>NC_069423.1:45355594-45460594 GCF_026875155.1 Cherax quadricarinatus | reverse complement strand
GTAAATTTACTTACTTACATGATTCATTACCTTTGTACATAGTTAAAGTCACTAATAACAAACAGACAAATGAATAAGCACCACCTTCTCTTAGCTGGAGACTTCAACATCAACCTTGGCATACTAGATGATCAGCCTGTAACTGGTTTAATCAACAATATGAACAACACACTTCTCATACCAACAATAACTAAACCAACCAGGCTCACTGAGACAAGTGCAACCATAATAGACCACATATGGACCAATATACTAGCCCCCCTTAAATCAGGGATAATCACAGATAGCACTACAGACCACTACCCTACCTTCCTCCTGACAAACATTAGTAAACCACCACTTGAATACAACAAAGTCTCATTTAGACTCCATGACGAGGCCTCAATAAGGAAGTTCACAGCTGACCTAGAGACTGTTGACTGGCCTACAGAATTCTCCAAGGCCAATGGTATTGATGACTGGACAGACATTTTTTTAACAAATTACTTAGACTCTACAACAAACATTGCCCTATAAAAACGAAACAGATCACAAACAAACGGCTTGGTTGCCCATGGCTAACCAGCACCATTCTGAAATCCATTGACAAGAAACACCAATATGAAAAGCAATATAGACAGGGCTTAATACACAAAGATATTCTTAAAACACTATTCATCAGTTCTCACCAAAGTAATAAAGAAAGCCAACAACTATACTACTCCAGTAGATTCACAGACACTAGAGGAGATATAAAAAAGACCTGGAAAACACTCTCTCAGATTCTAGGGACCCACAAACTGAAAAAAAAACAAGAATATTGTCCTAACTAAACCTAATGAAAACACCACTACATCCCACTGACACAGCTAACAAGATAAACGACTTCTTCTCAACCATAGGATCTAATCTCGCCAATAAAATCCCACATACCAATGCCCATGCCAGGGACTACCTAGATGGGAATTTCCCAAATTCCTTCTATCTTGCTCCAACTGAGCCCACGGAAGTCACCGAGATTATAAAGTCACTTAAAAATAACTCAGGGAATCTGTCTCATGTCCCACCATTACTGTACAAGCGAGCGGCCCATGTCCTTTCGCATGCTATTTCATTACTTTTTAACAAGTCACTAGAAACTAGCACCTTCCCAAAACTACTCAAGATGGCAAGGGTTACACCAATACATAAAGGTGGTGACCCTACAGACTTAAACAACTATAGGCCAATATCAAACTTACCATTGCTATCCAAAATCTTTGAGAAACTCGTGCACAGGAGACTATATTCATTTATAATGGCACAAAACATACTCAACCCCTGCCAATCTGGATTCAGGAAAAATAAAAGCACTAATGATCCAATCATAAAAATGCTAGATCTGCTTTACACAGCATTGGAAAATAAGGAATATCCACTAGGAAATTTTATTGACCTAAGAAAAGCTTTTGACACAGTAGACCACGGCATCCTACTCCACAAACTTGACCATTACGGTATAAGAGGCCATGCGCTTGCTTATTTCAAATCTTACCTTACTAATAGGTATCAGTATGTCACCATTAAAGACAGCATCAACAACACGGCCACTTGATACTGGAGTTCCGCAGGGAAGTGTCCTTGGTCCCCTGCTCTTCCTCATATACATCAATGATCTTCCAAACGTATCCCAACACCTGAAACCCATTCTCTTTGCTGACGACACGACTTATGTCATCTCTCACCCTAATCTTGCCACCCTCAACACCATTGTTAATGAGGAGCTGATCAAAATATCGACTTGGATGACAGCCAATAAACTTACGCTTAACACTGACAAAACCTACTATATTATGTTTGGTAGCAGAGCAGGAGATGCACAAATTAACATTAAGATCGACAACACTCTAATTACCAGACATAATGAGGGCAAATTCCTAGGCTATACCTTGACAACAACCTGAATTTCAGCACCCATATCCAACACATAACCAAAAAAGTATCCAAAACGGTTGGGATCCTCTCCAAGATACGATACTACGTGCCGCAAAATGCCCTTCTCACACTATACCACTCACTTATTTATCCATACCTCACCTATGCTATTTGTGCTTGGGGATCAACTGCAGCAACACACCTAAAGCCAATAATAACCCAACAAAAAGCTGCAGTAAGAATAATCACTAAATCCCATCCCTGGCAACACCCCCCCCCCACTCTTCATAGATCTAAACTTACTCCCTGTTCAGTACATCCACACTTACTACTGTGCAATCTACATCTACAGGACCTTAAACTCCAATATCAACCTTCACCTAAAACGCTTTATTGATAGTTGTGACAGAACCCACAGGCATAACACCAGACACAAACATCTCTACGACATTTCCCGTGTCCGACTAAACCTTTACAAAAATTCAATGTATGTCAAAGGCCCTAAAATCTGGAACACCCTACCTGAGAACTCTAGAACTACAGACACATTCATCACCTTCAAAACTACCATTAGAAAACATCTTATCTCCCTGATACACCCCATCAACTAACTACACGAATACCACACAAATACCACCTGGTGGTTCACACTTACGCTCACTCACCCATTTGACCATAAACAGAAATATTAATCTCAGTCTTAAAATAATGAATCCTGTGATACTCCAATACTGAAACTATGTACCGTGCCAAAACAAAAGCATTCACATTGCTAAACTCACAAACTAGTATTTAGTCACTTAGCCATAATACCAACTTACCTCATAATTTGTAATATTTTAAAATTAAGAATTAAACTAAGTCTGCCCGAAATGCCTAGCCATGCTAGGTGTTCTAGTGGTACACTCTGTAATTATTATTTTACTACATGTAAACCACACAATAACCAAATTCTGTACACTCAGCATTGTAATCCTTATAGAGAATAAACTTTGAATTTGAATCAAAACTTTGGGGCCCAGTTCCTGGATACATTATGCACCTCTGTAACCTTTTGACTACTGTACTGTAATACAATATAATACAATTACAATTACTTCTGAATACTTCCGTATGATTTCCTTGGTTAGCTCAGTCGGTAGAGCGTCAGACTGTAAATGTGAGGACGGCGGTTCGATCCCCGCCTGAACCTTTCTGTTTATTAATGGACAGTTGTTAATTAAACTTAATTTGAGTTAATATACATAACTACGTATGAGAGTGAGAGTCAGGATGACTTGGTCATCATTGTTTGTGTGTAAGATCATCCCTGGATCCCTGGAGATCAGAGTAAAGTGAAGCAATGGTATCCTCCATAAGACAACATTCAGTTGCAAGATCATCATAAGACAACATTCAGTTGCAAGATCATCATAAGACAACATTCAGTTGCAAGATCATCATAAGACAACATTCAGTTGCAAGATCATCATAAGACAACATTCAGTTGCAAGATCATCATAAGACAACATTCAGTTGCAAGATCATCATAAGACAACATTCAGTTGCAAGATCATCATAAGACAACATTCAGTTGCAAGATTAGATTTTTTAGATTTTGCCACCCAAGTGGCTAGTTTATTGTGCACCCCATATCCATCCTGTGGACGGTAGCGCAAGAACATATGGATACACAAAAGGCCTAGGAACTAGGCCCCAAAGGGTTAACAGGAATACATATGGATTTGTATCTACATATCTATAGTTCACTTATCTGTTACAAGCAAATTTAGGAAATTTGCTTAGTATATCTGGTATCTTATTTTCATTAATAAGATATCTTGACATGTCACATAGGTTATTATCTGTCTGTCTCTGTATTCCTCAATAAGTGGACAATTAAGCACATAGTGTTCAAGAGAGTGACCATATGCCTGATCACATAATTTACATTTAGTTTGATCATCATCTGTGTGTCTCCCAAACTGCCAGAAGTACTTGTAACCAAGCCTAAGTCTGGCCACTACAACATCAGTCAGTACTTGTAACCAAGCCTAAGCCTGGCCACTACAACATCAGTCAGTACTTGTAACCAAGCCTAAGCCTGGCCACTATAACATCAGTCAGTACTTGTAACCAAGCCTAAGTCTGGCCACTACAACATCAGTCAGTACTTGTAACCAAGCCTAAGCCTGGCCACTACAACATCAGTCAGTACTTGTAACCAAGCCTAAGTCTGGCCACTACAACATCAGTCAGTACTTGTAACCAAGCCTAAGTCTGGCCACTACAACATCAGTCAGTACTTGTAACTAAGCCTAAGCCTGGCCACTACAACATCAGTCAGTACTTGTAACCAAGCCTAAGCCTGGCCACTACAACATCAGTCAGTCTGTTCACATTGCAAGTTGCTCCATAAACATACTTATCTACGTTCATGTTATCATAGTGGGTTATAGATCTACTCAGGCTTCTAACTGCATTCCTATAACAATAATTTTCATTATTTACTTCTCTCCTAATATTATTCCTAGTGCTAGACACAGTTATACCAAAGTTATATTCTACATTCTCCTTCTGGATACTCTTCTTGGCTAACATATCAACTTTATCATGCAGTTGCAAGATCATCATAAGACAACATTCTGTTGGAAGATCATCATAAGACAACATTCAGTTGCAAGATCATCATAAGACAACATTCGGTTGCAAGATCATCATAAGACAACATTCAGTTGCAAGATCATCATAAGACAACATTCAGTTGCAAGATAATCATAAGACAACATTCAGTTGCAAGATCATCATAAGACAACATTCAGTTGCAAGATCATCATAAGACAACATTCAGTTGCAAGATCATCATAAGACAACATTCAGTTGCAAGATCATCATGATGACACTCTTCAGGTCACTTGTTCTATCTAGGCTGGAATATTGCTGCACACTAACAGCACCTTTCAAGGCAGGTGAAATTGCCGACCTAGAAAATGTACAGAGAACTTTCACGGCAAGCATAACGGAGATAAAACACCTCAATTATTGGGAGCGCTTGAGGTTCCTAAACCTGTATTCCCTGGAACGCAGGAGGGAGAGATACATGATTATATACACCTGGAAAATCCTAGAGGGACTAGTACCGAACTTGCACACGAAAATCACTCACTACGAAAGCAAAAGACTTGGCAGACGATGCACCATCCCCCCAATGAAAAGCAGGGGTGTCACTAGCACGTTAAGAGACCATACAATAAGTGTCAGGGGCCCGAGACTGTTCAACTGCCTCCCAGCACACATAAGGGGGATTACCAACAGACCCCTGGCAGTCTTCAAGCTGGCACTGGACAAGCACCTAAAGTCGGTTCCTGATCAGCCGGGCTGTGGCTCATACGTTGGTTTGCGTGCAGCCAGCAGCAACAGCCTGGTTGATCAGGCTCTGATCCACCAGGAGGCCTGGTCACAGACCGGGCCGCGGGGGCGTTGACCCCCGGAACTCTCTCCAGGTAAACTCCAGGTAAACACCAGTCCATGACCCCAGTGCTACAGTCACTACACCCAGGATGTGACCCACACCAGTCCACTAACACCCAGGATGTGCCACACCAGTCCTAACACCCAGGATGTGACCACACCAGTCACTAACACCCAGGATGTGACCCATACCAGTCCACTAACACCCAGGATGTGACTCACACCAGTTCACTAACACCCAGGATGTGACCCACACCAGTCCACTAAAACCACACCAAGGATGTGACCCACACCAGTCGACTAACACCCAGGATGTGACCCACACCAGTCCACTAACACCCAGGATGTGACCCACACCAGTCGACTAACACCCAGGATGTGACCCACACCAGTCGACTAACACCCAGGATGTGACCCACACCAGTCGACTAACACCCAGGATGTGACCCACACCAGTCGACTAACACCCAGGATGTGACCCACACCAGTCGACTAACACCCAGGATGTGACCCACACCAGTCGACTAACACCCAGGATGTGACCCACACCAGTCCACTAACACCCAGGATGTGACCCACACCAGTCCTAACACCCAGGATGTGACCCACACCAGTCACTAACACCAGGCTGTGACCCACACCAGTCCACTAACACCCAGGATGTGACCCACACCAGTCCACTAACACCCAGGATGTGACCCACACCAGTCGACTAACACCCGGGATGTGACCCACACCAGTCCACTAACACCCAGGATGTGACCCACACCAGTCGACTAACACCTAGGATGTGACCCACACCAGTCGACTAACACCCAGGATGTGACCCACACCAGTCGACTAACACCCAGGATGTGACCCACACCAGTCCACTAACACCCAGGATGTGACCCACACCAGTCCACTAACACCCAGGATGTGACCCACACCAGTCCACTAACACCCAGGATGTGACCCACACCAGTCCACTAACACCCAGGATGTGACCCACACAGTCATACACCCAGGATGTGACCCACACCAGTCCACTAACACCCAGGATGTGACCCACACCAGTCCACTAACAATCATTACCAATCATGATGATCATCAATCGTCATCATCATTACCAATCATCAACTATCATCACATATCCTTATCATCATCATTCTCAATCATCACCAATCATGACTAATCATGATCATTATTATCATCAATCACCAATTATCAATCATCATGATAATCATTATCATCAATCATCATTATGAATCATCACCAATTATCATCAATCATCCTTATCAATCATCACCGATCATCATCAATCATCGCAAATCATGATCATGATTATGATCATCAGTCATCATCATCAATTACCAATCATCACCAATCATCATCATCAGTCATCATCATCACCAGTAATCACCAATCATCATAATCATCATAATCATCAATCATGTGGTAATATTGCATAAGGTTCCAATACTTTCTTGAACAACATAAATGATACATTTCACAAACTAAGACAGTAAATTAATGAGCTACATTAAAGGTAGACTGAGGAAGAACTTGCCGGGGACCATCATAAGACAAGTTCAACTTCCATTATTCTCCTCCCTCCCCCGTCAACCCCCCAAAATACTGAAGGGAAAGTGGGAGATAAAGTTGTAGGAAGGAAGAGTTGTGAAGGAGGCAGACAAGTATGGCTGCTACACTACGTCAGACTCCTCTCACTTGTAGTGGTCATACACGACCTGTGGTTCACCTGGCCTTCTCTCAGCTCTGTCCTGATGGATACTTCCTCATCTCAGCTAGTAAAGGTAGTTGAGGCTTGATGATAGTGCTGCTGGAAGACACCTGCAACTTTCACTTGTCACTACAGCAGTCAACCATCACACTGGATATGTCACTTTAACTTGACATTTTTGTGGGGTTATACTGGGTCATTTATATATAATGTTACTAGGTATGATAATTGTACTTGTGTGTACCTGTGTCTAAATAAACATCATTACTACCCCGCGCTCCACCACTACTGCATATAAGTCTTGACTTTTTTTTGTGTTATCCTGAGTCATTAACATCCATATGTAACTATAAGAATTTTATTTATGTGTACCTCTACCTAAATAATCTTACTCATTTACTTGCAGTGGCGGGATGGTTGGTAAATAAGTTCATTAGACAACAATTTTATACAATTTGCAGTGTATAACCCTTATGGTTTAGCACTTCTTTTTTATTAATACACCCTGCCTCAGTGGGAGACGGCCGACTTGTTGAAAAAAAAAAAAAAAAATTTGCAGTTCATTATCCTTCAGGGAAGGTTCCTTCATGCTGGTGAGGAGCTCTTGATCCAAGGAATTGAACCTGTCCTCCAATTCCTCGAATCTAGCCTGAATGCTTTTCCCAGGCACTATGAGCCTTTGGGTTTAGCACTTTCCCATGAACGTAATAATAATTTGGATGATTACAGTTGTCTTTCATAGTAATGTGTAAATTATTTAAAATAGCCTAAAAAATTCAAAGCAATTTATTTCTGTTGCGTACCTTGTTAATTGTGAATTTAGGTATCGTACACAACTTTAAACGTTTACAATGTTAACTCGAAAGTTTTACGTAGGATGTGCTTAGGGATGGCATCTTGTTGGAAGAAGAGCATCTAGAGCACTTACCTTGAAGCAGCATATTTATTATAGAATTTTTATTTAAGTGGGCTCTGGGGGGGGGCTTCAGTCACCTCCCCCCCCTTCCCCTCCATTTTTCCTTGGTGATTCCCCTGAATATAAGAATAAATTGATGAATGAGACGTGTGAAACCTGGGTATCTCTATTTTGAAGACAATACTCAGGTTTTTGCACGTCTAATTCATCACGCTTGTCAGTACGTATTGTGTACCATTGATGATGATAATAATCATAATAATATTATTTTTTATTTCTATAAATACATGTACAAGGTATACAGGCCTAGCTGACATCAATGACATACTACTAGCTGGCTGGCACTGGACAAGCTGGCACTGGACAAGCTGGCACTGGACAAGCACCTAAAGTCAGTTCCTGATCAGCCGGGCTGTGGCTCGTACGTTGGTTTGCGTGCAGCCAGCAGCAACAGCCTGGTTGATCAGGCTCTGATCCACCAGGAGGCCTGGTCACAGACCGGGCCGCGGGGGCGTTGACCCCCGGAACTCTCTCCAGGTAAACTCCAGGTAAACTATATAGAAAGCCGCTTGTTATGCAGAGCATTTCGGTCAAATTAGGTCAGTTTTGTCCCAGGATGCGACACACCAGTCGACTAACACCCAGGTACCCATTTTACTGATAGGTGAACAGGGACATCAGGTGTAAATAAATAAATAAATAAATAAAGTTTATTTCTTTGTAAAGGTTGCAATGTGTAATTACAATTTTGATTTGCTAAGTACAAAGATAACCACTATGATGTCGAGGAATTTTGGGCAAACTAATCCTAATACATAATAACAAATTAAAACTAGATAAGATAATAGTACATAGTAACTATACTTAAAACTAAACAAGGAATAATGGTTAGCTGTTTTACAATCTTATTTGAACTTAATAAATCTTATGTAAACTTAGCACAAAATCTAACTTACAAGTATTGGTGCAGGTGGTAATATTTATGGAATGGCAGAATTAAAAGCCAGGAGGTCACATGATAAAACTAGTTAGCAGATGTTTTGGCAGATTTGGTTAATATTGAGAAACAAAATGATTTTATGGATTGGCAGAATTAAGAGCCTAGAGGTCACATGATAAAACTAGTTAGCAGATGTTTGGTTGATTTGGTTAATATTGTGAGATAAGATGATTTTTTAGCAAAGTCCTAAATTTATAAGCTGTCTGGGGATCCTTGACCTGTTCCGGTAGCGAGTTCCAGATCTTCGGGCCTTTTATGTGCATAATGTTCTTGCATGGTGAGAATCTGACTTGAGGCATATTGAAAAGTGACTTATGCCTTGTATTGTGATTGTGCATTCTGTTGTAACTGTTGAATTGTAGTATGTATATGTAGTAGGCACAATAATAAGAGTATATATCTTGTATATTTAGCAAGTTGAGTCTTTTGAAAAGTGGTGGTGTGTGCTGTCTAGCACAGGAGCTGGTTATCACCCTTACAGCAGCTTTTTGCTGGATTATTAAGGGTCTACGGTGGTTGGCAGTGGTTGAGCCCCAGGCACAGATACCATAGGTGAGGTAAGGATATATTAGAGAGTGGTACAGGGTAAGGAGAGTCGTTTGTGGTACATAGTAGCGTATCTTGGAAAGGATTCCTACTGATTTGGAAATTTTCTTGGCTGTTGATGGGTATGGGACTGAAATTCAGGATTACAGTCAAGTAGAAGACCTAGAAATTTGCCCTCCGTGTGTCTTGATATAGGGGAACCATTTAACAGTATGTTGAGTTGAATATTTGAGGCTCTGTTGCCAAACAGCATGAAGTATGTTTTATCTATGCCGAGAGTGAGTTTGTTGGTCATCGTCCATGCATATATCTTTAGCAGTTCATTGTTTACAGTGTTTCCAAGCACAGCTGGGTCTGAATGGGAGTAGACATATGTAGTGTCATCTGCAAATAGAACTGGTTTAAGGAGTTAGGATGCATTGGGGAGATCATTGATGTAGATGAGAAAGAGGAGTGAACTTAGGACACTACCCTGGAGTGCTCCTTTAGCTACAAGTTGGATAGCGGAGTTGACTCCATTTGCATGTACATACTGGTGTCTGTCGTTAAGATAGGATTTTAGGTAGTCAAGAGAATGTCCTCTTATGCTTTAATGATTCAGTTTGAGGTGCAAGAGATTGTGGTCAACTGTGTCAAACGCTTTTCTTAGGTCAATAAAGAGCCCCAGAGGATATTCATTTTTATCGAGAGCTGTGTATATTAGGTCAAGCATTTGTATAATAGCATCATTCGTACTTTTTTTTTGGTCTAAACCCAAACTGGCATGGGTTAAGTATGTTGTTGGATGCAAGGTAGGAATAAAGTCGCTTGTGTATTATTTTTTCAAATATCTTGGAGAGTAAGGGCAAGTTTGATATGGGTCTGAAATTGCTCAAATCAGTTGGATCTCCACGTTTGTGGATCGGGGTGACCCTTGCTGTCTTGAGTATGGATGGGAAGGTTGAGGAAGCTATAGATTTGTTAAACATTGTTGCAATAATGGGTAACAATTCTGGTGCAGCTTTTTTATATATGAATGGCAGCAAGTTATCTAGATCATCTTATTTGTTCTTTAATGATTTAATGACGAGTGAGACTTCAGTGGGATTAGTTGGAGCTAGAAATAGAGTAGTATTTGGATAGTTGCCAGTGAGGTACTTGCTCAGTGTTTCGCTCTTGCCAGGAATCGAACCATGAAACCTCAGTGTGTGAAGTGAGCGCTTTGCCTACCAGACCACAGGCCATCCTATGCAATGACAAATGATATAAAGTACTGTATGTCTAAATGAGATTAATACTATAGGAGCCCCATGGAATTAAATTCTTTTGAGGAATTAGCTATGGCTGAAGGTCCTTGCTCTGTATTCCTTCGAATGCAGGCAAGAGGGATACATGATAATACACTTGGAAGGTCCTGGAGGGATTGGTACCAAACCTGCAAACGAAAATCACTCCATACAAAAGCAAAAGACTCGGCAGGAGATGTAACATTCCCCTGATGAAAAGCAGGGGTGCCACGAGTACACAGAGAGACAACACATTAAGTGTCCGGGGCCCAAGACTGTTCATTTGCCTCCCAGCATACATAAAAGGGATTACCAATAGACCCCTGGTTGTCTTCAAGAAGGCACTGGACAGGCACCTAAAGTCAGTACCTGACCAACCGGGCTGTGGTTTGTACATCAGCCTGCATTTGGCCAGCAGTAACAGCCTGGTTGATCAGACCCTGATCCACCATGAGGCCTGGTCTCAGACCGGGTTGCGAGGGCATTGACCCCTGAAACCCTCTCTAGGTAAACTCCAGGTAAACCATAAGTACTACATTAAGATGTCATATAAATGTCACTTATGTATGCTTGTGATGACTTTATTCAGTATGATTCAGTTCTGAATATGAATTACTTTAATACTATACATACTCAACTTTAAAATATGGAGTTGCCTAAATAAATAATAAACAAAATATTTGACTCTTAAGTGTGATTGGCCAGAATTGTTTTCTCTGTAATTATTGTATACTGTATTGGTGTTTATGTAGATGGAAAGCCAATGCTACGTCAGGGCAATACTGGTGACTGGATTGGAACATTTGAGGGTCATAAAGGAGCAGTATGGGGAGTAGCTCTTAATGCAGATGCATCACGGGCAGCCACAGCAGCTGCAGACTTCACAGCCAAGGTAGGCTCTAATTAATATCTCTTTTAGCTTATATAAATATTGATATTAAGGTAAACATTATCCTTGAAATAAAAGAATGTTAAAAGTAAAAAATTGTGAATATTCACTCTGAAACTACTTTAAATTTACTAAAGTGATATTACTTTGTCTATAGATATGGGATGCTGTGTCTGGGGAAGAGTTGCACTCCTTCTCACATTCCCATATTGTGAAGACTGTTGCATACTCTCCAAATTCAGTTGAGCTCCTAACTGGTTCCCATGAAAAACTTCTCAAAATATTTAACCTAGAAAAACCAGAAACAGGTAATTATTACATTTGTTTATTTTGAATGTTTGAAAATGCTTACTTTTTTAAAAAATCCCTGAATATTCATAAGATACCAAAAATACTGAATACAGGATACGTATTTGTAATAAATTTATTTGTATTTTGAACCGTGCAGTATGTCTACATGTCAAAAAAAAAAAAAACTAATAAAAAGATAAATATGATATATACTTTATTAAAGAGTTGCACAGTATGTATATGGAAAGATCAGCTTATTAGAAACTGTTTCACTTTGTTCTTCAGAAATATTACTGTATGTACTAACACTGTCTTGTATAAAGTCTCATCATTCTTTAGTCTTGAGAATGTGTAATTTCATCCAGTCCTTCAAAAGAGTCTTCCTGCCTTGTTCACATAGTGCTTGTATTCAGTTTCCTGTAATGTTAATTTTAGCTGGTTTTGAGCTTTATCATCATCCCGACTGAGTTTAGCACTTAGTTTTGATTGTAATAATATCCTGACCTCAGTTCTGACTTTGCTAGTGACTACCTCATTAGTCTGGGTATTGTTACCCGTAAGCCTATGTAGATACAAAAGAGAAATAGGTAATTGGCACCAGTTTGCACAATGTGATCAGATAAAGAAATTAAAAGATTAATAGATTAATAATGATTAATTTTATTATAATGTACTTCCTAGTAGTCTGTATTTACTATTCTATATATTTACTGTAGCATGAAACAAGTGAAACAGTTGATTAAATCCTGATTGATCTATATTGCTTGTAAATTGAGTAAAAAAAAAAAAAAAAAAAAAAGCAAAATGTAAATCATTGTACAGTCCTTTTCCTCTGGTTAGTGCTTCACCTTTTACTTCAAGATACTCTGCTTTTTACTCTGCTATTGGCTTCACTCATTAGCATTGTCATTATTTTTTATCTTCAACTACTCTGTTGTTTTACATACTGATAGCCAATATTCTTTTTTAATGAAATTTCTTAGAGTAAAATGTTACATGTCTTATTCCTGTCTCATAAACATGCTGGATAACAGGTATATCTTGCTACTTCTACTTACACTTAGGTCACACTGTGCACATACTATGCACTTGGTATCTGCAGACATGGGAAATCTGGAAAAACAGACGGGACGTGCAACTATGACCACCCTAGAAAATGCCGTGCCCATATGACAACAGGAAAATGCAAACTCCCTTCCTGTAAGCTTTTTCACCCTAAAATGTGTACCTCTTCAGTACAGGAAAGACTGTGCTATAACTTAAATTGCCAGGCACACCATCTAAAGGGGACAAAAAGATACAAAACATCCAGGCCATGGGAAAACCTGGGTAGCCACAGCCACTCAAGAGGGAGAGGTTTTTTAGTGCCAGGAAGGAAAAAAAACTGGCAGGAAATGGCAGAAATTGTACACCAAATCCAGTCATTCCTGGAGTGGAACCACAGTCAATGGCCTCCACTCCAAACCAACAGATACAGATACTAATGCCGGAAAAAAAAAAAAAAACCAGTACCAACAATACCACCAGTCCGATGACATTCTTCTTTGCAAATATACAGGGTCTAAAGCCAGCAACAAACAACAAAATACCTTTCATCCGTGGACTGCTTGCAGAGGCAAAGGCAATGTTCGCGGCTTTCACTGAGACCCACATAAAGGATCACTTGGACAACGAAATATGGATCCCAGGTTACAACCTATACAGATGTGACAGAGTGAACAGGCAAAAGGGGGGGATTGGCCTGTACATTGCAGAGTTACTTGTTTGCACAGAACTGCTTAATGCCTCAAATGATGTAGTGGAAGTTTTAGCAGTAAAGATCGAGAACCAAAACCTAGTCATTGTGGTAGTCTACAAGCCTCCGGATGCAACATCCCAGCAATTCCAGGAACAGCTGTTAAAAATTGACCACTGTCTGGAAAATCTTCCAGAGTACAAAACAAATTCTGGCCACAAAATAGAGCGAAACACCAACGTCAAAGACCTGGGAGTGATTATGTCGGAGGATCTCGCCTTCAAGGACCATAACATTGTATCAATCGCATCTGCTAGAAAAATGACAGGATGGATAATGAGAACCTTCAAAACTAGGGAGGCCAAGCCCATGATGACACTCTTCAGGTCACTTGTTCTATCTAGGCTGGAATATTGCTGCACTCTAACAGCACCTTTCAAGGCAGGTGAAATTGCCGACCTAGAAAATGTACAGAGAACTTTCACGGCACGCATAACGGAGATAAAACACCTCAATTACTGGGAGCGCTTGAGGTTTCTAAACCTGTATTCCCTGGAACGCAGGAGGGAGAGATACATGATTATATACACCTGGAAAATCCTGGAGGGACTAGTACCGAACTTGCACACGAAATCACTCACTACGAAAGCAAAAGACTTGGCAGACGATGCACCATCCCCCAATGAAAAGCAGGGGTGTCACTAGCACGTTAAGAGACCATACAATAAGTGTCAGGGGCCCGAGACTGTTAAAACTGCCTCCCAGCACACATAAGGGGGATTACCAACAGACCCCTGGCAGTCTTCAAGCTGGCACTGGACAAGCACCTAAAGTCAGTTCCTGATCAGCCGGGCTGTGGCTCGTACGTTGGTTTGCGTGCAGCCAGCAGCAACAGCCTGGTTGATCAGGGGCTGATCCACCAGGAGGCCTGGTCACAGACCGGGCCGCGGGGGCGTTGACCCCCGAAACTCTCTCCAGGTAAACTCCAGGCTCCTGCACCCAACATCTTGCTCCTGGGGGATTTCAACTTAAGGCACCTAAAATGGAGGAATATAGCAAATAATATTGTTGCAGTAATAACACCAGGAGGCAGCTCTGATGAAAACTCACACTCGCACGAGCTTTTAAATCTCTGCACAAAATTCAATTTAAACCAGCAAATAATAGAGCCTACTAGAATGGAGAATACACTAGACCTCATCTTCACTAACAATGATGATCTGATAAGAAATGTCACCATATCAAAAACAATATACTCAGATCACAACATAATTGAGGTTCAGACATGTATGCACGGAGCCCCAGACCGACAAAATGAGATTAGTCACGAGGGAGCATTCACCAAATTCAACTTCAATAACAAAAACATAAAGTGGGACCAAGTAAACCAAGTCCTAACCGATATAAGCTGGGAAGATATACTAAGCAACACAGACCCCAACTTATGCCTAGAACAGATTAACTTGGTGGCACTCGATGTATGCACAAGACTTACTCCTCTAAGAAAAAGGAGGAGTAGATGTAAAATAGAAAGAGACAGGCGCTCCCTTTACAGGCGACGGAAAAAAATAACAGAGCGGCTAAAAGAGGTCAATCTATCTGAAATGCGTAGGGAGACACTGGTCAGAGAAATAGCAAACATCGAACTTAAGCTAAAGGAATCTTATAGGAGTCAGGAATCGCGGGAAGAACTAAAAGCCATAAATGAAATCGAAAGAAACCCAAAGTATTTCTTCTCCTATGCCAAATCAAGGTCGAGAACAACGTCCAGTATTGGGCCCCTACTTAAACAAGATGGGTCCTACACAGATGACAGCAAGGAAATGAGTGAGCTACTCAAGTCCCAATATGACTCAGTTTTTAGCAAGCCACTAACCAGACTGAGAGTCGAAGATCAAAATGAATTTTTTATGAGAGAGCCACAGAATTTGGTTAACACAAGCCTATCTGATGTTATCCTGACTCCAAATGACTTCGAACAGGCAATAAATGACATGCCCATGCACTCTGCCCCAGGGCCAGACTCATGGAACTCCGTGTTCATCAAGAACTGCAAGAAGCCCCTATCACGAGCCTTTACCATCCTATGGAGAGGGAGCATGGACACGGGGGTCATCCCACAGTTACTAAAAACAACAGACATAGCCCCACTCCACAAAGGGGGCAGTAAAGCAACAGCAAAGAACTACAGACCGATAGTACTAACATCCCATATCATAAAAATCTTTGAAAGAGTCCTAAGAAGCAAGATCACCACCCATCTAGAAACCCATCAGTTACACAACCCAGGGCAACATGGGTTTAGAACAGGTCGCTCCTGTCTGTCTCAACTATTGGATCACTACAACAAGGTCCTAGATGCACTAGAAGACAAAAAGAATGCAGATGTAATATATACAGACTTTACAAAAGCCTTCGACAAGTGTGACCATGGTGTAATAGCGCACAAAATGCGTGCTAAAGGAATAACAGGAAAAGTCGGTCGATGGATCTATAATTTCCTCACTAACAGAACAGAGTAGTAGTAGTCAACAGAGTAAAGTCCGAGGCAGGCACGGTGAAAAGCTCTGTTCCACTAGGCACAGTACTCGCTCCCATCTTGTTCCTCATCCTCATATCTGACATAGACAAGGATGTCAGCCACAGCACCGTGTCTTCCTTTGCAGATGACACCCGAATCTGCATGACAGTGTCTTCCATTGCGGACACTGCAAGGCTCCAGGCGGACATCAACCAAATCTTTCAGTGGGCTGCAGAAAACAATATGAAGTTCAACGATGAGAAATTTCAATTACTCAGATATGGTAAACACAAGGAAATTAAATCTTCGTCAGAGTACAAAACAAATTCTGGCCACAAAATAGAGCGAAACGCCAACGTCAAAGACCTGGGAGTGATCATGTCGGAGGATCTCACCTTCAAGGACCATAACATTGTATCAATCGCATCTGCTAGAAAAATGACAGGATGGATAATGAGAACCTTCAAAACTAGGGAGGATAAGCCCATGATGACACTCTTCAGGTCACTTGTTCTATCTAGGCTGGAATATTGCTGCACACTAACAGCACCTTTCAAGGCAGGTGAAATTGCCGACCTAGAAAATGTATAGAGAACCTTCACGGCGCGCATAACGGAGATAAAACACCTCAATTACTGGGAGCGCTTGAGGTTCCTGAACCTGTATTCCCTGGAACGCAGGCGGGAGAGATACATGATTATATACACCTGGAAAATCCTAGAGGGACTAGTACCGAACTTGCACACGAAAATCACTCACTACGAAAGCAAAATACTTGGCAGACGATGCAACATCCCCCCAATGAAAAGCAGGGGTGTCACTAGCACGTTAAGAGACCATACAATAAGTGTCAGGGGCCCGAGACTGTTCAACTGCCTCCCAGCATACATAAGGGGGATTACCAACAGACCCCTGGCAGTCTTCAAGCTGGCACTGGACAAGCACGTAAAGTCAGTTCCTGATCAGCCGGGCTGTGGCTCGTACGTTGGTTTGTGTGCAGCCAACAGTAACAGCCTGGTTGATCAGGCTCTGATCCACCAGGAGGCCTGGTCACAGACCGGGCCGCGGGGGCGTTGACCCCCAGAACTCTCTCCAGGTAAACTCCAGGTAACACTACACAGGCATGCACATTCATATATGTATATACATATACACATCTATTTGTGAAGATTTATGAAGGATGAGGTTAATCATAGAGTTGATGAAGGAAAAAAAGGCGAGTGGTGCATTGAGGTATATGTGGAAAAAAAAAACGTTATCTATGGAGGCAAAGAAAGGAATGTATGAAAGTATACTGGTACCAACACACTTATATGGGTGTGAAGCTTGGGTTGTAAATGCTGCAGCGAGGAGGCAGTTGGAGGCAGTGGAGATGTCTTGTCTAAGGGCAATGTGGGGTGTAAATATTATGCAGAAAATTTGGAGTGTGGAAATTAGGAGATGGTACGGAGTTAATAAAGGTATTAGTTAGAGGGCTGAAGAGGAGTTGTTGAGGTGATTTGGTCATTTAGAGAGAATGGATCAAAGTAGAATGGCATGGAGAGCATATAAAACTGAAGGGGAAGGAAGGCAGGGTAGGGGTCGTACTCGAAAAGGTTGGAGGGAGGGGGTAAAGGAAGTTTTGTGGGTGAGGGGCTTGGACTTACAACAAGCGTGCACGAGCGTGTTAGATTGGAGTGAATGAAGATGAATGGTTTTTGAGACCTGACGAGCTGTTGGAGTGTGAGCAGGGTAATATTTAGTGAAGGGATTCAAGGGAACTGGTTATTTTTATATAGCCGGACTTGAGTCCTGGAAATGGGAAGTACAATGCCTGCACTTTAAAGGAGGGGTTTGGGATATTGGCAATTTGAAGGGATATGTTGTGTATCTTTATATGTATATGCTTCTAAACTGTTGTATTTTGAGCACCTCTGCAAAAACAGTGATTATGTACAAGTGAGGTGAAAGTGTTGAATGATAAAAGTATTTTCTTTTTGGGAATTTTCTTTCTTTTTGGGTCACCCTGCCTCGGTGGGAGATGGCCGACTTGTTAAAAAAAAAAACACATCTAGGGTTTTTCTTCTTTTTCTTAATAGCTCTTGTTCTTTTTTTTTTCTCTCTCTCTCTATTGTCCATGGGGAAATGGAAAAGAATCTTTCCTCAGTAAGCCATGCGTGTCGTATGAGGCGACTAAAATGCCGGGAGCATTGGGCTAGTAACCCCTTCTCCTGTACACATTTACTAACACTGAGAAGAAGAAAAACTTTATAAAACTGGGATGCTTGAATGTGCATCGATGTAGTGCGGATGATAAGAAAGAGATGATTGCTGATGTTTTGAATGAAAAGAAGTTGGATGTCCTATCCCTAAGCGTTACAAAGCTGAAGGGGGTACCTGGAGTTTACCTGGAGAGAGTTCCGGGGGTCAACGCCCCCGCGGCCCGGTCTGTGACCAGGCCTCCTGGTGGATCAGAGCCTGATCAACCAGGCTGTTACTGCTGGCTGCACGCAAACCAACGTACAAGCCACAGCCTGGCTGGTCAGGTACCGACTTTAGATGCTTGTCCAGCGCCAGCTTGAAGACTGCCAGGGGTCTATTGGTAATCCCCCTTATGTATGCTGGGAGGCAGTTGAACAGTCTCGGGCCCCTGACACTTATTGTATTGTCTCTTAACGTGCTAGTGACACCCCTGCTTTTCATTGGGGGGATGTTGCATCGTCTGCCAAGTCTTTTGCTGTCGTTGGGAGTGATTTTCGTGTACAAGTTCATTACTAGTCCCTCTAGGATTTTCCAGATGTATATAATCATGTATCTCTCCCGCCTGCATTCCAGGGAATACAGGTTCAGGAACTTCAAGCGCTCCCAGTAATTGAGGTGTTTTATCTCGGTTATGCTTGCCGTGAAGGTTCTCTGTACATTTTCTAGGTCAGCAATTTCACCTGCCTTGAAAGGTGCTGTTAGTGTGCAGCAATATTCCAGCCTAGATAGAACAAGTGACCTGAAGAGTGTCATCATGGGCTTGGCATCCCTAGTTTTGAAGGTTCTCATTATCCATCCTGTCATTTTTCTAGCAGCTGCGATTGATACAATGTTATGGTCCTTGAAGGTGAGATCCTCCGACATGATCACTCCCAGGTTTTTGACGTTGGGTTTTCACTCTATTTTGTGGCCAGAATTTGTTTTGTACTCTGATGAAGTTTTAATTTCCTCGTGTTTACCATATCTGAGTAATTGAAATTTCTCATCGTTGAACTTCATATTGTTTCCTGCAGCCCATTGAAAGATTTGGTTGATGTCTGCCTGGAGCCTTGCAGTGTCTGCAATGGAAGACACTGTCATGCAGATTCGGGTGTTATCTGCAAAAGAAGACATGGTGCTGTGGCTGACATCCTTGTCTATGTCAGATATGAGGATGAGAAACAAGATGGGAGCGAGTACTGTGCCTTGTGGAACAGAGCTTTTCACCGTAGCTGCCTTGGACTTTACTCTGTTGACTACTACTCTTTGTGTTCTGTTTGTGAGGAAATTATAGTTCCATCTACCAACTTTTCCTGTTATTCCTTTAGCACGCATTTTGTGCACTATTACGCCATGGTCATACTTGTTGAAGGCTTTTGCAAAGTCTGTATATATTACATCTGCATTCTTTTTGTCTTCTAGTGCATCTATGACCTTGTCGTAGTGATCCAATAGTTGAGACAGACAGGAGCAGCCTGTTCTAAACCCATGTTGCCCTGGGTTGTGTAATTGATGGGTTTCTAGGTGAGTTTCAGTGGGGAGAAATAAATGGGATTAAGTCAGGAGGATCTGAGAGAGTTAGAGCTATGGAAGGAGTAGCAATAATGTTGAAGGACCAGTTACGGAAGGAGAAGAGGGAATATAAAATTGTAAATTCAAGGATTATGTGGATTTAAATAAGGGTCGGATGTGAAAAGTGGGTCATAATAAGCATGTATGCACCTGGAGAAGAGAGGAGTGTAGAGGAGAGGGAGAGATTTTGGGAGATGTTAAGCAAATGTATAGAAACCTTTGAACCAAGTGAGAGAGTAATTGTGGTAGGGGACCTAAATGCTAAAGTAGGAGAAACATTTTGAGAGGGTGTGGTAGGTAAGTTAGGGGTGCAGGTGTAAATGATAATGGGAGCCCTTTGATTGACCTTTGTATAGAAAGGGGTTTAGTTATAGGTAATATGTATTTTAAGAAAAAGAGGATAAATAAGTATACAAGATATGATGTAATGTGTAATGACAGTAGTTTGTTGGACTATGTATTGGTAGATAAGACTGTTGAGTAGACTTCAAGATGTACATGTTTATAGACGGCCACAAATATATCAGATCACTTTCTAGTTGTAACTACAGTGAGAGTAAAAGATAGATGGGATACAAGGAAAATATTAGCAGCAAGTAAGAGAGAGGTGAAGGTATATAAACTAAAAGAGGAGGCAGTTAGGGTAAGATATAAACAACTATTGGAGGATAGATGGGTTAATGAGAGTACATATATGTATAGGCAATGGGGGTTTAAGATGTATGGGGTAGGTTTAAGAATGTAGTGTTAGTGTTCAGCAGAAGTCTGTGGTTACAGGAAAGTGGTTGCAGGAGGGAAGAAGAATGATTGGTGGAATGATGATGTAAAGAAAGTAGTAAGGGAGAAAAAGTTAGCATGTGGGAGGTTTTTACAAAGTAGAAGTGATGGAAGGAGGGAAGAGTATATGGAGAGAAAAAGAGAAGTTAAGAGAGTGGTGAATCAATATGAAAAGAGAGCAATTAAGAGAGTGGGTGAGATGTTATCAACAAAATTTGTTGAAAGTAAGAAAAAGTTTTGGAGTGAGATTAATAAGTTGAAGAAGCCTAGGGAACAAATGGATTTGACAGTTAAAAATAGAAGAGGTGAGTTATTAAATAGAGAGTTAGAGGTATCAGGAAGATGGAGGGAATATTTTGAGGAATTGTTCAATGTTAATGAAGATAGGGAAGCTGTGATTTCGTGTATAGGGCAAGGAGGAATAACATCTTGTAGGAGTGAGGAAGAGCCAGTTGTGAGTGTGGGGGAAGTTCGTGAGACAGTGGGTAGAATGAAAAGGGGTAAGGCAGCTGGGATTGATGGGATAAAGATAGAAATGTTAAAAGCAGGAGGGGATATAATTTTGGAGTGGTTGGTGCTATTATTTGATAAATGTATGGAAGAGGGCAAGGTGCCTAGGGATTGGCAGAGAGCATGCAAAGGGGATAAAAGAGAGAGTGCAAAAATTATAGGGGAATAAGTCTGTTTAAGTATACCTGGTAAAGTGTATGGTAGAGTTATTTTTGAAAGAATTGAGAGTAAGTCAGAGAGTAGGATAGCAGATGAACAAGGAGGCTTTAGGAAAGGTAGGGGGTGTGTAGACCAAGTGTTTACAGTGAAACATATAGGTGAACAGTATTTAGATAAGGGTAAAGAGGTTTTTTGTGGCATTTATGGATTTGGAAAAGGCGTGTGACAGGGTGGATTGGGGGGGGGGGGCAATGTGGCAGATGTTGCAGGTGTATGGTATAGGAGGTAGGTTACTGGAAGCAGTGAAGAGTTTTTATGAGGATAGTGAGGCTCAGGTTAGAGTATGTAGGAGAGAGGGAGATTATTTCCCAGTAAAAGTAGGCCTTAGATAAGGATGTGTGATGTCACCATGGTTGTTCAATATATTTATAGATGGGGTTGTAAGGGAAGTGAATGCAAGGGTCTTGGCAAGAGGTGTGGAGTTAAAAGATAAAGAATCAGAGTGGGAGTTGTCACAGTTGCTCTTTGCTGAAGACACTGTGCTTTTGGGAGATTCTGAAGAGAAGTTGCAGAGGTTGGTGGATGAATTTGGTAGGGTATGTTAAAGAAGAAAATTAAAAGTGAATATAAGAAAGAGCACGGTGATGAGGATAAGATAGGTGATGAAAGATAGGATATCAGATTGGAGGGAGAGAGTATGGAGGAGGTGAATGTATTCAGATATTTAGAAGTGGATGTGTCAGCAGATGGGTCTAAGAAGGATGAGGTGAATTGTAGAATTGATGAGGGGAAAAGGGTAAGTGGTGCACTTTGGAGTCTGTGGAGACAAAGAACTTTGTCCATGAAAGCAAAGTGGGGAATGTATGAGAGTATAGTTGTACCAACACTCTTGTATGGGTGTGAAGCATGGGTGATGAATGTTGCAATGAGGAGAAGGCTGGAGGCAGTGGAGAGGTCATGTCTGAGGGCAATGTGTGGTGTGAATATAATGCAGAGAATTCATAGTTTGGAAATTAGGAGAAGGTGTGGGATTACCAAAACTATTATCCAGAGGGCTGAGTAGGGGTTGTTGGGGTTGTTCGGGCATGTAGAGAGAATGGAACAAAACAGAATGACTTCGAGAGTGTATAAATCTGTAGTGGAGGGAAGGCAGGGTAGAGGTTGGCCCAGGAAAGGGGGTAAAGGAGGTTTTGTGTGCAAAGGGCTTGGACTTCCAGCAAGCATGTGTGAGCATATTTGATAGGAGTGACTGGAGACAAATGGCTTTTAATACTTGACGTGCTGTTGGAGTGTGAGCACAGTAACATTTATGAAGGGATTCAGGGAAACCGGCAGGCCGGACTTGAGTCCTGGAGATGGGAAGTACAGTGCCTGCACTCTGAAGGAGGGGTGTTAATGTTGCAGTTTTATAACTGTAGTGTAAAGCACCCCACTGGCAAGACAGTGATGGAGTGAATGATGATGAAAGTTTTTCTTTTTCGGGCCACCCTGCCTTGGTGGGAATCGGCTGATATGTTAAAAAAAAAAAAAAGTTACATAAACAACATTAAAGAAATTGGTGCAGGCCTCCCTCATTTTATGCTACAGATGTATTCCAGGCCTCTCCAACTGATCAGCTCAAATTAGGCATAAACATTTAATGCAACATAATAAAAATTACTCATTGTGCCTTGCAAACTGTTCCTATTGCACACAGCCACTGTATATCACATATACTGAGTTACAGATAGAAACAGCACATTGCATAATAGCAAAGTCATATAAAGTGAGGGAAACCTGTAGTTCATTTTATTTATATGACATTTAATCTTGATTGTAAAGTTAGCATTGTAAAGAATCATAGTTTTGTATTTTTTTTTTTTATGCCTTTACAAAAATATTTAGTACCATATACAGTAGCTAGTTAATTTTTTTGTTGTTTTTAACTAGTCACTGATAACTTTTACAGAGCCTCAGGTTTTTGCTGGTCATACTGGAGGCCTAAAGCATGTACTTTTCATGAATGATGGGAAACAGATGGTCAGCTGTGCTGAAGACAAAACCATTCGTGTCTGGGATAAAGCATCTTGCCAGGTAAATATTTACGAGTATGCATTTGTAAGTTTCTTAATCTAGGTGTTTTCTCATAAAAGTATTCTACAGTACCATCTGTACTTTGGTGGATTAAGTGCACAGGACTCTATAAAACTTAACTAACTCTAGCAAAATGCTTTTAATTTTGCTAGATAATTTGTACTGTTATTCACTGCACAAGCTAAGATTATTTTCCCGGTGAGGGTTTATCCCTCATCATTTTAATCTACATTTTCTCAGAGGTATTTCTGCTCTACTTACCCTTTCAAGGAGTCACTTGCTTTGGCTAAGGGGCTTTAAAATTCAGGGAATGGGGCCTTTTCCCTCCATCAGATGACTCATAAATATCCTCTCTTTACCCTCCCTTTCCTTTTGGCCTCATCAAGGAGGATATTTTTCCTTTTGTGAAATCAAGGTACTAGACAAAAGGAAAAGGAATCACTCTTGTGCCCTGTTCTAATATAATTTCTTTTGGAAGTGGTGTGATTGGGTCACTCCACATGATAAAATTTAATCATCCTAGGGATTGTCATGTGACCCTCTGGTGGATATCTGGCAGGGCCTGTGATGGCAGGAGTGTTACTGGAGGTTGTCTGTGGATCTAGGAATGCCAGTTGAAGGTGTATGACTACTAGTATTTGTGCCAGTTCACCTGCTGCCATTATTAACTATAAGACAATTGCAAAGTTTTAGTGCCTTTGTCCAAACAGGTGGTTTTGCTAAGCCTTTCTCAGTCAATTCTGGTGGTGCTATCCTGGTTGTATATGAGGTAGTGGTCTCCAGGGACCAACAGCACTGCCTGTCGTAGTAATGGTGAGCGTGGTTCAAGGTGGTACATGGTTTCTTTTCATTTATTCTTTGAGCTATTCCCCCCCTTCCCTGTCACTAACCCTTACACATCACAGCAGTAAATGACCCATATGGATTTATTACTCATTTCTGAATATTATAATAATAATAAGCTGTACATAATAAAAATTAAACTCTATACACCATCCGTAAAACCTATACTGGACAGTATGATCCAATTTATGACATCTTGTTACATGTATATTTTCAGTGATATGTTTCCCCACTTTGACTTATTCACCATTTTTTTCAACATATATTCTATATATTTACTACCTGTAGTTTCATTTAGTATGTGCTTCCTTTATTTTCATATGTTTCTTAGCCCTGTAATACAGTATTTCCTTTCCAGTGTAGGAGGCCTGATCTGTGGCCAAGCCGTAATTCCCACAACCACTGATAGATAATTATAACAAGTATTGTATTTTTTATTCTTTAACTGGGAAATGCTAAACCTGAGGGTCATATAGCACCTGGGGAATTGAAGCCACTAAGGTTCAGTCTACTGAAGGGAAAGCAAGGCAGTTCTTTGGATCAAAAACTCTCCCTCACTGGCATCAAGGTACCTCCCTGGAGGGTAACACATATTGCCATTGTGCCTTTCTCAGATTTAGTCTATCAGTGTAGACTTGATACTGTATTTCATTGATGAGCCAACCCCTAAGCGCTCAAAGAAAGTCATGAATCTGGAGCAGAAGATGAAATTGCTCGACAAGTGTAGGACAAGTAATTTGAGCAGTTCTGCCATTGGAAAATTATTCAATGTAAACGAAAGCACAGTGCGCTCCATCAAGAAAAATGAGGCGAAGATAAGGGCGGCACTAGCATCTACTACTCCTCCCTCAGCCAAGCAAGTGTCACAAGTAAGAGACAGTGTAATGTCTAAGATTGAATCAGCATTATTTGTGTGGATTTCAGACCAAAATAGAAAAGGAAATCCCATAGACAGCAATTCGATTCGTGTAAAGGGAAAGACTTTGTATGATATGTTGACTAGTGGTGAGCCTAGCACCAGTGCAGAACCTAGCCATCCTGACTCCCTAGCAAGTAAAGGATGGTTTGAAAAATTTAAGAGACGGTTCTCCCTGCACAACCTGAAGATGAGTGGAGAATCAAGTTCGGCAGATCATGTTTTGGCAGCTGCATTTCCTGGTGCTTTGAAAAAAATCATCGATGAGAAGGGATACACACCTGAGCAGGTGTGGAATATGGATAAAACAGCCCTGTATTGGAAGAAGATGCCTGCCAGGACTTTCATTGCCAAGGAGGAAAAGATTGCACCAGGGTTCAAGGCTGCAAAAGACCAATGCACATTAATGCTATGTGCTAATGCTGCTGGGCACATGATAAAGCCAGGCTTTATATATAAATGTCCCAACCCCATAGCACTGAAGGATGCAATAAGAATCTCCTTCCAGTATTCTGGATGAACAATCCAAAATCATGGACCACCAACGTCATCTGTATGGACTGGTTTCACCACTGCTTCCTGACGGAGGTACAGGCATATCTACAAGAGAAGGGCCTCCCAAACAAAATCCTGCTTCTTGATAATGCTCCAGGTCACCCACCATCACTGGAGGGAATGTGTGATGTTGAGGTTGTGTTCATGCCACCAAACACAACCTCTTGATCAGGGTGTGATAGCTACATTTAAAGCCTACTACACACGAAGGTCATTGCAAAGGCTCCACACCATGTTGGATGCAGATCCAGATATAAGTGTCACTCAATATTGGAAGGAATTCACCATCACTGACTGCCTCTCAATAGTGCATGATAGTGTCAAGGATTTGCAACCTCAGATGGTGAATGGTTGTTGGAGGGCTTTGTGGCCAGAGTGTGTGTGTGATTTTGTTGGATTTGCTCTTCAAGATGAGGTTAACAAAGCTGTGAGGAAGACTGTGGAGTTAGCAAGGCAAGTAGGTGGTGAAGGGTTAGGACATGCAGGAGGGTGAGGTGAGAGAACTGGTTGAATAACATGCACTGGGCCTAAATGATGAAGAACTATTGGAGATTGTGCAAGCAGAGAATGAGGATGAAGAAGAGGAGAGTGTTGCTGAAGCCAATCAACCTTAAGCCCTCACCCTTGAAAAACTTGGGCAGGTGATGAGAATGACAGCAGCTCAAACAATTTATATACGACATAGACCCATCGATGTTGAGGGCTTTGAAGTTGATGAACGACCTTGATAAGACCATAATTCCCTACCAAACTCTGTTTGTAGATATGAAGAGGAAACGGTCTCAGTTGCCCATCACAATGTTCTTCACAAGGAAGCTGCCACTACTCCTACTGCCTCACCTGAGGCAGTGAAGACTTAGAATCCACACGCTATTCTCATGCCATGCAGTTACACTCCATATAATCACCTCCATTCAACTGTCATCAGTAACTGCATGTAATATCAATAGAGAAATAAAGAATTTTAATTTTAATTTTTTTAATCATCACAAGTCATCAGAGTTCGTCTGCCTTATGAGTGGTGAGTGTTTTGTTTGTTCATTATTTATTAAACTACAGTATAAATAATGTCAACCCATTCATGACTGCTGATAATAATAATAATAATATAATAATAATAATAATAAAAAATACGAGGGTGAAGCAGTGAGTGGTAGAGGCATCGTCAGTCAGTATGGCTTTATTTATGCTGGAGTGAGCATTAGCCTCTGTGCTCTTCCAAACATTTCACAATAATTCATTGTGTTTGGTGCATATTGATTGACTGTGACTGCTACATAATTAACCATGGGCCCAAAGAAACTTGGTAGTACTAGCCCTTTGGTAAAGAAACTGAGAAACACGAAAGAATTGAAGAAAGAAATTGTACAAAATTACAAGGCAGTGGTGGAGGCAGTACAATATTTTAAGATGTTCTCAGGTGCGTATTTTATGATTGTTTATGAGAACATAAGAAATAAGGAACACAGCAGTAGGCCTTTTGGCCCATACTATTCAGGTCCTTCACAAATCCAACCCACTAATAGAATAAATGCTACCCAAGCAATAAGCTTTGAGAATTCTATTTACTCGCATGCAAGTCCCACTCCCATCCAACCCCTTCTCACTTGTGTATTTATCCAACCTGAATGTGAAGCTACCCAAGGTTTTAGCTTTGATAGGACCTTGGGTAGCTTTAGAAATAAATTGGACAAATATATGAGTGGGAGGAGCAGGTATGTATATATATATATATATATATATTTTTTTTTTTCAACAAGTCTGCCGTCTCCCACCGAGGCAGGGTGACCCAAAAAAGAAAGAAAATCCCCAAAAAGAAAGTACTTTTATCATCATTCAACACTTTCACCACACTCACACATTATCACTGTTTTTGCAGAGGTGCTCAGAATACAACAGTTTAGAAGCATACACATATAAAGATACACAACATATCCCTCCAGACTGCCAATATCCCAAACCCCTCCTTTAAAGTGCAGGCATTGTACTTTCCATTTCCAGGACTCAAGTCCGACTATATGAAAATAACCGGTTTCCCTGAATCCCTTCACTAAATATTACCCTGCTCACACTCCAACAGATCGTCAGGTCCCAAGTACCATTCGTCTCCATTCACTCCTATCTAACACGCTCACACATGCTTGCTGGAAGTCCAAGCCCCTCGCCCACAAAATCTCCTTTACCCCCTCTTTCCAACCCTTTCGAGGACGACCCCTACCCCGCCTTCCTTCCCCTATAGATTTATATGCTTTCCATGTCATTCTACTTTGATCCATTCTCTCTAAATGACCAAACCACCTCAACAACCCCTCTTCTGCCTCTGACTAATGCTTTTATTAACTCCACACCTTTTCCTAATTTCCACACTCTGAATTTTCTGCATAATATTTACACCACACATTGCCCTTAGACAGGACATCTCCACTGCCTCCAACCGTCTCCTCGCTGCTGCATTTACCACCCAAGCTTCACATCCATATAAGAGTGTTGGTACTACTATACTTTCATACATTTCCTTCTTTGCCTCCATAGATAACGTTTTTTGACTCCACATATACCTCAACGCACCACTCATCCTTTTTTCCCTCATCAATTCTATGATTAACCTCATCCTTCATAAATCCATCCGCCGACACGTCAACTCCCAAGTATCTGAAAACATTCACTTCTTCCATACTCCTCCTCCCCAATTTGATATCCAATTTTTCTTTATCTAAATCATTTGATACCCTCACCACCTTACTCTTTTCTATGTTCACGTTCAACTTTCTACCTTTACACACATTCCCAAACTCATCCACTAACCTTTGCAATTTTTCTTTAGAATCTCCCATAAGCACAGTATCATCAGCAAAAAGTAACTGTGTCAATTCCCATTTTGAATTTGATTCCCCATAATTTAATCCCACCCGTCTCCTGAACACCCTAGCATTTACTTCTTTTACAACCCCATCTATAAATATATTAAACAACCATGGTGAAATTACACATCCCTGTCTAAGACCTACTTTTACCGGGAAGTATTCTCCCTCTCTTCTACACACCCTAACCTGAGCCTCACTATCCTTATAAAAACTGTTAACAGCATTTAGTAACTTACCACCTATTCCATATACTTGCAACATCTGCCACATTGCTCCTCTATCTACTCTATCATATGCCTTTTCTAAATCCATAAATGCAATAAAAACTTCCCTACCTTTATCTAAATACTGTTCACATATATGCTTCAATGTAAACACTTGATCTACACATCCCCTACCCACTCTGAAACCTCCTTGCTCATCCGCAATCCTACATTCTGTCTTACCTCTAATTCTTTCTATTATAACCCTACCGTACACTTTTCCTGGTATACTTAGTAAACTTATTCCTCTATAATTTTTACAATCTCTTTTGTCCCCTTTCCCTTTATATAAAGGGACTATACATGCTCTCTGCCAATCCCTAGGTACCTTCCCCTCTTTCATACATTTATTAAACAAAAGTACCAACCACTCCAACACTATATCCCCCCCTGCTTTTAACATTTCTGTCATTATCCCATCAGTTCCAGCTGCCTTACCCCCCTTCATTCTACGTAATGCCTCACGTACCTCCCCCACACTTACATTCTGCTCTTCTTCACTCCTAAAAGATGGTATACCTCCCTGGCCCGTGCATGAAATTACCGCCTCCCTTTCTTCCTCAACATTTAAAAGTTCCTCAAAATATTCTCGCCATCTACCTAATACCTCCATCTCCCCATCTGCTAACTCCCCTACTCTGTTTTTAACTGACAACTCCATACTTTCCCTAGGCTTTCTTAACTTGTTTAACTCACTCCAAAATTTTTTTCTTATTTTCATTAAAATTTCTTGACAGTGCCTCTCCCACTCTATCATCTGCTCTCCTTTTGCACTCTCTCACCACTCTCTTCACCTTTCTTTTACTCTCCATATACTCTGCTCTTCTTATAACACTTCTGCTTTGTAAAAACCTCTCATAAGCTACCTTTTTTTCTTTTATCACACCCTTTACTTCATCATTCCACCAATCACTCCTCTTTCCTCCTGCCCCCACCCTCCTATAACCACAAACTTCTGCCCCACATTCTAATACTGCATTTTTAAAACTACTCCAACCCTCTTCAACCCCCCCACTACTCATCTTTGCACTAGCCCACCTTTCTGCCAATAGTCGCTTATATCTCACCCGAACTTCCTCCTCTCTTAGTTTATTACACTTTCACCTCCCTCTTACTTGTTGTTGCCACCTTCCTCTTTTCCCATCTACCTCTTACTCTAACTGTAGCTACAACTAAATAATGATCCAATATATCAGCTGCCCCTCTATAAACATGTACATCCTGGAGCCTACCCATCAACCTTTTATCCACCAATACATAATCTAACAAACTACTTTCATTACGTGCTAAATCATACCTTGTATATTTATTTATCCTCTTCTTCATAAAATATGTATTACTTATTACCAAATCTTTCTACACATAGCTCAATTAAAGACTCCCCATTTACATTTACCCCTGGCACCCCAAATTTACCTACTATACATACATTATTTTATTATTTCCCTACAATATATTGGGGCACACGCGTGAGCGTGTTTGATAGGAGTGAATGGAGACAAATGGTTTTTAATACTTGACGTGCTGTTGGAGTGTGAGCAAAGTAACATTTATGAAGGGGTTCAGGGAAACCGGCAGGCCGGACTTGAGTCCTGGAGATGGGAAGTACAGTGCCTGCACTCTGAAGGAGGGGTGTTAATGTTGCAGTTTAAAAACTGTTGTGTAAAGCACCCTTCTGGCAAGACAGTGATGGAGTGAATGATGGTGAAAGTTTTTCTTTTTCGGGCCACCCTGCCTTGGTGGGAATCGGCCAGTGTGATAATAAAAAAAAAAAATAATAATAACCAAGCATTCGCGATTTTTCAACATTCGCGAGGCTCTTGATCCCCTAACCCTCGCGAATGTTGAGGGAGACCTGTATATAAGAAACTCAGGACGCAATGGACATCATTTGTCATATCTACTCAGTCTGCCATATCACCAACTTTTTTTTATTACCACACCTGCTGTCTCCCACCAAGGCTACTAATATAAAAATATTAAGTTTCTGATAATGCTTGAAAATCTTAAGGTAATGTTGGTCTAAGATTAGTCATGCTGTTTTATATCATCCTTGGAAACCTTATAGCTATGTTAACACTGAAGGATAACCCATTTTATTTATTTGTGATGATGCTATATTTTATAGCTTTTTGTTTTTGAGTTGTGAACCTTTTATACTGTTAAGATAATAGATACATAATGTCTTGTCATTGTCAATCTAGTTTTATATACAAACTTAACAATTTTAGCATTTGTCTGAGATGTATATAGGTATAACTATTAATCCTTTGACTGTTTCGGTCGTACATATACGTCTTATGAGCCACCGTGTTTGACATATATATACTCGTAAATTCTAGTGGCTTCAAATCAAGCAGGAGAAAGCTGGTAGGCCCACATGTGAGAGAATGGGTGTGTGTGGTCAGTGTGCACCATACAAAAAAAATCCTGCGGCACGCAGTGCATAATAAGGAAGAAAACTTTTTTTTTTATTAAAATGCCGACTTTGTGGTGTATTTTTGTATAGTATTTATGGTTGAAGTCTCATTTTCTTGGTGTCATTTGATAGAATGGAAAACATATTATAGAAATAGAGGTGACTTTCATTGGTTTTACTATGAAAAGAACCTTGAAATGGAGCTCAAAGTAGGGGAAATGTTCAATTTTTGCCGATGTTCAAAAGTAAACAAATGATGTCATTGTCCAATAAATGTCCAACTAGCCATTCTAATATGCAGTCATGAATGGGTTGACATTATTTATACAATTATTACAGTATTGCAGTAGTCTGCATAACAGTAAATCTTCTATTTTTTGTTTGAATAAAAATTCAAAACAGAAAGCAAGACTAATATCAGAGGGGACTGGAGACATGACTGATGAACAAAGAAAATGGTATTTTAGAGCCAGGAATGTCTACATTGTTCATTCTGGACCCTATTTTGAAATTGGCATATTTTTTAATTTTCGTGAAATTGGCCAAATTGCAAATTTCTGACCATGTTATTGGGTAGTTGAAATCGGTAAATGGGCAGTTTCTTGTGCTCACTCGATAGAAAAAATTGAGTTCTAAAGAAATAGCTATGAGTTTGGGCGACTGGAAAAATGGAATTAGTCGAAAATAGGGCTCAAAGTGGGCGAAATCGCTGATTCGTATATATCGCTAACTTAGTGAGAGTGTAATTCCGTAAGTTTTCCATCAAATTTCATACTTTTGGTGTCATTTACATCGGGAAAAGATTCTCTATCATTTCATAAGAAATTTTTTTAATTTTTGTAACTCCAAGAGACACCTCAGGATTTGGGGTTGCAACAGTCAAGGGGTTAAAAGCTGTGTGTACAGTACGACTGTCTTGTCAATTTTTTATACAGTTGTTCTTTATTGCTGTATAAAAATATGGTCTTGTAGGTGCATGTGTGGAGACCCATATCCTAAAATAAGTAAATAAAACAGTTTGAAGGAAAAATGCAGAAATTTCTGATTGAGGCTTTTTGGATACAGTGGACCCTCGGGCAACGATGGCATCACCTAACGTTAAATCTGGCTAGCGATATATTTTAACGCAAAATTTTTGCCTCGGCTAGCACTAAAAACTCGACTAACGCGATTTGCTCCATTCGAGACGGATCCACATGTGGCCTGAGCACGCCTCACTTGTCCCGTAGGTGCCAGTGTTTACAAGCCAGCCAGCCACCGCGGTCCCATCCAATCATACAATCGGAACATTTCATATTATCACAGCGTCTTTAGTGATTGCACCTGCAAAATAAGTCGCCATGGGTCCCAAGAAAGCTTCTAGTGCCAACCCTGCAACAAAAAGGGTGAGAATTACTATGGATATGAAGAAAGAGATCATTGCTAAGTATGAAAGTGGAGTGCATGTCTCCGACCTGGCCAGGTTGTACACAAAACCCCAATCAACCATCGCTACTATTGTGGCCAAGAAAACGGAAATCAAGGAAGCTGTTCTTGCCAAAGGTGCAACTATGTTTTTGAAACAGAGATCGCAAATGATAGAAGATGTTGCGAGACTGTTATTGGTGTGGATAAACGAAAAACAGATAGCAGGAGATAGCATCTCTCAAGTGATCATAAGTGAAAAGGCTAGGAAGTTGCATCAGGATTTAATTAGAAAAATGCCTGCAACTAGTGGTGATGCAAGTGAATTTAAGGCCAGCAAAGGTTGGTTTGAGAGATTTAAGAAGCGTAGTGGCATACATAGTGTGATAAGGCATGGTGAGGCTGCCAGTTCAGACCAAAAAGCAGCTGAAAAATATGTGAAGGAATTCAAGGAGTACATAGACAGTGAAGAATTGAAACCTGAACAAGCGTTTAATTGTGATGAAACAGGCCTGTTTTGGAAGAAAATGCCAAGCAGGACCTACATTACTCAGGAGGAAAAGGCACTCCCAGGACATAAGCCTATGAAAGACAGGCTTAGTGGTGATTGCAAAGTGAAGCCTTAATTGGTGTATCACTCTGAAACTCCCAGAGCGTTCAGGCAAAACTATGTCCTCAAGGCTAATTTGTGTGTGCTGTGGAGGGCAAACAGTAAGGCATGGGTCACTAGGGACTTTTTCTACGACTGGTTACACCATGCATTTGCCCCCAATGTGAAAAATTACCTAATTGAAAAGAAATTAGACCTTAAGTGCCTCTTTGTATTAGACAATGCTCATGGTCATCCTTCAGATGTGGCAGAGCGACTTTCTGGGGACATGAGCTTCATTAAGGTCGAAGTTTTTGCCTCCTAATACCACTCCTCTCCTGCAGCCCATGGACCAGCAGGTCATTGCAAACTTCAAAAAACTCTACACAAAAGCTATGTTTGAAAGGTGCTTTGTAGTGACCTCAGAAACTCAACTGACTCTAAGAGAGTTTTGGAGAGATCACTTTAGCATCCTCAATTGTGTAAACATTATAGGTAAGGCTTGGGAGGGAGTGACTAAGAGGACCTTGAACTCTGCTTGGAAGAAACTGTGGCCAGAATGTGTAGACAAAAGGGATTTTCAAGGATTTGAGGCCAACCCTGAGAAGCCTATGCCAGTTGTGGAATCAGTTGTGGCATTGGGGAAGTCCTTGGGGTTGGAGGTTAGTGGGGAGGATGTGGAAGAGTTGGTGGAGGAGGACAATGATGAACTAACCACTGATGAGCTGCAAGATCATCTTCAACAGCAAGAGGGCAGACCTGAGGAAACTGCTCCGGAGGAGGGGATAGAGAAATTGAAGAAGTTGCCTACTTCAAAGATTAAGGAAATGTGTGCAATGTGGCTTAAAGTGCAAACCTTTTTTGATGAAAATCACCCTCACACAGCTATTGCAAGCTGTGCTGGTGACTATTACATTGACAATGTTGTGAAACACTTTAGGAATGTCATAAAGGAACGGGAGGTACAGGCCTCTGGACAGATATGTTGTGTGACAGAGGTCCAGTGACTCTCAAGCTGGTCCTAGTGGCATTAAAAGAAGGGAAGTAACCCCGGAAAAGGACTTGACATCTCAAGTCCTAATGGAAGGGGATTCCCCTTCTAAACATTAACACCATCAACACTCCCCTCCTCCCATCCATCAATCATCACCAGATCTTCAATAAAGGTAAGTGTCATGTAATTGTACATGTCTTCTTCAGTTTGTGTATTAAAATTAATATTTCATGTGGTAAATTTTTTTTTTTTTTCATACTTTGGGGTGTCAGGAACGGATTAATTTGATTTCCATTATTTCTTATGGGGAAAATTAATTCGGTTAACGATAATTTCGCCTAATGTTGAGCTCTCAGGAACGGATTAATATCGTTATGCGAGGGTCCACCGTATTCAGTTTTTCTCCTACCCCCCTTCCCCCCTCTTTTTTTCTTGTATACATAAATATATATACTATCCATGGGGAAGTGGAGCAGAATTCTTCCTCCGTAAGACATGTGTGTCGTAAGAGGCAACTAAAATGCCGGGAGCAAGGGGGCTAGTAACCCCTTCTGTATACATTACTAAAGTTAAAAAGAGAAACTTCTGTTTTTCTTTTTGGGCCACCCTTCCTCAGGATAATGCAGGTTTGTTGAAAGAAGATATTACAGAGGAACCTCAGCTTATGAGTGCCCCAATGTGCGAGTTTTTCAAGATACGAACAGTCGCTTGGTCAGTTTTTTGCTTCCAGGTGTGAGCGAAATTTCATGATGCGAGTGAGCCTCAAGGGAGGTTCCTTGATGCTGGTGAGGGACTCCTGCTCTTGATCTAGGGAATTGGATCTCAGTTGTTTGTTGGACTATCTTATTGAAACTTGGGCAATGTATGATGGAAAGATACAGTGGACCCCCGCCTTATGATATTAATCCTTTCCTGAGAGCTCATTGTGAGCCGAAATTATCGTAAGGCAAATTAATTTTCCCCATAAGAAATAATGGAGATCAAATTAATCCATGCAAGACACCCAAAAGTCTGAAAAAAAAAAAATTACCACATGAAATATTAATTTTAATACACACAAACTTAAGAAGACATGCACAATTTATACTCTACTAAGAATAGAATACATGACACTTACCTTTATTGAAGATCTGGTGATGATTGATGGGATGGGAGGAGGGGAGAGTGTGGAAGTTGTTATTGCTCAGAATGGGAACCCCCTTCCATTAGGACTTGAGGTATCAAGTCGTTTTCCGGGGTTACTTCCCTTCTTCTTTTAATGCCACTAGGACCAGCTTGAGAGTCACTGGACATCTGTCGCACAACAAATCTGTCCATAGAGGTCTGTACCTCCCGTTCCTTTAAGATTTGCCTAAAATGGGCCACAACATTGTCATTGTAATAGTCACCAGCACGGCTTGCAATAGCTGTGTTAGGGTGCTTTTCACCCATAAAGGTTTGCAGTTCAACCCACTTTGCACACATTTCCTTAATCTTTGAAATAGGCACAATGGATTCCACAACTGGCATAGGCTTTTCAGGGTTAGCCCCAAACCCTTCAAAATCTTTCTTAATTTCCATACTAATTCTCACCCTTTTTACCACAGGGTTGGCACTAGAAACTTTCTTGGGGGCCATGGTGACTTATTTTGCAGCTACAAGCACAAAAAACACTGGGATAAGGTGAAATGTACCGAATGTATGCGTGGATGCGACTGTATTGGCTGGCTTGTAAACACTGGCACGGAGGCCACACGTGGGACGCGTCCTGGATGAATCGCATGAGGCGAGGCAAAATTTTTGCATTCAAATGTATCGTATGGCGGATTTAACGTAATGCGATGCCATCGTAAGGCGGGGGTCTACTGTACTTCTTAGGGTACACCAAAATTGAAAAAAATCGGACCATAAATAACGGAGTTAACTTCTCAGCCATTAACTGCCCTTTAGCGGTATACACGTATTTTCGTATGGTTTTATGATTGTATTCTCATTTTTTTTTTTTGGCCTCATTTGATAGAATGGAAGATATATTACAGAAATAGATATGAATTTGATTGGTTTCATGGTGAAAAGTACCTTGAAATGTTTGATTCTTTGGTGATGTTCAGGAGTAAACAAATGATGTCATCGTCCAATGCCTGTCCAACTGGCCACTCCATTACACAGTCATGAATAGGCTGACATTATTTATACAATTATTACAATAATGCAGTAGTCTGCATAACAGTAAATCTTCTATTTTTTGTGTGAATAAAAATTCAAAATGGTAAGCAAGAGTACAGTGGACCCTCGACTAACGAGTTTAATCCATTCCAGAGAGCTTGTCCTTAGCTGAATTTATCATTAGCCAAATTAATTTTCCCCATAAGAAATAATGGAAATCCAATTAATCCATTCCAGACAGCCAAAAGTATTAAAAAAAATTATTTTTTTTATGAAATATACATTTCCCTACAAAGAAAACAATGAGACATGCACAATAACTACATAAATAAATGCTAAAATGACACTTACCTTTATTGAAGAGTACTGATGAGTGGTGAGACACTGTGTTTCTTGAACACTGGGATTTTCAGAGTGATACATAAGTAAAGGCTTCACTTTGCAATCCCCACTAGCATTACAACAAAATATGAGAGTTAGCCTGTCTTTTATAGGCTTGTGCCCTGGGAGTGCCTTTTCCTCCTGAGTAATGTAGGTCCTGTTTGGCATTTTCTTCCAGAACAGGCTTGTTTCGTCACAATTGAACACTTGTTGGGGTTGGAATTTTTCAGCTTCACTATGTCTTATCACACTGTGTATGCCACTACGATTCTTAAATCTCTCAAACCAACCTTTGCTGGCCTTAAATTCACCAATATGAGCACTAGTTCCAGACATTTTTTCCTGTCCACCTGGGTGTTAATCGACTGGTGTAGGTCGCATCCTGGGGGACAAGATTAAGGACCCCAATGGAAATAAGTTAGACAGTCCTTGATGATGCACTGGCTTTCTTGGGTTATCCTGGGTGGCTGACCTACTGGGGTTAATTGTTTCTCATTAAGCCACACCAACACTAGTCTCTCCACATCTTGAGTAGTACAGCTGATGGTGGTGCAGCAGCTGACCATGGTACAGCAGCAGCTGACGGTGGTGCAGCAGCAGCTGACCGTGGTGCAGCAGCAGCTGACCGTGGTGCAGCAGCAGCTGACCGTGGTGCAGCAGCAGCTGATGGTTGTGCAGCAGCAGCTGACGATGGTGAAGCAGCAGCTGACGGTGGTGCAGCAGCAGCTGACCGTGGTACAGCAGCAGCTGACGGTGGTGCAGCAGCAGCTGATCTCTCTCTTCAATTCACTAGTATTTCTCACTCTTTTTACCACAGGGCTGGCACTAGAAGCTTTCTTTGGGCCTATGGTGGCTTATTTAGCAGTTACAAGCACTAAAAACAATGGAATAATATAAAATGTATCACATGTATGCGTGGAACTGTCCGTCCTGGCTTGTAAACAATGGCTCACTGGATGTACACATAGTGGCCGGGCAGCGGGCAGCCCAGGCCTTTCCAACGCGTTCAGAACGAATGTCCTTACCCGAGTTTTCATCGTTGGCCGAGCCGATATTTTTACGCAAAAACACGTCATTACCTGATGACATCATCAGTCGAGGGTCCACTGTATTATTATAAGAATACGTACGTACTAATACAGGTACCATCTGACTTATGATCAAGCTTGGTTCCGATCAACCAGTCGTAAGCCAGAATGGACGTAAATTGAACCTTTGAAAATTGCCGACATACTGGGTAGGGCATAATGTCAAACGTTTCCTATATAAACTACCTACATAATACTGTAATGTAATGTACAATCATTATTTCATTCTTTTTACCATAATTTACTTTTTATTGTTATATTTTAATTATTTATGTACTGCATATAATGTATACATGGTAGTGAACTGTATTGTAAATTTTAAATCACATACAGTATCATATGTTACTGTTATCTTTATGTATAGTCAACACAGTGGAATGGAAGAATACCACTGGTAGTGTCATCCTGCCAGAATGTTGTGTAACCTATACCCTAAGTAAAGAGAAACAACTCTGGAACATGTGTAATACGTATCCGGCTGGCTGGCCGGGTGGCCGGGTGAGTGGTTGGCTGACTGAATGTGGCTGTCTCTCTCTCTCTCTCTCTCTCTGTATCTGTATCTCTCTCTGTATCTCTCTATCTCTATCTCTCTATCTCTCTCTCTCTCTCTTCTCTCTCTCTCTCTCTCTCTCTCTCTCTCTCTCTCTGTATCTCTCTCTCTCTCTGTATCTCTCTCTCTTATCTATCTCTATCTCTCTCTCTCTCTCTCTCTCTCTCTCCTCTCTCTCTGTCTCTCTCCTGTATCTCTATCTCTATCTCTCTCTCTCTCAGTATCTCTCTCTCTCTGTCTCTTTCTCTCTCTTTCTCTCTGCATCTCTGTATCTCTCTCTCTGTATCTCTGTCGGGTCTGTCTGTCTCTCTGCATCTCTGTATCTCTGTCTCTGTCTCTGTCTCTGTCTCTGTCTCTGTCTCTGTCTCTGTCTCTCTCTCTCTCTCTCTCTCTCTCTCTCTCTCTCTCTCTCTCTCTCTCTCTCTCTCACAGGCACACGTAAGTAAAGTTATCATACATAGTATAAATTACCTAGGATAACCCAAAAAATCCAGACAAAGTGCTATACAGTGGATCTGTGCTCCAGTGCCCTAAATTAATAATATTAATAATAATAATTATTATTATTACAATAATACATATGTACTACTACTAATAATAATATTATTATTAAACTATAATATAATAGTGTCCACTCATTACTTACCTTAAAATATCCGTAGTCTTAATGTAGAGTGAGAGGTGAGTAAACAAGATTAAATGAATAAACGAGAGAGAATGAGAGTGTAGAAGGTTCGCAAGTTATGTAAACAAACGTTGTTGTTGTTACCAGCCTGGACACGAATGGTTTTTGTTCACTCTGTCAAGCTGACCAGAAAAACATCTCATATTTGTTAATTTATATGTTTATATGTTATGTAGCATGTTTATTATATAATTTTGAAAAAATCATGGATTAAGCAAAATGTCTATATTAACGTTTTATACACATTTAATGCGCTTCAATGATTATTATTGTTATTATCATTATTAATATGGCATCTTCAAGACCAATTATACTCTTAATGAGTGGCTCTGAGACAGACAAGCAGACAGAAAGACAGACACAGGTAGACAGAAAGACAGACACACAGGTAGACAGAAAGACAGACACACAGGTAGACAGAAAGACAGACACACAGGTAGACAGAAAGACAGATAAACAGACACACAGATACAGAGAAACACAGATATACAGGCAGACAGATACACAGGTTTATGTGCAACAGTGAAAACAAATAGAGAGTTCGAGAGTAAGAGCCTTTCTTGCCACGATCTCCAGTGCAAGATTCAGACTTCATCTTAGGGGCCATGGTGAAATTTACTGTCCAGTTAATACAGTATGATGCTGCTAATAGGGCAGGGTTACTCAAACTGATGCTGCCTGCATGACGCATTGCCTCCGCGAGTATCGTCAAATATTGTACAGCGGTGTGCATCAGCCGGCCCAGCCCAGCTGCCAGATGCACGATCATAAGTTGAGTGGATGTATGTCGAGCAGGTCGTAAGTCGGATGGTAGGTGTAAATAATAATAATAATGATAATAATGTAAGAATTAAGAGTAAGACGGAAAATAGGATAGCAGATGAACAAGGAGGCTTTAGGAAAGGTAGGGGGTGTGTGGACCAGGTGTTTACAGTGAAACATATAAGTGAACAGTATTTAGATAAGGCTAAAGAGGTCTTTGTGGCATTTATGGATTTGGAAAAGGCGTATGACAGGGTGGATAGGGGGGCAATGTGGCAGATGTTGCAAGTGTATGGTGTAGGGGTAGGTTACTGAAAGCAGTGAAGAGTTTTTACGAGGATAGTGAGGCTCAAGTTAGAGTATGTAGGAAAGAGGGAAATTATTTCCCAGTAAAAGTAGGCCTTAGACAAGGATGTGTGATGTCAAACCCTGGTTGTTTAATTTTATTTTTAGATGGGGTTGTAAGAGAAGTAAATGCGAGGGTCTTGGCAGAGGCGTGGAGTTAAAAAATAAAGAATCACACACAAAGTGGGAGTTGTCACAGCTGCTCTTTGCTGATGACACTGTGCTCTTGGGAGATTCTGAAGAGAAGTTGCAGAGATTGGTGGATGAATTTGGTTAGGGTGTGCAAAAGAAGAAATTAAAGGTGAATACAGGAAAGAGTAAGGTTATGAGGATAACAAAAAGATTAGGTGATGAAAGATTGAATATCAGATTGGAGGGAGAGAGTATGGAGGAGGTGAATGTATTCAGATATTTGGGAGTGGACGTGTCAGCAGATGGGTCTATGAAAGATGAGGTGAATCATAGAATTGATGAGGGAAAAAGAGTGAGTGGTGCACTTAGGAGTCTGTGGAGACAAAGAACTTTGTCCTTGGGGCAAAGAGGGGAATGTATGAGAGTATAGTTTTACCAACGCTCTTTATGGGTGTGAAGCATGGGTGATGAATGTTGCAGCGAGGAGAAGGCTGGAGGCAGTGGAGATGTCATGTCTGAGGGCAATGTGTGGTGTGAATATAATGCAGAGAATTCGTTAGTTTGGAAGTTAGGAGGAGGTGCGGGATTACCAAAACTGTTGTCCACAGGGCTGAGGAAGGGTTGTTGAGGGGGTTCGGACATGTAGAGAGAATGGAGCGAAACAGAATGACTTCAAGAGTGTATCAGTCTGTAGTGGAAGGAAGGCGGGGTAGGGGTCGGCCTAGGAAAGGTTGGAGGGAGGGGGTAAAGGAGGTTTTGTGTGCGAGGGGCTTGGACTTCCAGCAGGCATGCGTGAGCGTGTTTGATAGGAGTGAATGGAGACAAATGGTTTTTAATACTTGACGTGCTGTTGGAGTGTGAGCAAAGTAACATTTATGAAGGGATTCAGGGAAACCGGCAGGCCGGACTTGAGTCCTGGAGATGGGAAGTACAGTGCCTGCACTCTGAAGGAGGGGTGTTAATGTTGCAGTTTAAAAACTGTAGTGTAAAGCACCCTTCTGGCAAGACAGCGATGGAGTGAATGATGGTGAAAGTTTTTCTTTTTCGGGCCACCCTGCCTTGGTGGGAATCGGCCAGTGTGATAATAAAAAAAAAATGTATATAACATAATATAATAATATGTATAACATAATAAAATAATACATAATACTATAATAATATGTACATACTACATATACTAAGTTTGAGCACGCCACCACGAGATAGCAGTGCGTATTAAAAAGCTCGGCAGTCCATGTATGCTTACGGATCTTACCTCGCGGTTGAAGGAATTCTTGTGTTTTCCTTACGTTTTGTGCAGCTATTTTGTGAAATTTCTCGTTTCTAACCATGGGTCCTAAGAAAGCAAGTCTACAGCAGAGTGCCAAGAAGAAAAAGAGGATAATTACCATGGATTCAAAGCAGGAAATCATTGATAAAGATGGACTAGGTGTGAGGGTTAAGGACCTGGCCAGGCAGTACCAGCATAACACTTCTACAATATGTACAATACTAAAGCACAAGGAGTCTATAAAGGCTATAGCACCAGCAAAGGGCATTACAGTAATTTCTAAGCAACGGACCTCTAAAAATGAAAAGATGCATTGGAGCTATATAATGACGCTTGCATAAGTCATTTCTGAAACATTCTGAAAGGGAGGAAAAAACAAGCCTCCTTGGACAGTTTTTTATTGAAACACCCTGCAGACGAAAATGTGAAAAGTGTAGAGAAAAATCCAAAAATCAGTGAATAGTGAAGTAACATAAAAATAAAAGTTGTAGAAGTTAGGTTCAGTGACACAGTGTTGCATTAAGAGTGTAGCAATTATGCAATAGAAAAAGGATGAAACTAAATGAACTCCCAACAGTATATGCTGCTGTGCCAAGCATCTCTTCTCCATCTCCAAGGTAATGCTGTAGTACTACATAATTTCTTTACATTATTGTGATTATTATTATTGTTTTCCTTATGAAACCTCTTCAAGGGGGGTCCTTGTCATGGTGAAGAGGCTCTTGGTCTGAGGAATTAGACCTGTTGGTCTCCTTCCTCAGACCGAACCTAATTACCCCCCAATCCCCCCTTCCCTATCCCATCCTTCCCTTTTTCCTTTCCTCCTCCTTCCCACCCCTCCCTTTTGCCCTTCCTCTTTTTGGCCTTTGGGATTTTTCCCCACAGGCGCACTAGTTCCTAGGTAGGGAAAGGGTACTGGGGTCCATCCCATTCCGTTGAGGTTCTTGGCGGTGGCGTAGTTCGTCGTGGAATCTGGATCGCCTGGGGATGTCCTGATCCCTCTCCGGTATCCCGGAGGGTGGCTTTGGGTGTCTTTCGGGCAACGGGTGTATCTCTGGAAGCCACCTTTCGGATTCCGGGGGTGGTTTGCTAAGAAGGTATGCTTTGTGGCGGATATCTGGCCACCCTCTCTTTTGTCCACCGAGGTAGCTCGGCAGATGTGAGGTTGCTATCCCAGATTGCTGGTTTACTGGCATGAAGGGTAGGGTATGGCACGGGTTCCATGCTGCATTTGCGCTACTTGCGGTGCTGAGGTCCTCTTGGGCGCGGAGGGAGATTTCTGGCCCTTTCATTCCTCCTAGGAACTATCCCTCCCCAGTCCCCCCCTTTTTTTATTCTTTTTTATTTTTATTTTCTTTTCTTTTTTTCTTTTTTTCTTAAAAACAAAAAGAAAGAAGTAACCTAACCATGGAGTTCCCAATCCGTGACCCCGCCACCCCCGGGCCCCTTATTTTTACCACACCCCATTCTGACCTCGCCTCACCTTTTGGCCACTCTTTGGACACTCCTAAGGCCCCTGTACCTCTTGCTGGTGCTGTTTCATCACTCGCTTCAGGTGCCGGGGTTTCAACTGACTCCTTCGATTTGTCTGACCTCCGCTCTCCTTTGACTATGCTTCCAGCCTTTCCCTCTACGGTGCGGCAATTTTCGAATCACCAGCCCGTCCCACGTCGGACCAACTCTGGTCTCACTTCTAAACACCAACGACAATCTCCTGATGATGTTACTTCGTTACCTTCCCATTCTACTCGGAAAAGACCGACACGTCATGCACTCCCTCTCCTCACTCAGTTTCGGACCACACAATGGACTAAATTCTTGACTTTAAAACCGACTTCTTCTACTGCCTATCTTTCCGACCATAGTACGTATTGGCAAAGCTCTCCTACGCCATGTTGCTAGGTGTTCTAGTGGCCTCCTCTGTAATTAGTATTTTACTACATGTAAACCACACAATAACCAAATTCTGTAAACTCAGCATTGTAATCCTTATAGAGAATAAATTTGAATTGAATGTTTCATTTCATGCTCTCAAGAGTGGTACACGCATCGTCATTGTCCAGAATGCTACCCAAGCTCATGATCTTTCTCTCCTTTCACATATCGATACTACTCCTATCAATATTGAAAAACATCATTCTCTCAATTCTTGTAGTGGTACTGTTATTCTGCTTCATACCATAGTCCAACAGAATTTCCAGTCATGTGGCAATGACATTCTTGAACAGCTGGAACTCCAGGATCTCCCAATCCTCAAAGTAGACACTTATGTCCTTCCTGCCCGCGGGTGGAGACGATACCCTTGCAACGTGGCTCGATTAACTTTCGACAGCCGCGAACTCCCGTCCTCTGTTTATGTTGCAGGACATCGGTTACAAGTTCAAAAGGCGATCCCTACACCGCAACAGTGCAGAAATTGTTGGCGTTTTGGTCACCCAGCAAAATATTGCAGATCTATAGCTGAATGCCCAGTCTGTGGTGCCGACGACCATTTTAATATGTCTTGCAGTCGACCTCCCTCTTGCCTTAATTGTCATGAGGCTCACCCTTCGTATTCTCGCCATTGCCAGGTCTACTTAAATGAGCGTGAAATCCGTTGCCTCAAAGAAGCAGAAGGTCTCCCTTATGCTATGGCAGTTTCTCATCTCTGCATCCAAGGGAGACTACCCCATGTTTCTTATTCTTGTGTTTCAAAACATCCTCCCACTTCTGGGGTCCCATCTTCTGCAGCCTCCTCTGTGGATACCCCTCCCATAGTCACTTCTGTATCTAATTCTTTTGTTGTCCTGGGGTCTGACATTCCTACTTCAACACCTCGGTCTGCTCTCACGTCTTCGCGTCCTTCCTCACAAGCCCCGGTGTCGACAAGACCTCGTACAACACCTTATACCAATCGCCCCTCTACTTCTCAGAAGTCCAAAAAATCCCCATTGCTCAAATCTTCTTTGCCCCCTCCTTCCCTTATTCCACCTCTGCATTTTACCTTTCCAGTCTCTGTGCCTAGTTCTTCCCCTCTCTCTGGCTCCATTACAAGTGTGGAGGTTCACCCTCCTCCTCGTACTATGCTTTCCACCCCCGTCCCCTCCCAAGTTTCTCCCTCTTCTGCCACCTCCCAGGTTTCAGCCTCTTCTGTCTCCTCCCACACTTCTTCTCCAGTCCCCTACACTCTTTCGTCTCCCCCTACTTTGGTACAGTCCATTACTGTCCCCGTCTTTACTCACCCTCCTCCTTCTACCTCCTACCTTGAAGCCATTTCAGAATATATTGCAGAGACTAAACCTTCAATGGACACTGATCCACCTCCTGTTCCTTCTCTTCCCTCTCCATCTCTACAACTCCATTCTTCACAATGCTCCGTTCCTTCGCTGCTTGAACGTCTTCCGATGCCACTACACGTTGACTTTTCTAACCCCTCTAGTCTGTAGGTACCCTTCCCTACGGATTCCTGGTATTTTCCTCATTGCCAATCATGGCCTAATTACAGTGGAATATCCGCGGCCTCGGGCAATCGGGGTGAGCTTCAGATGTTGCTTTCCAGGTTTTCCCCTGTTGGTGTTTGCTTACAAGAACCAAAAGTACACTCAGCTGTTTTCCAACCTATCTCTGGCTATAAGTTATTGTCTTCTTCGGATCTTTTCTCAGATGGGACCTTTAATGAAAGCGCCCTTCTTCTACGCAGTGATATTTCGTACTGTCAACTATTTGTCCATACCTCGCTGCATTACACTGCAGCCCTTATCCACTTGAATAAGTGGTTTACAATATGTTCTTTATATCTCTCTCCTTCTCGGGCATTTTCTATCCCAGATTTTGCCTTTCTTGTTTCATCCTTACCACCACCACTTCTGTTACTTGGCAATTTTAATGCCCACCATTTCCTCTGGGGGGTCTCACTATGACTCACGTGGCATCCAGTTGGAGGTTTTTCTTGCCTCTCACCTCCTCCATGTTTTAAATACAGGTTCTCCCACCCTTTTTGATCCTCATACTCATACTCTCTCTTGCATTGATCTATCGGTCTGCTCTTCCTCCACTGCACTAGACTTCGTCTGGTCTATTCTACCAGACTTACATGACAGCGATCATTTTCCAATCATTCTTACTTCTCCTTCATATTCACCACCTTTCCGTAGCCCTCGCTGGCAATTTGATCGGGCAAATTGGGACCTTTACTCGAAAACTCACTGCTTTAGTGAGTTCCTTCTTCATCCTCCATTGACGAGCTCCTACACCTCTTCTCGACGTCAGTTTTAACCACAGCTTCGCATTCTATACCCCAAACCTCAGGCAGGCATTCTCAGAAGTGCGTGTCTTGGTGGTCTCCTGCTTGTGCTCGTGCAGTACGTTTAAAACGCGCTGCATGGGGCAGGTACCGGTACAATAGAACCGATGAGAGACTTCTTGATTTTAAGCAGAAGCGTGCAGTCGCTCGCCGTGTCATCCGTGACGCTGAATGCACTTGCTGGCAAGATTATGTTTCCACCATCACCTCTGCTTCCTATATGAGTGCAGTCTGGAAAAAAGTGAGGAAATTGAGTGGTAAATACTCTCCTGACCCAGCTCCTGTTCTACAGGTCACCGGTGTTGATATAGCAAACCCTCTTGACGTTGCCATTGAAATTGGCACTCATCTGGTCCGTATTTCCCGGGGGCTCCATCTATGCCCCTCGTTTCTTTCCTCAAAGTCTGCCAGAGAGTTAATACCCTTGGAATTTTCTTTTCTCAGAGAAGAACAATATAATGTGCCTTTTAAACTTCGGGAACTGGAGGCAACACTCTCAGCTTGCCGATCATCGGCAGCTGGGCCTGATGACATTCATATTCGGATGTTACAACATTTACGTCAGTCAGCCCTTGTAATCCTCTTACACCTCTTCAATCTTATTTGGTCACAAGGAGTTCTTCCCCAGCTGTGGAAATCTGCCATTGTTCTCCCTTTCCGCAAGCCAGGTACTGCAGGACATGATGCCTCCCACTATCATCCCATCGCTCTTACTAGTGCAGTTTGCAAAGTGATGGAATGCCCTGCTCCTCTCTATGAGAATTGTCAGGTTCTAGTATTGGTTAGCCACATTCTGTTAGACTGCTCTCTATCAACAAGCACGCAGAATTTACCTCCAACGTCGTCTCCACTCTCCTACTCTCTGTTTACCCTCCCTTCTTGCTGATGGACCCTCCTTTAATCCTGACTCTCTCATTGACTTCTTGACAACGACTGATTTACTCCACAAACTCTGATGATGATACCTTTTGCACTCCCCTCAGCCCTTTCTACATCAATCTCTTGCTGCTCTCTACCCTTTCACCATCCACTGCCCCGCTGTTCTCCGTAACCTATTACTCATCCATCTCCTTTTTTGCCACCTGATACCCTCGCTTCCTTCCTGCCCTGCAGCGCTGTATAGCCCTTGTGGTTTAGCGCTTCTTTTTTATTATAATAATAATAATAATTCCTTATGAAACTACATAGTTATCTAATGCAGTTTGCCTTACAAACACTCCATTCTCTTTTATAATAAGAGCATCGATAGGTATGTAGACAAAAGCAGGAATGGCCGCTGTGGTGACCCTATGCACCTCAACAACAACAATGGCTGCTGTGCCGCTGCCACCGCCACCACTTCCACTAGCCATATATGTAATGACATATTTCATTCATTCTAGCGTATATACAGTGGACCCTCGACCAACGGCATTAATTCGTTCCAGAGAGCTTGCCATTAGTCGAATTTGCCGTTGGTCGAATTAATTTTCCCCATAAGAAATACAGTGGTCCCTCAATAATTGTCTGGCCTGAAAGTCGTCCATTTCGGAAATAGTCCTGTTTTTTCATCAAAATATTGGCTCGCAAATGGTCCGGTAACTCGCTAATAGTCCTTCATCCCGGACACGTACTCACGCTCTGAGCCGCCTCGGCCTTTCCTTCCCAGCCAGTGTGCCATTGTTTACCAGTGAGCGACGGTCCCTCACGTGCTCCAGCGAAATATTTCGTAATATTCCATTTATTTTAGTGCTTGCAAGTTATTTAAGTGGTAAATAAGCTACCATGGCTCCAAAGAAAGCTCCTAGTGCCAAGCCTTTGGTAAAGAAGGTGAGAAATACGATTGAATTTAAGAAAAACATCATTGAACAATATGATAGTGGTGTACATGTGGGCGAACTGGCCAGGATGTATAACAAATCCCGTACAACCATATCTTCCATCATAGCCAAGAAAAAGGAAATCAAGGACGCTGTTGTTGCAAAGGGGGTAAATATGCTGACAAAAATGAGATCACCAGTACTCGAAGATGTTGAGAAGTTATTATTGATGTGGATAAATGAGAAACAATTAACAGGAGATAGTCTTATGACATCACTTATTTGTGAAAAGGCTAGGCAGTTGCATGACGATTTGGTAAAGAAATTGCCTGCAACTAGTGATAATGCGAGTGAATTTAAGGCCAGCAAAGGCTGGTTTGAGAGATTTAAGAAGCGTACTGGTATACACAGTGTGGTAAGGCATGGTGAGGCTGCTAGTTCGGACCACAAGGTGGCTGAAAAATATGTGCATGAATTCAAGGAGTACATAAACAGTGAAGGACTGAAACCTGAACAAGTGTTCAGTTGTGATGAAACAGGCCTCTTTTGGAAGAAAATGCCAAAGAGGACCTACATTACTCAGGAAGAAAAGGTGCTGCCAGGACACAAGCCTATGAAAGACAGGCTGACGCTAATGTTCTGTGCTAATGCTAGTGGGGATTTCAAAGTGAAGCCGTTACTAGTGTACCATTCTGAAAATCCCAGAGTGTTCAAGAAAAACAATGTTATGAAGAGTAAATTGTGTGTGTTTTGGAGATCCAATAGTAAGGCATTTTCGTCGAGTGGTTCAATGAAGTGTTTGGCCCTAGTGTGAAGAATTGCCTCCTGGAAAAGAAATTGGATCTCAAGTGCCTCCTAGTAATGGACAGTACACCTGCTCATCCTCCAAACTTGGATGACCTAATTCTGAAGGAGTTTGGGTTCACAGTAAAGTTCTTGCCCCCGAATACCACTCCTCTCCTCCAGCCCATGGACCAGCAGGTCATTGCAAACTTTAAAAGACTCTACACCAAAGCAATGTTTGAAAGGTGCTTGAATGTGACCTCAGACACTCGCTTGACCCTACGAGATTTTTGGAAAGAACACTTCAGTATTCTCCATTGCGTAAGCCTTATAGGTAAGGCTTGGGAGGGAGTGACTACCAGGATTTTGAACTCTGCTTGGAGAAAATTGGGGCCCAGATTGTGTCCACAAGAGGGATTTTAAAGGGGCTTGGGGCTGACCCTGAGGAGCCTATGTTAGTTGTTAAATCCATTGTGGCATGGGGAGTTCCATGGGTTGGATGTGAGTTTGGAGGATGTGGAAGATTTGGTGGAGGACCACAACGAAGAGCTAACCACTGAGGAGCTGCAAGAGCTTCAGCAGGAAGAGCAACAGATCGCAGCTCAGAATCTTGTTGCAGAGGAGGAGGAAGAGAGATGGAGGAAGGTGCCTTCTTCAGAAATTAAGGAGATTTTTGAAATGTGGGGTAGGATGGAAAGATTTATGGAGAAAAAATCACCCAGAGAAGGATGTTGCAAGCCCTATCGGCAACTTGTACAGTGGACAGAGTCTTGGCCCATTTTAGGAAGTTTTAAAGAGACGCCAAAAACAGAGCTCTCTGGCAGTTTTTTTTTCGAGACAGGACTCCAGTGACTCTCAAGGTGGTCCTAGTGGCATTAAGAAACAGAGAAGAGAAGTAACCCCAGAAAAGCAATTGGTACCTGAGGTGTTGATGGAAGGGGATTCCCCTTCCAAACAGTATATAATCCAATCTGTCTCCTTCTCCAGTCTTCCATACACAAAGAAGAATCTCCAATAAAGGTAAGTGTTATTCTGTTAATGTTTAATTCATCATGTCCCATTGTATTGTTTATGTACTACATCTATATTTCATGTAAAAAAAATTTTTGTTTTAATACTTCTGGGTGTCAGGAACGGATTAATTGTATTTACATTATTTCTTATGGGGAAAATTGATTCGTAAATCATCCATTTCTATAATAGTCCCACTTCCAGGAACGGATTATGGACGATTATTGAGGGACCACTGTAATGGAAATAGAATTAATCCGTTCCTGACACCCCAAAGTATGAAAAAAAAATTTTTTTTTTACATGAAATATACATTTCCCTACACCAAAACGAATGGGACATGCAAAATAAACAATAATTAAATGCCACTTACCTTTATTGTGGAGTTGTTGATGAGTGAGGAAATGGTAGGAGGGAAGATGATGCAGGTGTTTTATTGTTTGGAAAGGTAATCCCCTTCCATAAATACTTGAGGTACCAAGTCCTTTGGTGGGGTTACCTCCCTTCTTGGTTTTTTAATGCCACTAGGACCAGCTTGAGAGTCACTGGACCCCTGTCGCACAAAATATCTGTCCAGAGAGCTCTTTTTCTCACATGCCCTTAGGATTTCCCTAAAATGGGACACAAGAGTGTCATTGTACATGTTGCCAATGCAGCTTGCAACTTCTGTGACAGGATAAAATTCATTGATAAATGCTTGCACCTTTGTAAACATTGAACACATTTCCCTAATCCTTGGCGAAGTCATCTTCCTCCATCTCTCTTCATCCTGCTCTGAAGAACATTCCTGAGATGTGATCTGTTGCTGTTGCACCTGAAGCTCTTGCAGGTTTGCAGTGGTTAGTTCTTCCTTGTCGTTCTGCACCAAATCTTCCACATCCTCATCACAAACCTCCAACCCCAAGGACTTCCCTAGTAACACAATAGCTTTCACTACAGGCATAGCCTCCTGAGGGTTAGCCCCAAACCCTTCAAAATCCCTGTTCTACACATTCTGGCCACAGTTTCCTCCAAACAGAGTTCAAGGTCCTCTTAGTCACTCCCTCCCAAGCCTTACCTATAAGGTTTACAGAACTGAGGATACTGGAGTGATCTTTCCAAAACTCTCTTAGGGTCACTTGAGTGTCTGAGGTCACTTCAAAGCACTTTTGAAACTGCTGTTGTGTAGAGTTTTTTGAAGTTTGTAATGACCTGCTGGTCCATGGGCTGGAGGAGAGGAGTTGTATTAGGAGGTAAAAACTTCACCTTAACGAAACCAAACCCCCCTGCAATTTCCTCTTGCAAGTCGTGAGGATGAGCAGGAGCATTGTCCATTACCAGGGGCCACTTGAGTGACAATTTCTTTTCCTGGAGGTATTTTGTCACCGTGGGGCCAAACACGCCATAAAACCAGTCTAAGAAAAATACCCTAGTGACCCATGCATTACTGTTTGATCTCTACAGCACACACAAATTACCGTTAAAACGATTTTTTTTTTTCCTGAACCTTGGGGGTATCAGAGTGATACCCCAAAAAAAAAGGGCTTAACTTTGAAACACCATTGCATTACTACTTTAAATTAAGTAGCCTGTTTTCATAGGCTTATGTCCGGGGAAATGCCTTTTCCTCCTGGTAATTTTTGGCCCCTTTTTTGGCTTTTTCTTCCAAAAAAAGGTCTTTTTTAATCAAAATTTAACATTTTTTCAGGTTTTATTTTTTCGTCTCATGTTTTCCCCACATATTTTTCAGCCGCTTTTTTGTTTTGAACTGGCTGCCTCACCAGGCCTTCCACATTTGGGGTTATCCCACTACCAGTCTTAAATTTAAAACCCAACCCCTTTGCGGGGTTTAAATTCACAGCAGCAGCATTTGGTTTTCCCGGGGCATTTTCTTAATGAGATCATCATGCAACTTCTTTCCCTTTTTTCGCAAATTTATAGACTGGGGAAACACTATCACGGGATTTTTTGTTTTTCATTTATCCACACCAAAAACGTTTTTCAAACCTCTTCGATTTTTGTGGCCCTCCTTTTTGAAAACTTTACTTGAATTTTTTCACAACAGAAAAGCTTCCTTGATTCCCTTTTCTGTTTCCCCAAGATAGTACTGATGGTTGAATGTGATTTATTGTACATGGCCCCCCGAAATCGAAGGGTTTTTTGGCATGCAAAACTTCCCGGGCTTTGCGAACGCTTTTTTTCCAAAAAATTTTGGGCCCGCATAGTAAAAAAAACCCCTCACAAAATTTTCGTCCGAGCCGCGCCCAATGTGGGCCCTAAACCCCCTCACTTTGGCCCGCCCTCCCATTTTTTTCCCCGGGCTAGCCCCGCGGAAACCAACCAAATACACTGGGAAAATATTTGTTTTTTTACAGTTTTTTTCCGGTGTTTGTTTGTGAAAATAATGACCATGGGCCCCAAGAAAGCTTCTATTTCCCAAACCCAAAAACCTCAAAGGGAAAAGAAACCCTTGAATTTAAAAAAAAATCATTGATAAGTAGAAAGGGGAAAGTAACGTATAAACCCGACCTGGTCAGGTTGAAACAAAAAACCCAAAATAACCCATGGGTTTTCAATTGTGGGCAAAAAAAAAGGCAATAAAGGAAGCTGTTGTTCCCAAAGGGTTTTAACTGTGTTTTCGAAACAAAGATCGAAAGTGAGGGGGAAGTTTTTTTGAGAGAATTTTTTATTGGTGTGGATTAAATGAAAAAAAGCTAGCAGGGGATAGCCCTTCCCCTCAAGCGATTTATATGGAAAAGGCTAAAGGGAAATTGGGATTTACGATTTAAAAAAAAAAAAAGCCCGCAAATAGTGATGATGTTTTAAATGAATTTAAGGCCAGCAAAAAGGTTGGGGTTTAGAGTTTAAAAGCGTAAATGGGGATTCCCTAGTGTGATACGGGATGGTTGAGGGGGGGCCAGGTTGGGCCACAAAACGGCTGAAAAATTTGTGCTGAATTCCCGGGTTTCATAGAAAATTTAAGGGGCTGGGAAACCCAAAAAAGTGTTTTAAATTTTGATGAACAGGCCTGTTCTGGAAGAAAAAAGCCAAGAAAGGGCCTAAATTTAAAAGGAGGAAAAAGGGACTCCAAAGGGCAAAAAGCCCATGAAAAAAAAGGCTTACTTGGTTTTATTTTGGGGGCCCAAAGCTAAATGGTGGGTTGCAAGTTTTAAACCTTTATTGTGTATCACTTTTGGAAAATCCCCGAGCGTTCAGGCAAAAGAAGGGCCTCAAGGAAAATTTTTGGGGTGCTGTGGAGGGGAAACAGTAAAAGGGATGGGTTCACTAGGGAATTTTTCTATAACTGGTTTTCCCAGCATTTGCCCCCCAAAGTGAAAAATTTCCAAAATTTAAAAAAAAAAAATTTTTCCTTTAAATCCTCCTGGGTTAGACCCAAAGCCCCGGGGCATCCTACAGACGTTTGGCCCAAAAGCGACTTTATGGGGGCATTTAGCTTCATTTCGGTTTAAGTTTTTGCCTCCCAAACCACTCCCCTCCTGCCCGCCCCTGGACCCCGCAGGTCCCTTTTCCAAAATTTTAAGGAAAACTGTACACAAAAAAACTCTGTTTTTAAAAGTGGTTTTAAGTGACCACAACACTGGAATTTACTCAAAAGATTTTTGGGAAAGGGTCACTTTAAAAATCCTCAGTTGGGAAAACCCTTTTGGTAAAGGGTTGGGAGGGAGTGACTAAGAAAAACCTTGAACTCTTCTTGGGGGAAAAAACTGTGGGGCCCGAATGTGTAGACAAAAGGGATTTTTAAGGGTTTGAGGCTAAAACCCCGAGAGGGGGTAGTATACCAGTTTAGGAAAGGAAATTGTCATTGGGGGGGGAAATCCTTGGGGTTGGGGTTAGTGGGGAGGGTGTGGGGAAAAGTTGGTGGGGAGGACAATTTTAAAAAACAACCACTGATGGGGTGATAGATTTAACTTCAAGAGCAAGAGGCCAGGGCCTGGGGAAATGGTTTTAGAGGAGGGGAGAGAGAAATTGAAGGAATTTTCCTACTTCCCAAAAAATTTTTTTGGGAAATTTTGTGCAAAATGGCCCTTTAAGTTTCAAAACCTTTTTTGATGAAAATCACCCTTTACAAGCTATTGAAAACCGTGCTGGGGACTATTACAAAGACACTGTTTTTGAAACACTTTAGGAAAAGGGCATAAAGGAACGGAGGTACAGGCCACTATGGACAAAATTTTGTGCGACAGAAGTTCCAGTGGGCTCTCAAGCTGGCCCAGTGGCATTTAAAAGAAGAAGGGGGAAGTAACCCCCGAAAAGGAATTTTACCTCAAGTCCCAATGGAAGGGGGTTCCCCCTTTTTAAAACAATAAGTTTTGAAAACTCTCCCCCCTCCCATCCCATCAATCATCACCAATCTTCAATAAAAGTAAGTGTCATTAATTTTTGGGATGGGTTTTTTCAGTTTTTGTGAAATAAAAAAACATTTTTTTTGGTAAAAAAAATTTTTTTTTAAAACTTTTTGGGGGTCTTGCACGGATTAATTTTTTTTTTTCCTTTTTTTCTTTTTGGGGGGAAAATTTTAAATTTGCATAGGGGAACAATTTTTGCATAACGAAAAAGGGCCCCCCTTTACGGTTTTAAATTTGCCCATGCGGGGGGCCCACTGTTTGCCTTTCCAACTCAAATACCACTCCACTCCCCATATTTTTTTTTTTATCTCTTTTTTCCTTTTCCCTCCCTTAAATTTTTTTACCCTTTTTAACCCCCAGGCTTGGGACTAGAAGCTTTCCCTTTGGGGCCCAAAGGGGGCTTATTTAGTGGTTACAAGCATAAAAACACTGGAAAATCCAAAAATTTTTTGGCAGGGACATGTGGATTTTGGGCCGAAAGCTTTTAAACAATGGCACAAAAATGAGTCTTTGGGGTGGCTGGGCCCCCTCCGCCTCGCTCCCCCGGGGCTTTGGGCCCGTTTTTAGAAAAACATCATTTTTAAGTTTTTTGCCGTTGGTAGTACTTTTTTTTTTGGGAAAAAACACCATTAGTTTAATTTGCCCTTTTCTTTTAATTTTTGGTGTTTTTGTTGAGGTTCCACTTTATATATATACATATATCTTTCTTTCAACAAACCAGCCGTATCCCACTGAGGCAGGGTGGCCCAGAAAGAAAACCAAAGTTTCTCTTTTCAAATTCAGTAATTTATACAGGAGAAGGGGTTACTAGCCCCTTGCTCCCGGCATTTTAGTCGCCTCTTACAACACACATGGCTTATGGAGGAAGAATTCTGTTCCACTTCCCCATGGAGATAAGAGGAAATAAACAAGAACAAGAACTAGAAAGAAAATAGCAGAAAACCTAGAGGGATGTGTATATATATGCTTGTACATGTATGTGTAGTTTAGCTCTATTAGGGAGGATTGTGTTAAGTAACCTTGTTTCAAAAAATTCCATGTATAGGTTACTCAGAACAGGTGAAAGAGGATTTCCCATTGCCATACCAAACTGTGTGTTTTTATTAGTCCAAACCAGGGAATCCAGTCAGACCAATTATTAGCTCCATAGGGTCAGTTTCATATAAATTATCCAAATGGCTTGTTGATATTTTGAGCCCTATTGTTGGCAAAATTTCTAACTTTAATGTTAAAAACAACATAGACTTGGTTGATAAATTAAGCTCCTTGACTGACTTAAATGATTTTAACATGGTTACTTTTGATGTTACTTCCTTGTTTACGAAAGTTCCTGTTGATGATTTATTAAGTTTCTTATCTGAAGAACTCGTTAACTATGATTTACCATTGCCAGTTTCTACTATCATTAAACTTATTAAACTTTGCATTGTTGATGCAAAATTTGTATTTAATGATAAGTTTTACACTCAGAAGTTTGGTATGGCAAGGGAAAATTTCCCTTTCACCTGTTCTGAGTAACCTATACATGGAATTTTTTGAACAAGGTTACTTAACACAATCCTCCCTAATGAGCTAAATGGTTCAGATATGTTGATGATATTTTGTGTCTTATGCCCAAAAATGTAGATATACACCATTTCCTTGGAAAATTAAATAGCTTAAGCCCATTCTATAAACTTTACTTTTGAGTTTGAAAAAAATAACTCATTGCCTTTTCTAGATGTTTTAATTATTAAGGGTAATAATGAATTCAAATTTAAAATTTACAGAAAACCTACTAATAACTGTTCCTATGTCCAATTTTAAATTCCTCGCATCAAATAGAGTCAAACTGTCTGTTTTTCATCAATGTTTCTGAAGCTTTACGAATTTGTAGTCCTGAGTTCATAGATGAGGAAATATCCAAAATTTATGAAATAGGTAATGATTTAAAATACCAAGAAATGTAATGGATAAATCTTTTAAAGTTGCTAGAAATACTTTTTACAACCCAAAAAAGGGGAAAAACCTGCCTTATTCAACTAAAAATATGTTGGTTCTCCCTTACCATGAAAACTTGGTTGATATGCCTTCTCTTCTTAAGACTTTAATATTAAGTTGTATTCAAAAATCTTGATACAGTAAAAAAACTTTTGATAAAGAATTCCCCCCAAAATGCTGATGGATGTGTTCTATAAGATTCCTTGTAAAATTTCGATAAAGTTTATTACGGTCAAACTGGTTTAAAAATCTGAACTAAGATTTAAAACAACATAAATATAGCATTAGAACTGGACAAGATTCCAATGCTCTATTTATTCATGTAAGAGATTTTAACCATCCCCAAATTTATTTTTAAAAAGTTGAGAAAGTAGTATCAAGCAAGTCCATGGTCGACAGGAATATAATTGAATCTTGTTTCATAAAAAGCAGTTTTGACAATAATATGAATATTTCCTTTGGTTTTATAAATTAGATCCATTTATAATTAATAGAATTTGGGAAAAAATTTAATAATACACTGGACAAATAATTTTTTAAAATTTTTTTGGGTAGAATAGTTTGTGGGGTGAGTTGTGCAAAGGACCTATCCAAGTTGGGTCGGCGCGTGTCAGGTGTTTAACCATTGTGGGTTTTGATTTGTGAGGTGCTGGCCAGACCCCTTATATAGCTTCCTTTGGTGCTTTACTTTCATAGTTCTTGATAATGTGAGTAGTCACGAAAGCGCTTGGAATTTCTCTATTTTTTCAGAGTGGTTGTTTTGCATATTCCGAAATCACCTGTTTACTGTGATCTTATTGCAATATATATATATATTATATAATATATATATATATAATATATATATATATTAAATATATATATATATATATATATATATTAAAATTATATATATTTTAAAATTTTATATATAATATATATATAATATATATATATATATATTATATATATATTATATATATATATAAATATATATATATAGTATATGTTATATATATATATATAAAATAAACATGTCTAGATAACAGGGATATTCTTGCTACTCACTACTTACAAGCACTTTGTCACACATCACAAAACACTCACAAGCATTAAATAAATAGCATTACGATCAAGGTTTTTTCTCCTTTTCTAAATAGCTCTTGTTCTTCTTTATTTCCTTCTATTGTCAATGTGAGTGTAAAAGAATCTTTCCTCCAGTAAGCCATGCGTGTCGTATTACACGACTAAAATGCCGGGAGTCAGATTGGCTAGTAACCCCTTCTCCAGTAGACATTTACTACAAAAGAGAAGCAAGTAAAAACTTTATAAAACTGTGATGCAATAAATTTGCGTGGATGTGTGCTTATGACAAGGAAACAGAAGATTGCTGATGTTTTGAATGAAAAAAGTTGGATGTCCTGGCCCTAAGCGAAACAAAGCGTGAAGGAGTAGGGGAGTTTCGTGGGGGGAAATAAATGGGATGTAAATCAGGAGTACCTGGAGAGAGTTAGAGCAAAGGAAGGGGTATCAGTAATGTTTAGAATGATCAGTTATGTAAGGAGAAAAAGGAGAATAGTTAATGTTAAAATCTGAATTATTGTGGAATTAAAGTAAGGTTGATGCGAAAATAGGTCATAATAAGCGTGTATGCACCCTGGAGAAGAGAGGAATGTAGAGATGAGAGAAGATTTTGGGAGAATTTTAAGTGACATGTATAGGAGCCTATTGAACCAAGTGAGAGAGTAATTTTGTGGTAGGGTGACCTGAATGCTCAAGTAGGAGAAACTTTTAAAGAGGTGTGGTAGGTAAGTTTGGGGTGCCAGGTGTAAATGATAATGGGAGCCCTTTGATATGAACTTTTGTATAGTGGAAAGGGGTTTAGTATATAGGTAATACATATTTTAATAAAAGAGGATAAATAAGTATACAAGATATGATGAAGGGCGAAAAGACATTAGTTTTGTTGGATTATGTAATTGGTAGATAAAAGACTGTTAGTAGACCTTCAGGATGTATCATGTTTATAGAGGGGCCACAGATTACGATATCACTTTCTAGTTGTAGCTATCACAGATAGTAAAAGGTAGTTGTGATACAAGAGAATAGAACATCAGGGAAGAGAGAGTGGAAGGTTTAAACTAAAAGAGGTGGCAGTTAGGGTAAGATATAAATAGCTATTGGAGGATAGATGTGGCTAAAAGAGAGCATAGCATGGGGTCGAAGAGGTATGGGGTAGGTTTAAAAATGTAGTGTTAGAGTTTCATCAGAAGTATGTGGAGACAGGAAGTGGGCGGAGGGAAGAGGAGCGATTGGTGGAATTGATGATGTAAAGAGTTATTAGTAAGGAGAAAAAAGTTAAGCATTGAAAGTTTTTACAACGTATAAGTGATGCAAGGAGGAAGAGTATATGGAGAAAAAGAGAGATTAAGAAAGATTGAAGCAATGGAAAAAGAGAGCAAAATGAGAGAGTGGGTGAGATGTAATCACAAATATTGTGTTGAAAATAAGAAAAAGTTTTGGAGTTAGATTACAAGTTAAGAAAGCCTAGAGAACAAATTGGATTTGTCAGTTAAAAATAGAGAGAAGTTATTAAATGGAGAGTTAGAGGTATTGGGAAGATGAGGGAATATTTTTGAGAATTGTTAAATGTTATGAAGAGGTAGGAAGCTGTGATTACGGGTATAGGACAAGGAGGAATAAGTCTTGTAGAGTGAGGAAAGCCAGTTGTGATGTGTGGGAAGTTCGTGAGGCAGTAGGTTAAAATGAAAGGGGGTAAGCATGCCGGATTGATGGATAAAGATAGAAATGTAAAAGCAGGTGGGCGAATATAGTTTTTGGAGGGTTGGTGCAAATTATTTAATAAGTAAGGAAGAGGGTAAAGTACCTAGGGAATGGCAGAGAGCAAGCATAGTTCCTTTGTTAAAGGCAAAGGGGATAAAAGAGAGTGCAAAAATTATAGGGGATAAGACTGCTGAGTATACCATGTAAATGTATGAGAGTATATTAATAAAAAGAATTTAGAAGTAAGACGAGAATAGGATAGGCAGATGCACAAGGAGGCATTAGGAAAGGTAAGGGTGGTGTTGGACGGCAGGTGTTTACATTGAAACATATAATTAACAGATATTTAGATGAAGGCTAAAGAGTCATTGTGGCTATTTATGGATTTTGGAAAACGGCGTATGACAGGGTGTATAGTGAGGGCAATTTGGGTCAGGATGTTGGAAGTGTGAGTGTTAGGAGGAAGGTTACAGAAATCAGTGAATACTTTTACGAGGATAGTGAGGGCTCAAATTAGAGTATGAGGAAAGAGGAAATTGATTACTTCCCAGTAAAAGTAGGCCTTAGACAAGGATTGTGTGATGTCACCGAGGTTGTTTTAATATATTTAATATATGGGGTTGATAAGAGAATAAGATGCGATGTCTTGGTCAAGAGGCGTGGATTTAAAAGATAAAGAATCCGCACACAAAGTTTGAGTTGTCACAGCAGCTCTTTGCGGATGACACTGTGCTCTTGGGAGATTCTGAAGGATAGTGTTGCAGAGATAGGTGAATAAATTTGGTAGTGTGGTGTGCAAAAGAAGAAATTAAAGGTGAAATACAGGAAAGAGTAAGAGTTATGAGGATAACAAAAGATTAGGTGTGAAGAATTGAAATATCCAGGAATTTTCTTGATCTCTACTTGAGAGTCTTGGAGAACCATACAACGCCATTGCTCAAATGTGGTAGTACGATTCAGGACGTGCTATTTTGGACACATCCCTCATCTTATACTCCCACTACCAATTCAGCGTTCAACCGCTACTATTATCCCAACTTCTTAACAGAGTATCCCAACATCCCATAAGTACTCAAGAGTCCATATGTGGACTGAAGAGCTCTATAAGGAAACACCAACAGCACAAAACGAAACTGATTTACTGCATGGTGATGTAAATTAGAGCATGCTAGGGATAAGCTGGGAGGCATTGGAAGATGTCAATTCTGAGGCCATGTGTGGTGTGAAATATATGCAGATAAATCGAAATATTTGTAATTTAGTTGGGAGGTGCTGGCTTACCAAAACTTGTTGTCCAGAGTGGCTGAGGAAGGGATGTAGAGGTGGTTCGGACATTTAGATAGAAATAGCAAAACAGAATGACTGACTTCAAGAGTGTATCATTCCTGTAGTGGACAGGAAGGTGCGGGGTAGGGTCCGCTCTAGGAAAGTTTGTGGAAAAGAGAGGGGGTAAAGGGTTTTATTTGGGTGTGTGTGGTGTGGTTGTGGGTGGGGAGCGAAAAAAAAAAGAAGGCGGAACCCTGCGCCCGCCAGGCTCACAACTTCCGCCTATGCCCTCCTCTTCCGCATCTATTGCTCGCCACGCACGTATTTTTAGCTGGCGCCTAACGTCCCGCCTGCCCCCTGGTTTTCCCGCCTTTTAGCGCCAGCCGTTTGCTGCCCCGCCCGTCCTCCGCCCCCTCAGTCGTTGTTTTCTTTTTGTTGTGTGTTAACCTGCCTCGCCTGTTACCCCCACCTCTCCGCACCCTCTTACTTAGCCTCCTCCCCCCTCCTCATCGGTTCAATAGAAGTCGCTTTATTTATTCCCAAACTTCCCTATTAGCCTGTTGCCAACCCAACCAACTGAAACCCCCTTACATCTAATCTCTTAATCACTTCCTATCCATCTCCCCCCATTAAGAAACCACCAATCCAGATCATAATTCTATATCTCCCCTTAACATATTATGAAGGGGATCATGTAAAACCGTTCCGCCGACAATGAGGACCATGAGATGGGGAAGAACAGTGCCTTCATTCCACTCTGAAGGTAGGGGTGTTAATGATTGCAGTTTAAAAACTGTAGTGTAAAGCACCCTTCTGGCAAGACCAGTGATGGAGTGAAATGATGGTGAAAAGATTATTTTTTCTTATTTTTGTTTTTTTTTTTTTTTATTTTTTTTTTTTATTCTTTTTTTTTCCTTTCTCAATTTTTTTTTTTTCTCCTTTTTTTTTTCTTCTATTATTTCCCATTTTCTTTTGTCTTTCTTTTTTTTTTTCTTTTTATTTTTTTTGCCTTCTATTTTTTTTTCTCCTTTTTTCTTCTTTTTTCGTTCTCTTCCTCCTTTTTTTTTTTCTTTTTTCTTTTTTATTCTTTTTTCTTTTTTTTTCTCTTTCTTCTTTCTTTTTTTTCTTTTTTTTCCTTTTTCCCCTTCCTTCCTCTTTTGTTTTTTTTTCTCTTTTTCTTCCGTCTTTTCTCCTTTTTTTTTTTCCCTTTTTTTTTTTTTTTTTCTCTTCGTTTTCTTTATCCTCTTTCACCTTTCTTTTTTTCCTTTTTCCTCTTTCTTCTTTCCTTTTCTTATCTCTTTTTCTTTTCTTTTCCTCTTTTTCTTATATTTTTTTTTTTTTTTTTTTTTTTTCTTTTTTTTTTTTTTTTTTTTATCCTTTTTTTTTTTTTTTTTTTTTGTTTTTTTTTTTTCGTTTTTTTCTTTTTTCTTTTTTTTTCTTTCCCTTTTCTTCTTTTTTTTTCCTTCTTTTTTTTTTTTTCTTCAAACTCCTTTTTTTTCCTTCCTTTCTTTTTTTTTTTTTTTTTCATTTTTTTTTTTCCTTTTCTCCCTTTTTCTTTTTTTTTTTTTTTTTTTTCTTTTTTTTTTTTTGTTTCCGGGACCAAACAGCGCCTACCCTGCCTTGGTGGGAATCGGCCAGTGTGATAATAAAAATATATATTATATATATATTATAAATAATATATATAAATATAGTATATAAAATACATATAAATATATATTAAAAATATAATATTATATATAATATAATAAATATATAATATATATATAATATAATATATAATATATATATATATATATATAATAAAATGCCAAAACAACACAAAAAAAGATAAAGAAGTTGTTCCCACCAACAAAATACCAAGTTCCCAACAAAAACAACCAAGCGCTTTCGTGACTACTCACATTATAATCAAGGAACAATGAAATTAAGCATCAAAGGAAAGTGTATATAAAGGGGTTATCCCAGATCGCACAACAAAGGAACACTCTGACGCAAGAAGCAGGCCCCCGGCCGAACTAGACAGGGTCCTATATACAGACCCACGCAACAAGACTATTCTATACCCCAAGAAATAAGAATTTAAAAAAAAGTAATCTACAACACCAAATAACAATGAGAATTATATTGAAATGTTTGGAAGAGCACGGAGACTAACGCTCACTCCAGCATAACAAAGCCAGCACTGACGCTGCGTAAACCACTTCCTTGGTCCTCCACACTGCTTCCCCTCGATTTTTTTCAATTTCCTTCTTCAATTCTATCGTATTAATAATAGTGATTATTTATTATTATTATATTAATATTATTAATAAATAGGCAGTAGTCAGAAATGTTTGATTCTTTGCTAGTTCAGAGTAAACACATGATGTCACCTTCAATATCTTCCGAAAAAGCCAATCTACATATGCAGTCATGATGGGTTTACATTATTTATACTGTAGTTTAATAGCAAATAATGAACAAACAAAACACTCATCACACAGTGGTGGGAGGGCTGGCTGCCGGTTGCAGGGGTCGGAGGGAGGGTAGTAAGGACTCGTGGCAGTAAACTTAAATATGATTTGGCAGCTGGGAATTTGGCGATTGGGAATTCGCGAATGTGTGAAGCCCGCGAAAGTTGAAAACGCGAATGTTGAGGGAGACCTGTATATATATATATTGTACTGTACTGTGTTTTGTGCAAAATGGTACACAAATTCAAAGGATACATTGATGGCACATGGATATGATGATTTGAGTGTAATAATAATAATTCTGATGTTTATAGGAGATTCAGAAGCTGGAGGTAGCTCATAATCCAACAAGTATGGAGCTGAGTGCTGATGGCAAAACATTGACAGTGGCATATGGCTCTAAAGTTGCATTCCTCAACCCAGAAACGTATGTTATTTACTTTTTTAATGTTAATTACTCTTGTTATGATTAAATATGCTGTAAACTCTGTAATTTAGTAGAGGAGAGAGAGAATCATGCCAAGTTCTGAGTAAAATATCCTTAAAATGCATATAAACAGAAACAAATATTAACAAATATTTAGGTCATGAAAGTTTATCATCCATAGACAGACTACAAGAATTAGGCAGAAGTTTGAGAATAATAACTTTAGTAATTTGCATAGTATGATAAATATTTAAACTTAGTAATATGCAGTTGTGGTTTGATAATATTAAACATAGTAAATTGGGCATGTATTTGAGAATATTAAACTTTAGTAATTTCCTTAACACTTGTCAACATACTCTGTATTGTACTGCATTTATATAGTACGAAGACCACAATACAGTTTTACTTAAAAATTTATTGCTCCTTCAAGGTTGCCACTGAAGTTACGGAAACTGTAAATGGTACACATGTTTTCATCAATATCATAATCCCCTCCTCCATTTTTACAATGCTAAAATATTGTTGCTATATAATTTAAATTATAGACATAATTTAAAGACTGGTGTACCTAATTTGGCTATTTATTCACTAGAAATGACAATGAGATAGAGATTGTGACACTACAGTGGACCCCCGGCTTACAATATTATTTCATTCCAGAAGTATGTTCAGGTGCCATTACTGAACGAATTTGGACCCATAAGGAATATTGTGAATTAGATTAGTCCATTTCAGACCCCGAAATATAAACGTACAAACACACTTACATAAATACACTTATATAATTGGTCGCATTGGGAGCTGATCGTAAAGCGGGGGTCCACTGTAATTGAATAATATGCAATCACTGACTTAACCCGTAAACAGTCCAAACTCCCCAAACTCCAAACGTATATATACATTCTTACCGCTAGTGCCCCAAACGTAATAAACATTTTATTTTTCCTGCCTTCAGATATGGCACATTGGCCTGAGATGCCTTGTCAGCATAGAATGGGTCATAACACTCAGTGTGCACTGTATTAAAAAATCTGGGACCACTTAGTACCTTGTGGGAGCACCAGTTCAAATGAGCGCCAGCTAGAGCAAACAGCACGGCAAACACCTGGGAGTCACTGATTTCATGTAGTACTAACTCTCCCATCTTAAGAGGAAAGTGATGTTGACCCTGAGTTTTGTGGGTTTGAGGTGGATGTGGCCATAAGTGGTTGAGGAAATATCAAAAAACCTCGATAATAACCAATGTGCAACATTTGTGCAACACCCTTTCAGAATGTCTTATAACCTATGCCCTAAGTAAAGGGAAACAATTCTGGAACGTAATACTTGTTCAGCAGGCTGGATGACTGGCTGGCCAGCTGCGTGGCTGGCTGGCTGCTGGTGGCCTGGCTCCATTTGTTTGTCTGTGTCTGTCTATCTCTGTCTGTCTCTATCTCTGTCTATCTTTGTCTATGTCTCTGTCTATATCTATCTGTCTCTGTCTATATTTATCTGTCTCTGTCTATATTTATCTGTCTCTTTCTATCTCTGTCTCACAGGTACACATAAATACAAATAGTATATATGTAGTGTAAATTACCTAGGATAACCCCAAAAATCCAGACAAAGTGCTATACTCTGCTTGAAGATATGAGTAAAGGTGATGATGCAGTCTTGTGGCTCGCTCTGAGACAGACAGGAAGAATATCAAAATGGTATACAATACCGACAGGTTGGTAGGTAAGACACATAGGCAACAGTTAGGCAACTTTATTCAGTGTAAAGTAAAAGGACACAAGTGCAACTAATGTGACATTTATTGTGGCAACGTTTCGCTCTCCAGGAGCTTTATCAAGCCATTACAAACAATACATGGACACAGAGGGTATATAAAGGCTCAGAGTGAGGTGAATACTAGTGAGGTACCATTTCGATGTTCACTAGTGGTAGTAGTAGTAGTGGTAGTGACAAAAGTAATACAATATGGTAGAGCAATTAATTCGTACATGAGTAAAAGGATATTACTTTTGTATTACTTTTGTCACTACCACTACTACTACTACTACTACTACCACTAGTGAACATCGAAATGGTACCTCACTAGTATTCACCTCACTCTGAGCCTTTATATACCCTCTGTGTCCATGTATTGTTTGTAATGGCTTGATAAAGCTCCTGGAGAGCGAAACGTTGCCACAATAAATGTCACATTAGTTGCACTTGTGTCCTTTTACTTTACATATTGTCGGTAATTCTACCAACTTTATTACAACTTTATTCAGAAACGTTTTGCCTACACAGTAGGCTTCTTCAGTCGAGTACAGAAAGAAGGCAGGAACAGTATAGATGTGAAGACGATGTAATCAGTCCATCACCCTTGAAGTCGTAGATTTGAGGTTGTCAGTCCCTCAGCTTGGAGAAGTTCAGCTCCATTGTCTGGAACTATCTGAAGATCAAGCGACACTGCGGAGACTTAAATACTGTCAGAAGGAGAGGTGCATAGTAGTAGTAGTGAGGATGCAGCCACTGAAAGGTCACGTCCCTCTCAGATCAAACAATTCTCACTGGAAAAGTTGTCCAAGGTGTTTTCTGTACCAAGGCGAAACGTTTCAGAATAAAGTTGCCTAACTGTTGCTTATGTGTCTTACCTACCAACCTGTCGGTATTGTATACCATTTTGATATTCACCCTGTCAGACACTGCAACACAATGACATCTTGGTACAGAAAACACCTTTGACAACTTTTTCAGTGAGAATTGTTTGATCTGAGATGGATGCGACGTCTCAGTGGCTACATTCTCACTACTATTACTCTGCACCTCTCCTTCCAACAGTATTTAAGTCTCTGCACTGTCACTTGATCTTCAGATAGTTCCAGACTATGGAGCTGAACTTCTCCAGGCTGAGGGACTGACAATCTCAAATCTACGACTTCAAGGGTGATGGACTGATTACATTATCTTCACATCTCTACTGTTCCTGCCTTCTTTCTGTACTCGACTGAAGAAGCCTACTGTGTAGGCAAAGCATTTCAGAATAAAGTTGAATAACTGTTGACTGTGTCTTACCTACCAACCAGATAGACAGGAAGCTTGACACACAGACAGATGTGTTTGTGTACAAGCGAAAACAAAGCAGGGCCAATGCTCATCATATGTCACCTCTAATCTTATCAAGTCTTATCACTCTAATCTTATCAAGTCTTATCACTCTAATCTTATCAAGTCTTATCACTCTAATCTTATCAAGTCTTATCACTCTAATCTTATCAAGTCTTATCACTCTAATCTTATCAAGTCTTATCACCACACCCTGCATGTGCTCATCAAGTGTCAGTTCTTATCTAATGTTATCTTATCACGTCACTGTCAGGGCAGGGGTGGACTCAGGCTTGTTTTACATGCTTCAAGGGAACATTCTTCTTCTTCTTTTTTTGCTGCTGCTCCTCTTCCTCCTCCTCCCTCCTCCCTCCTCCTCCTCCTCCCTCCTCCTCCCTCCCTCCCTCCCTCCCTCCCTCCTCTTCTTTTTCTTTTTTCTTTTTCTTTCTTTTTCTTTTTTCTTTTTCTTACTTTTTCTTTTTTCTTTTTCTTTTTTCTTTTTCTTTCTTTTTCTTTTTTCTTTCTTTTTTCTTTTCTTCTTTTTTCTTTTTTCTTTTTTTTCTTTTTTTTTCTTTTTTCTTTTTTTTTTTTTCTTTCTTTTTTTTCTTTTTTCTTTTTCTTTTTTCTTTTTTTTTTTCTTTTTCTTTTTTTCTTTTTCTTTCTTTTTTCTTTTTTCTTTTTTCTTTTTCTTTTCTTTTTCTTTTTTCTTTTTCTTTTTTCTTTTTCTTTTTTTCTTTTTTCTTTTTCTTTCTTTTTTCTTTTTTCTTTTTCTTTTTTTTTTTTTTTTCTTTTTCTTTTTTCTTTTTCTTTTTTTCTTTTTTTTTCTTTTTTTCTTTTTCTTTTTCTTTTTCTTTCTTTTTCTTTTTTTCTTTTTCTTTTTTCTTTCTTTTTCTTTTTCTTTCTTTTTTCTTTTTTCTTTCTTTTTTCTTTTTCTTTTTTTTTTCTTTTTTTCTTTTTTTTCTTTTTTTTCTTTTTTCTTTTCTTTTTCTTTTTCTTTTTTCTTTTTCTTTTTTTTCTTTCTTTTTTCTTTTTCTTTCTTTTCTTTTTCTTTTTTTTCTTTTTCTTTTTCTTTTTCTTTTCTTTTTCTTTTCTTTTTCTTTCTTTTTTCTTTTCTTTTTCTTTCTTTTTTCTTTTCTTCTTTTCTTTTTCTTTTTCTTTTTCTTTTCTTTTTTCTTTTTTTCTTTTCTTTTTTTCTTTTCTTTTTTTCTTTTTTTTCTTTTTTTTTTTTTTTTTTTTTTTTTTTCTTTTTCTTTTTCTTTTCCTTCTTTTTCTTTTTCTTCTTCTTCTTCCTCTTCTCTCCTCCTCCACATATCCAAAACATTGCTGGGATCTATAAATACAGTGGAACCTCTGCTCGCACTGGACTTTGCTCGCAACTGGATTTGCTCATTTGCAGAGTCAATTTTCCTCATTTAAATTAATTGAAATGCAATTAATCCGTTCCAGTGGAATTCTGTACTTCAATAATTTCCCTAGTATCAACTCTACAGCTTATTTATCTCACTTCATCTAATATGACATAATAAACAATATAAACATACAAACCTGATATATACTCTAAAATGAATAAAATATGTCATTCGTGTGGTGGTATGGGCGGTGTCGGCGGTGGACGAGTTTGTCTGGAGACCGGGCAAAATACTTCATGAATAATTTAGCTAATATCATCTATACGGCTTATTTATCTATCACAGTTCATCTAATATGACATAAACAATAAAAATAACATAGAAACATGATATATACTCTAGAATGAATAAAATATGTCATTATGTAACAGGTGGAGGCAGCCACAACCGCTCCCTCTTTGTTGTGGTAAACACTGCCATCTAGTGACGGCCTCTTGAAACCGTCTTATAATTGTTATATGTAGTACATTATTATTATGTGTGTATTATTATTATACATATATTATTATTATTGTTGTATTGTATTGTATTATTATACTATTATTATTATACATATTATTATTATTATTATTATATAAATATTTTGTAATTTTTATTCACACAAAAAATATAAGATTTACTTCTATTCCTTAATGAAATAATTGTATAAATAATGTCAACCCATTCACAACTGCATATTGGAATGGACAGTGATGTAATTTGTTTACTCTGAAACAGCCAAGCAATGGACCATTTCCCCTAGGTTGAGCTCTATTTCAAGGTACTTTTTGTCATGAAAGCAATTAAAATCATATCTATTTCTGTAATATATCTTCCATTCTATCAAATGAGACCAAAAAAACGAGAATACAACCATAAAAACCATTCAAAATTACCGCTAAGGGCTGGCTAATTGCTGAGAAGTGAACTCCATTATTTATACTTGGATTTCTTTCATTATTATTATTATTATTAGTATTATTATATAAATAATTTGTAATTTTTATTCACACAAATATAAGCTTCACTGTTATTCCTTATTGCAATAATTGTATAAATAATGTCATTAAATTCACGACTGCATATTGGAATGGACAGTGACGTCATTTGTTTACTCTGAAACAGCCAAGCAATGGACCATTCCCCCTAGGTTGAGCTCTGTTTCAAGGTACTTTTTGTCGTGAAAGCAATCAAAATCATATCCATTTCCGTAAGAATGGAAGATATATATCAAATGAGACCAAAAACAAAACGAGAATCAACCATAAAAAACATTCGAAATTACCGCTAAGGGGTGGCTAATTGCTGAGACGTGAACTCCATTATTTATGCTTAGATTTCTTTCATTTTTGGTGTATGTTAAGAAGCATCTTTCCATCATACATTGCCCAAGTTTCAATAAGATAGTCCAACAAACAAATAAGATACAATTCCCAAAATCAAGAGCAAGAGCCCCTCGCCAGTGTCAAGGAACCTGCCTTGAGGTCTGCTCGCTTGTGGAAATATTGCTCGCTTATGGAAGCAAAAAATTTACCCATCAACTGCTTGTATTTAGAAAAACTCGCACGTGGACACACTCGCAAGTAGAGATTCCACTGTACTCTGTATATATTCCAAGACAATAGTAACTGGCCAAGGCAGATGTAAATGTCCACCTGTCAGTGTGTTTGTGACAATTTCAGTACCTAATACTAGTGTCAGAACAAAGATTGGTTATGAAATGACAAGAACTACTATAAATTGTGATTACCAGAATATAAAAATTACATAAAAATATATGAAAAATAGAAAAAAATGTATGTCGCAACACTTCTGCAAGCGACAGGACTCAATGTTGCTGTCACATGAGCATCCAGTGCCAACTTCTCGGCCTCATATCAATGTAAGTACTGACCCTAATTTTTTTTATTCTATAACACTTAGAAAAATGTGCTCTTTATTTTCATTAAAAAAAAATTATTTTTTATTTTTCAAAATATTCAGGGCACCGGGGTAGTGAACGTATATATACGTTTGGACCAGTTAAATACAGACACTCGTCACTTAACAATCGAGTTCTGTTCCTATGACTAGGTCATTAAGCGAGTTGATCAATAAGTGAGGAGCATACTGTACTGGTAGTGGGTTTGTGTCAGAAATCATTAGATATTGTTTTAATGTCACCTTTGCACCATATATAACAATTTTAATATGTTTATACAGTAGTGTAAGTTTGCATACTGATCAGAGAGCTGGTCGTAAGTCCGAGTGGTCATTAAACAGGTAGGTTGTTAAGTGAGGAGTGCCTATATGTATTTATTTATTTAAGTATGTAGATTATTTTTTTTTTATTAACACACTGGCCGATTCCCACCAAGGCAGGGTGGCCCAAAAAAGAAAAACTTTCACCATCATTCATTCCATCACTGTCTTGCCAGAAGGGTGCTTTACACAACAGTTTTTAAACTACAACATTAACACCCCTCCTTCAGAGTGCAGGCACTGTACTTCCCAACTCCAGGACTCAAGTCCGGCCTGCCGGTTTCCCTGAACCCCTTCATAAATGTTACTTTGCTCACACTCCAACAGCACATCAAGTATTAAAAACCATTTGTCTCCATTCATTCCTATCAAACATGCTCACGCATGCCCGCTGGAAGTCCAAGCCCTTCGCACACAAAACCTCCTTTACCCCCTCCCTCCAACCTTTCCTAGGCCAACCCCTACCCCGCCTTCCTTCCACTGCAGACTGATACACTCTTGAAGTCATTCTGTTTTGCTCCATTCTCTCTACATGTCCAAACCACCTCAACAACCCTTCCTCAGCCCTCTGGCCAACAGTTTTGGCAATCCCGCACCTCCTCCTAACTTCCAAACTACAAATTCTCTGCATTATATTCACACCACACATTGCCCTCAGACATGACATATCCACTGCCTCCGCCTTCTCCTCGCTGCAACATTTATCACCCATGCTTCACACCCATACAGGATGTAAATAGAGTTTTAATTTAATCAGTCTTTCCTCTGCTGGGGTTAAGCTCCTCTGACTTGAGCTTAGTGATTTGAAAGATACAGTACATATTTAAGTTATAATATTTACAACAATTTAATTTTCTCAGTATTTAACCCGTAAACGGTCCAAACGTATATATATACGTTTTTACTGTTGGTGCCCCAAACGTATATATACGTTTTATTTTTCCTGCCTTCAAATTTGGCACGATTGGCCTGAGATGCCTTGTCAACATAGAATGGGTCCTAACACTCAGTGTGCACGGTTTTAAAAAAATCTGGGACCACTTAGTACCTTGGGGGAGCACCAGTCCAAATGAGTGCCAGCTAGAGCAAACAACACGGCAAACACCTGGGATTCACTGATTTCATGTAATATTAACTCTTCCATTTTAAGAGGAAAGTGATTTTGACCCTGAGTTTAGTGGCTTTGAGGTGGAAGTGGCCATAAGTGGTCGATGAAATATAAAAAAATCTCGATAATAACCCATGTGCAACATTTGTGCAACACCCTTTCAGAATGTCTTATAACCTATGCCCTAAGTAAAGAGAAACAATTCTGGCTGACTGGCTGGCTGGCTGGCCAGCTGCGTGTCTGGCCGGCTGCTGGTGGCCTGGCTCTATCTCCATTTGTCTGTCTGTATCTGTTTATCTCTGCCGGTCTCTCTGTCTCTGTCTATATGTCTCTCTTTCTATCTGTCTATCTCTGCCTCACAGGTACACACAAATACAAGTATACATAGTGTAAATTACCTAGGATAACCCAAAAAAATCCAAAGTGCTATACTCTGCTTGAAGATATAAGTAAATGTGATGACCCAGTCTTGTGGCTCTCTCTGAGACAGAGAGCTAGACGGATAGACAGATAGACAGGGAGCTTGACAGACAGACTGATGTGTTTGTGTACCAACAAAAACAAAGCGAGGGCAGATGCTCATCAAACGTCACCTCTAATCTTTTCTTATCAAGTGTTATCACCGCACCCTCGAGTATGCTCATCAAACGTCAGCTCTTATCAGATATTATCTCATCTTATCATGTCACTGTCGGGGGTGGACTTAGTTTTTCATGCTTCAAGGGAATTTACTATTACATGTATAGTTATTATTATATTTTTTCTCCTCTTTCTCCTCCTCCTCTTCCTCTTCTTCCTCCTCTTCATCTTCCTCTTCTTCTTCTTCTTCCTCTTCCTCTTCTTCCTCTTCTTCTTCCTCTTCTTCTTCCTCTTCTTCTTCCTCTTCTTCTTCCTCTTCTTCTTCCTCCTCTTCTTCCTCCTCTTCTTCTTCCTCTTCTTCTTCCTCTTCTTCTTCCTCTTCTTCCTCTTCTTCCTCCTCTTCCTCCTCCTCATATACTTCCACATATCCGAAGCATTGCTGGGATCTATAAATACAAAGTATTTATAGATCCCAGCAATGCTAAATAGTAAATGACCAAGGCAGGTGTAAATGTCCACCTGTCAGTGTGTTTGTGACAATGTGAGTACAATTTCAGTACTACCTAATACTAGTGTCAGAACAAAGACGAGTTATAAAATGACAAGAACTACTATAAATTGTAATTATCAGAACATAAAAATTGTATAAAATATGAAAATAGAAAAAAAGGTATATCGGTAAACACTTCTGCAAGCGGCAGGACTCCATGTTGCTGTCACGTGAGCATCCAGTGCCAACTTCTCGGCCTCATATCTCTGTAAGTACTGACCCAATTTTTTTTATCCTATAACACATAGAAAAATGTGCTCTTTATTTTCATTAAAAAAAAAAAAATTATTTTTCAAAATATTCGGGGCACTGGGGTAGCGAACGTATATATACGTTTGGACTTTTACGGGTTAAAATGGACAGTTCCGAAAAACATATTTAGTGGTGAATGTATACTGTTGTATTTGGACTTGTTAATCGCATTGATGTGTCCATTATTAAAGAGCAAAAGCATGTGTATTGTTACATAATAGTATTTGATATTTTTTCTTTGACCTGTTTCAGGTTAGAACTTCATCGTGAAGTGACCGTCCCAACAGCTGTGTACTCTGCTTCTCTCCATCCAGATCGCTCTGTTTTTATCTGTGGTGGTGAAGACTTTAAGATGTACAAATTTGACTACAACACTAATGTGGAGATAGAATCTTTTAAAGGCCATTTTGGTCCAGTCCATTGTGTTAGATTTAGTCCTGATGGTGAGCTTTATGCCTCTGGAAGTGAAGATGGCACATTACGACTTTGGCAGACAACTGTAGGCAAGACATATGGACTCTGGAAGTGTGTAGATGCTCCAAATGAAAATAATATTCCCATTAAACCAGAGGCTACTGCTTAGTTCTTTGAAGCCAAAGCTTTTGATCATTGCATAATAATACTTTAATTTAAATTTCTATGTACATTAATTTCATTTTAAATGTGCTCTGAATATGTAATACAGTATACTGTATTTATATTTTTAATGAATGCTAATTTTTTCATTAATCAGCTTTACAGTCATGTTAACTTTAAATTTGAGTACAATATTGGGATGATAAATTTTATAACTAACAGAGTATTATTTTTCTATTGTATAATATAAATACGAAAGGTAAACAGCAGATGATAACAGTAATGTGATCATTTTTGTGGGATTTTGTTTAGCTGTGATCCTCTTGATAAAGCAGTTGTTGCCTGACATACTTGTGTATAGAATCCATCAAGGAATCCAGCTCAGGTTGACTTATAACTGAGCTCCCAACATCTTGAATGGCAAATAGTGTATTGTTTTATACTGGTTATCATTAAGTTAATTTACTTTTAAGTACAGTATTTCTAAACATATACTGTACAGGTATAACTTTGTATTCTTGGTGCCTTAGGTAAATATGAATGAATAACAGCTAAGTTAAACAATTAAAATATTAGGGAGGGCTTCTTGCCTTTTATTAAGAATACTACCATAATTTAAATACTTTCTGATAAGAGGTGCAAGTGAATGACCCTACACATTATGTAATGTTTTCAGGAACCCTCAGTACCTCAGGTGTTTGGTAAACTATTTCATATTATTTATGTTGTTGGGACCTCCTGGTAGATAACTTGGACCCTTAGCTTAGTAGAATATCAAGGATCTAAAACATTTTTTTTATTTTCTTTCTCACTTGTTTCCCCCTTTCAATGCTAGTGAGGGGCTCTTGATCTAAAGTATGGCACCTATCCTCCCTTTCCTTGGATTGAACCTGATTACCTCCCATTCCACCAGGTGCTCCTCTTCAAGGGCGGCTCCTTGGCGTGGTGAAGAGGCTCTTGGTCTGAGGAATTAGACCTGTCGGTCTCCTTCCTCAGACCGAACCTAATTACCCCCCAATCCCCCCTTCCCCATCCCATCTTCCCCTTTTTCCTTTCCTCCTCCTCCTAATCCCCTCCCCTCCCTTTTGCCCTTCCTTTTTGGCCTTTGGGATTTTTTCCCACAGGCACGCTAGTTCCTAGGTAGGGGAAAGGGTACCGGGGTCCATCCCATTCCGTTGAGGTTCTTGGCGGTGGCTCAGTTTGCCGTGGAATCTGGATTGCCTGGGGATGTCCCGATCCCTCTCTGGTATCCCGGAGGGTGGCTTTGGGTGTCCTTCGGGCGACGGATGTATCTCTGGAAGCCACCTTTCGGATTCCGGGGGTGGTGGCTGGGGGAGGTATGCTTTGTGGCGGATATCCGGCCGCCCTCTCTTTTGTCCACCGAGGTAGCTCGGCAGATGTAAGGTTGCTATCCCGAATTGCTGGTTTACTGGCATGATGGGTGGGGTATGGCACGGGTTCCATGCTACATCTGCACTACTTGCGGTGCTGAGGTCTTCTTGGGCAGAGGGAGATTTCTGGCACTTTCATTCCTCCTAGGAACTATCCCTCCCCGGTCCCCCCCTTTTTTTATTCTTTTTTTTTATTTTATTTTCTTTGCTTCTTTCTTTTTTTTTCTTAAAAACAAAAAGAAAGAAGTAACCTAACCATGGAAGACCTAGTCCATGAACCTGGTACCCCCGGGCCCCTTCTTGATACCGCACCCCGTTCTGACCCCGCCTTGTCTTTAGACCACTCTTCGGACACTCCTAATGCCTCTGTATCTCTTGCCGGTGCTGTTTCCTCACCCGCTTCAGGTACTGAGGTCTCGACTGACTCCTTCGATTTATCTGACCTCCGCTCTCCTTTGACTATGCTTCCGGCCTCTCCCTCTACGGTGCGGCAATTTTCGAATCGCCGGCCCGTTCCACGTCAGACCAACTCTGGTCCCACTCCTAAACTCCAATAACAATTACCTGCTGATGATACTTCTCCACCTACTCATTCTTCTCAGAAAAGATCGACACGTCCTGCACTCCCTTTCCACGCTCGGTTTCAGAACGCACATTGGACTAAATTCTTCACTTTACGACCGACTTCCTCTATTGCCTATCTTTCCGACCATAGTATTGGCAAGGCACTCCTACACCATGGTGGTAAAGATATTTGTTTTCATGCTCTTAAGAGCGGCATGCACATCATCACTGTACAGAATGCTACCCAAGCTCATGATCTTTCTCTTCTTTCCCATATAGATACTGTTCCTGTCACTATTGAAAAACATCATTCCCTCAATTCTTGTAGTGGTACCATCATTCTGCCCCATACCATAGTTCAACAAAATTTCCAGACGTGGCAATGACATTCTTGAACAGCTGGAACTCCAAGATCTCCCAATCCTCAAGGTAGACACTTATGTTCTTCCTGCCCACGGGCGGAGACGATACCCTAGCAATGTGGCTCATTTAACTTTTGACAGCCGTGAACTCCCATCCTCAGTTTATGTAGCAGGACATCGGTTACAAGTTCGAAAGGTGATCCCTACACCGCAACAGTGTAGAAATTGCTGGCGATTTGGCCATCCAGCGAAATATTGCAGATCTATAGCCGAATGCCCAGTCTGTGGTGCCGATGACCATTCTAATACGTCTTGCAATCGACCTCCCTCTTGCCTTAATTGTCATGAGGCTCACCCTTCGTACTCTTGCTGTTGCCAAGTCTACTTAAATGAGCGGGAAATCCATTGCCTCAAAGAGGAAGGTCTCCCTTATGCCATGGCAGTTTCTCATCTCCGCCTCCAAGGGAGACTACCTCGTGTTTCTTATTCCCGTGTTTCAAAACGTCCCCCCACTTCTGGGGTCCCATCATCTGCAGCCTCCTCTGTGGTTACCTCTCCCATAGTCACTTCTGTATCTAATTCTTTTGCTGTCCTGGGCTCAGACGTCCCTACTTCAACGCCTCAGTCTGTTCTCGCTTCTTCGTGTTCTCCCTCACAAGCCTCGTTATCAACGAGATCTCGTACGACACCACCTCCCAATAGTCCCTCTACTTCTCAGAAGTCAAAAAAAGGTCCTTTAACCCTTCCTTCCCTTCTTCCACCTCCTCATTTTACCTTCCCTGTCTCTGTACCTGGTTCTTCTCCTCTCACTGGCTCTGTTACAAGTGTAGAGGTTCACCCTCCTCTTCGTACTGTACCTTCCTCCCCTGTTCCCTCCCAAGTTTCTTCCTCTTCTGCCACCTCCCAGGTTTCTGCCTCTTCTGTCCCCTTCCACGCTTCTTCTCCAGTTCCCTCCACCCTTTTGCCCCCCCCCTACCTTGGTACAGTCCATTACAGTTCCAATCTTTACTCATCCTCCCCCTACCGTCTCCAATATTGTCTCCCATACGACGTCTTTGAATTCCGAAACACTTGAAGCAATCTCTGAATATATTGCAGAGACCAAACCATCAATGGACACTGATCCACCCTCTGTTCCTTCTCTCTCCTCTCCTCCATCTACGCAACTCCTTTCTTCGCAACGCACCGTTCCTTCGCTGCTTGAACGTTTTCCGCTGCCACCACATGTGGACTTTTCTAACCCCTCTAGTCCATAGGAACCCTTACCTGCGGATTTCATGTATCTTTATCGTTGCCAATCATGGCCTATTTACAGTGGAATATACGCGGCCTCAGGGGTAATCGGGGTGAGCTTCAGATGATACTCCTAGTTTTCCCCTGATGGTGTTTGCTTACAGGAACCAAAATTACACTCTGCTGTTATCTATCCCATCTCAGGCTATAATTTATTGTATTCTTCAGATCCTTTTCCTGATGGGACCTTTAATGAAAGTGCCCTTATTCTATGCACTGATATTCCGTACCATCAGCTATTTGTTCGTACTTCGCTGCATTACACAGCAGCCCGTATCCACTTGCATAGGTGGTATATGCTCTGTTCTTTATCTCTCTCTCCTTCTCGTGCATTATCTATCCCGGATATTGCCTTTCTTGTTTCGTCATTACCGCCACCGCTTCTGTTACTTGGCGATTTTAATGCCCATCATTTCCTCTGGGGAGGGTCTCACTGTGATTCCTGTGGCATTCAGTTGGAGGCTTTTCTTGCTACCCACCCCCTCCATCTTTTAAATACAGGTACTCACACCCATTTTGATCCTCGTACTCACTCTCTTGCATCGATCTCTCAGTCTGCTCTTCCTCCGCCGCATTAGACTTCACCTAGTCTGTTCTCCCGGATTTACACCACAGCAATCATTTCCCAATCATTCTTACTTCCCCTTCATATTCACCACCTCTTCGTATCCCACGCTGGTAATTTGATCAGGCAAATTGGAACGTTTACTCACAACTAACTGTTTTTAGTGAGGTTCCTTCTTCGTCCTCCATTGATGAGCTTTTACACCTCTTCTTGTCCTCCGTTTTAACCGCAGCTTCTCATTCTATACCCCAAACTTCGGGCAGACATTCTCAGAAATGCGTGCCTTGGTGGTCTCCTGCTTGTGCTCGTGCAGTACGCTTGAAATGCACTGCGTGGGGCAGGTATCGGTACAATAGAACCACAGAGAGACTTCTTGATTTTAAGCAGAAGCGTGCGATCGCTCGCTGTGTCATCCGTGACACTAAACGCACTTGCTGGCGAGATTATATCTCCACCATCACCTCTGCTTCCTCTATGAGTGCAATCTGGAAAAAAGTACGAAAACTGAGTGGTAAGAATTCTCCTGACCCGGCTCCTGTTCTGCGGGTTGCCGGTGTTGATATAGCAAACCCACTAGATGTTGCCAATGAAATTGGCAATCATCTGGTCCGTATTTCTCAGGGGCTCCACCTATGCCCCTCGTTTCTTTCCTCAAAGTCTGCCAGAGAGTTAGCACCCTTGGACTTTTCTTCTCTCAGAGAAGAACAACGTAATGTACCTTTTACACTTCAAGAACTGGAGGCAACACTCTCAGCTTGCCGATCATCAGCAGCTGGGCCCGACGACATTCATATTCGTATGCTACAACATTTACATCAGTCAGCCCTTGCAGTCCTCTTATGCCTTTTCAATCTTATTTGGTCACAAGGAGTTCTTCCACAGCTGTGGAAATCTGCCATTGTTCTCCCTTTCCGCAAACCAGGTACTACGGGACATGAAGCCTCCCACTATCGTCCCATTGCTCTTACCAGTGCAGTTTTCAAAGTGATGGAATGCCTGGTAAATAAACGTTTAGTGTGGTATTTAGAGACACACCAGAGTCTCTCCACTCGTCAATATGGCTTTCGTAAGGGACGTTCTACCATAGGCCCCTTACTACGCTTGGATACGTATGTTCGTAATGCCTTTGCGAATAACCACTCAGTTATTGCCATATTTTTTGACCTTGAGAAGGCATATGACACAACTTGGAGGTATAATATTTTGGCCCAAGCCCATTCCTTAGGCCTCCGAGGCAATCTACCATCCTTCCTAAAGAACTTTTTAACTGACAGACATTTCTGTGTTCGGGTTAATAATGTGCTCTCCCCGGACTTTATCCAAGCTGAAGGTGCCCCTCAGGGATGTGTTCTGAGCACAACACTTTTTCTCCTTGCTATAAATGATTTGGCCTCTAGTCTTCCATCGAATATTTGGTCATCACTCTATGTTGATGACGTTGCTATTGCCTGTGCAGGCGCTGACTGTCACCTCATTACAGTTTCTCTCCAGCATGCGGTCGACAGTGTTTCCAATTGGGCCACCACACATGGGTTTAAATTTTCCAGTACCAAAACTCGCCAAATTACTTTCACTAGACGCTCTGTCATCTCTGATCATCCTTTGTACCTCTATGGCTCCCGTATCCCTAAACGTGATAGTCAGGTTTCTGGGCCTCCTCTTTGACCGTAGGTTACCCTGAAAACCTCACATTACCTCTCTGAAGGCAACTTGTCACAGCCAGCTGAACCTTCTTAAAACCCTTGCTCATTTTTCATGGGGAGCTGATCGTCGAACTCTCCTTCGCCTACATTCCACCCTCATTTTATCGAAACTTGATTATGGTGACCAGATCTATTCAGTGGCCTCTCCTGCTACTGTCTCTAGCCTTAACCCCATTCATCACCAAGGATTAGGTTTATGCCTTGGTGCTTTTCGCTCTTCCCCTGTTGAGAGCCTCTATGCAGAAGCGAATGTTCCATCCTTATCCGATCGCTGTGATGCCCATTGCCTTCGCTACTATGTACGCTCTCATGATTTCCGCAATCCTTCTATTTATAGAATGGTCACTGATATTAGTAGACATTATTTGTTCGCCGCCCCTGTTTACTCCGTCCCTTCTCTCTTCGCCTACATTCGCTCTTGTCTTCTCTTCAATTACCACCTTTCTATGTTCATGTAGCATCTCACTTTTCCCTATACCCCTGGGAAGTTCCAGCCGTTCGAGTCTGTTCTTTCTCTCTCCCTTGCTCGAAAGCCCAACTGTCTACGGTCGCTTCCCGCTCTCTTTTCCTTGACCACTTCCACTCTCATTCTCATGCCATTGCAGTGTACACAGATGGCTCTAAGTCTTCTGACGGCGTAGGATTCGCAGCAGTGTTTCCGGACAGCGTCGTACGAGGGCATTTACTATCTTCGGCTAGTATTTTTACTACTGAATTGTATGCCATTCTTGCAGCACTTATCCGTATTGCATCTATGCCTGTGTCATCATTTGTGGTTGTCTCAGACTCCCTAGTGCTTTACAGGCTATACAGAAATTTGATACACCTCACCCCTTAGTCCTCCGTATCCAACTTTGGTTATGCCGCATCTTTACCAAACATAAAGATATTGTTTTTTGTTGGGTCCCTGGTCATGTTGACGTACAGGGCAATGAACAGACAGACACTGATGCGCGGTCAGCAGTACATGACCTACCAGTTTCATATAGAGGTATCCCATTTATGGACTATTTTGCTGCAATAGCTACCCACCTTCACACCCGTTGGCAACAACGTTGGTCTACTATGCTCAGTAACACACTTCAATCTATTAAACCGAGTATAGGTTACTGGCTGTCTTCTTGTCACCAGTGTCGAGGCTGGGAAACTACTCTCTCCCGTCTTCGCATTGGCCATACTCGTCTTACTCGTGGATATCTCATGGAGAGGCGCCCTGCTCCTCTCTGTGAGAATTGTCGGGTTCCATTATCAGTCAGCCACATTCTGTTAGACTGCCCACTTAATCAACGAGCACGCAAAATTTACCTCCATCGTCGTCTTCGCTCCGCTGCTCTCTCTTTACCTTCCCTCCTCGCTGATGGACCCACCTTTCATCCGGACTCTCTCATTGACTTTTTGACAACAACTGACTTACTTCACAAACTCTGATACCTTCAGCCCTTTCTACCTCAATCTCTTGCTACCCTCTACCCCTGCACTATCCCCTGCCCCACTGTTTTCTGTAACCTACTGATCATCCCTCCTCCCTTCTGCCGCCCAATACCCTCACTTCCTTCCCTACCCTACAGCGCTGTAAAGCCCTTGTGGCTTAGTGCTTCTTTTTGATTATAATAATAATAATAATCCACCAGGTGCTGTTTGAGCCCCATGGATTTAGCACTCTTCCCTCTGCCCCTTCCCTTCCCATGAATATAATAATACTTATGATCCTTCCCTTGCATTGCTGATATCAGCCTGCTAGTCAAATGGTTGTAATTTGAAATACATATTTATAAAATAAAATTAAAGAAAACATAAATTTCCTTATTATAAACTAGAGTACAGTATTTGAAAGTAGAGCAAGATAGTGTGTGTAATCAGGTTTGCCACACTTGCTTCATAAGTGATAGGGTGGGGATTGCCACCCCATTCAAAAGTAATGGAGAGGGAGTTTTTCTGAGATTTTTCATTACACTCTGGATTGTTTTTGTGACTGATTTGTAGATATGCTTTACACAGTGTAACTAATGGATTTTGAATGGTCTTGATTGCCTTGCGAAGATGATTTCTATAATATGAGAAGTTTATCCTGATAATAACAAGTTGGTAATGATAGTAACAAATTATTAACCCTTTCACTGTCCAGACTCCCAAAATTAAAAGTGCTCAGTGTATACATTAAAAATCTGAAATGGTAGAGATTTTTTTTTCTGAATGACACCCAAAATACAAAATTTGATGGAAAGCTTATGGAATTATACAGGCACAAAGTTAGGAGCGGTCTGTGTAATTTACTCGTTGGCAATTTTGCCAATACAGTCCTATTTTAAGCCAATTCCAATGCTCAACTCTACCAGATTCTAAACTATTTTGCTAGTATATCTTCCATTCTAATAAATGAGCACAAGAAGCTGCCGCCCATTCAACTATTTAAACTGCTTTATAAAGTGCACGGAAGTCAGTAATTTGGCCAATTTTACAGAAAAAAAAATTCAATTTAAAAACAGTCCAAAATAAATGCTGTATACATTCAAGGCACCAAAACAACATCTCCTCTTTACATGAGTCATGTCCCCTAACCTCTCCTATATTACACTTCCTTACATTTTGAATTCATAGCAAAAAATCAAAGATTTACCCTATCTCTCAGATAATAAAAATATAACCAGGAATGATTGGCTATGGTTAACAGCATTCCAACAATTTAATCAGACCTAGTAAAAACACACAAAACAGACTAGGGATGCAGGGAAGGCCTTAACCATTCTCAGGAAAACAGGCAAAAAATCAAATATTTTTGCTATTTGAGACTGATGTCAAGCTACTCCTGGTCCTGGAACCAACTAAAATCATCTCTATTTCAGTAGTATGTCTTCCATTCTATCAAATGATACCAAGAAATAGCCAGTAGCCATAAAAACTGTCCTACAAAATGCCTCAAAAACTGTCCTGTAAAATGCCTCAAATTCACTATTTTCAACTAAACACAAGGTCAGAATTTTGCTTTTCCTATTATGTTCCGTATGAGGCAGGATTTTTTTTATACTGTGCACACACTACACAGATCCATTGTCTCGTATCCAAGCCAAAATTTAATGCTCGTAATTTCTCTGAATGAGCTGAGCTTATGACAGATCCATGTGATGGACCCTAGCATCAGTAACATACGTCTACTTGACGGACATTGAAAGGGTTAAAGATAAAATGGTGGTAATAATAACAGTATATAATATGGATATCAGCAAGTTTAAAATGTTAATGTTCATTGTTTTCTAGTGTTTTAAATAATACAGATTAAAGTTGCTACATTCTGAGATGTGCTCCATCCTGTTTTCTCATCCATCCCACCACACCATTTTAAACAGAGCTCATGTGTTAATACCCTATCTGCTCCCTAATAATGATTTGTCATTACCTCATGATGTAATGTGCATGCCCTATTACAATTCTGTCCCTGCAATTGTGGGCTGTTGCCCAGATGTACTACACAGGCCCTCTTCAGCTGAGCATGGGCCCTCAGCATAGAAAGTGTTCACTATTCATTCAGAATCCAGATCTTGATTCCCTTTGTCCATTTCCACCTTTGAGAAGTTTGCAAACAAATATTTTTTCATAGAATGCAAAACAGAACTAGCCTGAGACTTGCAGGTGGCTTCTCAAAGGGAGTGATTCTGTTCAAAAATAAGCATCACTGTCATTTCAGTCTGAGAATTTTAAGATGTTGGAACATTATAGAAAAATAAAAAATATTGAGTTTTTTGGTAACACTGATGTGCATGCTAATTATTCCTCATCCCAGCAGTCTATGTACTTAATTTTTTTTTTTTTTCAACAAGTCGGCCGTCTCCCACCGAGGCAGGGTGTACTTAATTATTATTATTATTATTATAATCAAAATGAAGTGCTAAGCCACAAGGACTAAGGGGTGTACTTAATATAAATGTAAATATACACACACACCATTTTCTGAGTGCAGTCATGTGCAGTTAAAAAAAAAAAAATCTTGCTTATACAGCCACTAGGGAAGCAAGCACCACACACAACTGAAAGTTAAAGATGCAAATAAGTCGAGAGCTATTAGGAAGTAGTGCTTCAGCCTCAGTATGGTCAAGAAGTGGAATGGTTTAGGCAAGGACATGGTGGAAACAAACCATCATACATAGTTTTCTGGTTAGATAGGACTGAGACCCAAGAGACAGAAACTTGTGAAACTAGTTGTATGAGATTAATAGGGGGAGTTAGATGCCAAGACTCATCCCCGGCAAAGAGTAGGGAAGCATACCTGATATTCCACACCACAAGGCAGCCATGCATATAAGATGATCTCTAATTACTCCTTGTGATGTACTGTATGTATTATTATATACTGTATAATATGTATATTTATGACATGTATAATTAGTATTCTTGCATAAGGTTATTACAAATACAAAACTAGGTAGAGCTGTAAAGTACAAAATCGACATATTGACAAGTGGAAAAGTTTGGTGTAGTGTGTAAGGATTTAATAACTGGATAGACATTGAACACCCACCTTATGGTTTTTATATGCTTGAGAGCTCACGGGCCATACTGGCCATGGTTTCCCACATCAGGGGCAAAGGGAAACAGTGTGAGGGCTGAGAAAAAACTAGGTATTAGCCGCTTTGATCTGCCCTCATGTTCACAGTGCATGAAAACTAATACCTGGTAGCTCTATATTTCCCCTTCTTTGTAATTTGGCCCTACCCTTATTGGTGGGCAATGAACTTTAGAAGGAAGATATATATAATGGGAGGTTAAGTATTGACCTCAATTATTTAGCTTGTCTTTGTTGACTAGATACAAGCAGGCTTCATTGATTTATTGGGTATGCATTCTCAACTTTTGACTTACTATGTTCTTTCAGGGATAGTCAACATGATTCAAACTGCCACCAATGATAAAATTGACCATCAAGTCCAAGGTCTTTCTTATAACTTATATTGCTCTTGCTACACATAGTAACTGTACATGACTATGCGTTAATCTTGTTTGATTTCTTAAGCCATACATCTCAGGTTGTAAGTAAAACTTTGAAAAATAATTAATATTGGTATCCATTCTTATTAACTCAAGTATCATGAGTTTATTAATTCTTGACATTTTGTAAGTAAATCTGAACTAACTCAAAAATATAGGTTAGTTTTGATGAAACCTGATATACTGTATATTTGCTGTTAACCCTTTGACTGTTTCAGTCGTATATATACGTCTTACGAGCCACCATTTTTGACGTATATATACAGTGGTCCCTCGTTTTTCGTAATTAATTCGTTCCTGGAGGAGCTACTATAAACAAAATTTACGATTTGCGGATCATTTTCCCCATAAGAAATAATGTAAATACAATTAATCCGTTCCTGACACCCAGAAGTATTAAAACAAACAAAAATTTTTACATGAAATATACATGTAGTACATAAACAATACAATGGGAAATGATGAATGAAACATTAACAGCATAACACTTACCTTTATTGGAGATTCTTCTTAGTGTATGGGAGACTGGAGGAGGAGGAGAGAGATTGGATTGTTTACAGTTTGGAAGGGGAATCCCCTTCCAGCAACACCTCAGGTACCAATTGCTTCTCTGGGGTTGCTTCTCTTCTCTGTTTCTTAATGCCACTAGGACCACCTTGAGAGTCACTCTAGTCCTGTCTCACAAAGTAACTGTGGAGAGAGCTCTGTTTCTGGTGTCTCTTTAACACTTCCCTAAAATGGCCCAAGACTTTGTCACTGTACATATTTCTCACCTTCTTTACCACAGGCCTGGCACTAGGAGCTTTCTTTGGAGCCATGGTAGCTTATTTAGTACTTGCAAGCACTAAAATGAGTGGAATATTATGAAATATTTCATAGGAGCACTTGAGGGGACCTTCACTCACTGGTAAACAATGCCAGACTGGCTGGGTAGGGAGGCCTCCCCGCCTCACACCGTGAGTACGCGTCCTGGACGAACTACTATTCGAGAGTCAACCTATGAAAAGCGAGTCCATGTTTATACGAAAATACCCCTATGATTGGCGAAATTTACGATTGCCGAGAACTACGAAAAGCGAGGGACCACTGTACTCGTATATACTTCAAATCAAGCAGGAGAAATCTGGTAGGCCCGCATATGAGAGAATGGGTCAGTGTGCACCATATAAAAAAAAATCCTGCAGTATGCAGTGCATAATGAGAAAAAAAACTGACCGTTTTTTTTTTAATTAAAATGCCGAGTTTGTGGTCTATTTTCGTATAGTATTTATAGTTGTATTCTCGTTTTCTTGGTCTCATTTGATAGAATAGAAAACATATTATAGAAATAGAGATGATTTTGATTGGTTTTTCTATGAAAAGAACATTGAAATGGAATTCAAAGTAGGGGAAACGTTTGATTTTTGCCGATGTTCAAATGTAAACAAATGATGTCATTTTCCAATTAATGTCCAAGGAGCCATTCTGATATGCAGTTATGAATGGGTTGACATTATTTATACAATTATTACAATATTGCAGTAGTCTGCATAACAGTAAATCTTCTATTTTTTGTTTGAATAAAAATTCAAAACAGAAAACAAGAGTAATATCAGAGGGGCCTGGAGACATGACTGATGAACAAAGAAAATGTTATTTTAGAGCCAGGAATGTCTGCATTGTTTATTCTGGACCATATTTTGAAATTCTCATATTTTTTAATTTTTGTGAAATTGGCCAAATTGCAAATTTCTGACCATGTTATTGGGTAGTTGAAATTGGTAAAAGGGCAGTTTCTTGTACTCAGTCAATAGAAAAAATGGAGTTCTAAAGAAATAGCTATGAGTTTGGTCGACTGGAACAATGGAATTAGTCGAAAATAGGGCTCAAAGTGGGCGAAATCACCGATTCGTAAATATCGCCGAGGTCACTTACTTCGTGAGAGCATAATTCCGTCAGTTTTCCATCAAATTTCGTTCTTTTGGTGTCATTACAATCGGGAAAAGATTCTCTGTCATTTCATAAGAAAAAAATCATTTTTTTTTTTCGGGAATTTTGCGACACCAGGAGACACCTTAGGATTTGGGGTTGCGACAGTCAAGGAGTTAATTATTGACCCCAGACAATGTTTTTTAACCCTGTCACTGTCTGTTATGTAGATATGCAACAATGTCGCTCGAGTAGAAATACTGCCTCTCCTCACTTAGTGACATACTCCTTTACCGATGGCTCGGACTTACGACGGGCTCTCTGACCAGTATTCATACCTAAATAATGTATATTAGAGCTGATTTCCTGTATTCTGTTTATTTCAGTATACAGTACACTACTGTATCATTTTAAAATATACCAGAAATGTTATAAATGGTGCAGAGATGACATTAAAACAATATCATAGATGGTCGATACAAACCTGCTACCATTATAGTATGCTCCTCACTTAGCGATGAATTCGTTTAACGACATGATCTTAGGATCGAAACTCCATCATTAAGTGAGGAGAGGCTGTACACACAATTCATAGTGCCCTCAAATTTGTTGTGAATGAATAGTAAACTTTGGCCTAGACATGAGAGAATGGGTCTGTGCATAGCATAAAAATAATACTGCCCCCAAGCAGTGCATTATGGGAATAACTAAGTTCTGACCCTGTGTTTGAGTTATAGACTGCTTTTTGGTGTCAATAGATAGACTGGATATGGTCTATTTTTGGAGATACTACTGGTGAAGGGTTTTTGGCCCCCTACCCCTCAGACTGTTTTATAGGTTTTTACTAGGTCTGTTTCAATTATCAGGATGGCCTAAACCATAGACCAGCATTATTGGTTATGGCTTATTACCTGGGAAATATGGAAAAAATAGAATGTTTGTGTTGTAATGCATTGTATGATTGAATGAGCAGTTTCTTGCAATCAGTGAATAGTATGGAAGGCACACTAGCAAAACAGCCAGTAACTGGGTCAGTTTGGGCACTGGAAGTGACCTAAAAATACACCTTAAAGTGGGTGAAATCACTTGCATAAAGTGCTCCCTGTCCCCAATGTTGCTCCTGCTTAATTCCATAAGCATTATATCAAATTTTGTAGTTTTGGAGTCAATAACTTAAGAAAAGCATTCTCTAACTTTTTTTAAAGTAAAATGGTGACAGAAAGAGCTTTCAATTTAAGGGGTGTCAACAGTGAAAGGGTTAAAGAAAATAGCTTAAAATTGTGTAATTGAAAATTTGTGTTCTGAGAGCTACTACCATTTGTAGTGTAAAATTGATGGTACATTGCCATTTGAATATCACCTAAGAACAAAGTTCTCTCCTTCACTAATAGTATTCTATTTTATAATAGTGTGGTGTGTATTCTTGAAAGATATTTTTATATTGTGTTGTATTTGTATTTCAAAACCCCTCAAGGGAGGTTACTTGATGCTGGTGAGGGGCTCTTGATCTAGGAAATTGGATCTATGATTCGGTTCCCTGAATTGAGCCTGAACACCCTCCACCCAGGTTATCACTGGATGCAGTGATAACCTGGAAAGGGTTTTGGGGGTCAACACCCCCACGGCCCAGTCTGAGACCAGGCCTCATGGTGGATCAGGGTCTGATCAACTAGGCTGTTACTGCTGGGCACATGCAAACTGACGTACGAACCACAGCCCGGTTGGTCAGGTACTGGCTTTAGGTGCCTGTCCAGTGCCTTTTGAAGACAGCCAGGGATCTATCAGTAATCCCCCTTATGTATGCTGGGAGGCAATTGAACAGTCTTGGGGCCCCAGACACTTATTATATTGTCTCTCAGTGTACTCGTGGCGCCCCTGCTTTTCATCGGGGGAATGTTACATCTCCTGCTGAGTCTTTTGCTTTTATATAGAGTGATTTTCATGTGCAGATTTGGTACCAATCCCTCCAGGACCTTCTAAGTGTATATTATCATGTATCTCTCTCGCCTGCGTTTGAGGGAATATATTATTATTATTATAATCAAAAAGAAGCGCTAAGCCACAAGGACTATACAGCGCTTGAGGGAATATAGACCAAGGACCTTCAACCGTTCCCAGTTAGATTAGGTGCCTTATCGCACTTATGTGTGCCGTGAAAGTTCTTTATACACTCTCCAGGTCTGCAATGCCGCCAGCGTTGAAGGGGGCCATTAGTGTACAGCAGTATTCCAGCCTAGAGAGCACAAGCGATTTGAAGAGAATCATCATGGGCTTGGCGTCCCCAGTTTTGAAGGTTCTCATTATCCATCCTATCATTTTCCTAGCGGATGAGGTAGATACATTGTTGTGGTCTTTGAAGGCAAGATCTTCTGACATTATCACTCCCAGGTCCTTCACATTCCTTTTCCACTATTGTATGGTTATAATTTGTGGTATACCCTGACACATTTTTAATTTCTTCGAGTTTTCCATATCTGAGTAGTTGAAATTTCTCCTCGTTGAACTTCATATTGTTTTGAGTGGCCCATTTGAAGATTTGGTTGATGTCCGCTTGGAGTCTCGCAGTGTCTTCGATGGAGGTCACTGCCATGGTGATCCAGGTGTCATCCGCAAAGGAAGACACAGAGCTATGGCTTACATCTCTGTCTATGTCAGAAATGAGGATGAGGAATAGAATGGGAGCGAGTACTGTGCCTTGTGGAACAGAGCTCTTTACCATGGCTGCCTGGGACTTTACTCTGTTTACTATTACTCCTTGTGTTCTATTTGTCAGGAAGTTGTAGATCCATCTACCAACTTTTCCCGTTATCCCTTTGTCCCACATTTTGTGTGCTATTACACCATGGTCACACTTGTCGAAAGCTTTTACAGTCTGCGTATACTACATCTGTATTTTGTTTATCCTCTACAGCATCCAGGACCCTGTCATAATGGTCTAGTAGCTGGGACAGGCAGGAGCGACCTGCTCTAAACCCATGTTGCCCTGGGTTGTGTAATTGGTGGGTATCTAGATAGTTGGCTATCTTACTTCTTAGAATCCTCTCAAAGACTTTTTATGATATGGGATGTTAGTGCTATTGGTCTGTAGTTCTTTGCAATTGCTTTACTGCCACCTTTATGGAGTGGGGCTATGTCTTGTTTTTAGTGTGTATGGGATGACCCCTGTGTCCATGCTCCCTCTCCATAAAATGCTGAAGGCATGCGATAGGGGCTTCTTGCAATTCTTTATGAACACAGAGTTCCACGAGTCTGGGCCTGGGGCAGAATGCATGGGCATGTCATTAATTGCCTCTTCAAAGTCTTGTGGAGTTAGAATAATATCTGAGAGTTTTGGGATGACCAAATTTTGGGTTCCGTTCATAAAGAATTCATTTGAATTGTCGACCCTTAGAGTGGGCAGTGGCTTGCTGAACACTTAGAGTCATATTGAGACTTTGGTATCTCACTCATTTCTTGGCTATCATCTGTGTATGTCCCATCCTGCCTAAGCAGGGGCCCAATACTGGATGCTGTTTTTCCCTTAGATTTGGCATAAGAGAAGAATAATTTTTTTTTTTCAATTTCCTTTATGGCTTGTAGTTCTTCCTGTGATTCTTGTCTCCTATTAGATTCCTTCAGGTTAAGTTTGATATTTGCAATTTCATTGACTAGTGTCTCCCTTCATATTTCAGATATATTGACCCTACTCAGCATCTCTCTGACTCTTCGGCTTCATCTGTATAGGGAACGTCTCTCTTTCTAGTTTACATTTTCTCTTTCTTTTTCTTAATGGAATATGTCTTGAGCAGATCTCAAGAACCACAGAATTCATTTTTTTCAAGGCAAATGTTCGGATCTGTGTTGTATAGGATATCTTCCCAGCTTGTTTCATTTAGGACATGGTTTACTTGATCCCATTGTATGTTTTTGTTATTGAAATTGAATTTCGTGAAGAGACCTTCACGACTGCTCACATTTTGCTGGTCCGGAGCCCTGTGCATACATGTCTGTACCTCTGTTATGTTGTGATCTGAGTGAATTGTCTTTGATACAGATATATTACGTATCAGATAGTCATTGTTAGTGAAGATAAGGTCCAGCATATTTTCTAGTCTTGTAGGCTCGACTATTTGCTGGTTTACCTGGAGTTTACCTGGAGAGAGTTTCGGGGGTCAACGCCCCCGCGGCCCGGTCTGTGACCAGGCCTCCTGGTGGATCAGAGCCTGATCAACCAGGCTGTTGCTGCTGGCTGCACGCAAACCAACGTACGAGCCACAGCCCGGCTGATCAGGAACTGACTTTAGGTGCTTGTCCAGTGCCAGCTTGAAGACTGCCAGGGGTCTGTTGGTAATCCCCCTTATGTGTGCTGGGAGGCAGTTGAACAGTCTCGGGCCCCTGACACTTATTGTATGGTCTCTTAACGTGCTAGTGACACCCCTGCTTTTCATTGGGGGATGGTGCATCGTCTGCCAAGTCTTTTGCTTTCGTAGTGAGTGATTTTCGTGTGCAAGTTCGGTACTAGTCCCTCTAGGATTTTCCAGGTGTATATAATCATGTATCTCTCCCTCCTGCGTTCCAGGGAATACAGGTTTAGAAACCTCAAGCGCTCCCAGTAATTGAGGTGTTTTATCTCCGTTATGCGCGCCGTGAAAGTTCTCTGTACATTTTCTAGGTCGGCAATTTCACCTGCCTTGAAAGGTGCTGTTAGAGTGCAGCAATATTCCAGCCTAGATAGAACAAGTGACCTGAAGAGTGTCATCATGGGCTTGGCCTCCCTAGTTTTGAAGGTTGTCATTATCCAGACTGTCATTTTTCTAGCAGATGCGATTGATACAATGTTATGGTCCTTGAAGGTGAGATCCTCCGACATAATCACTCCCAGGTCTTTGACGTTGGTGTTTCGCTCTATTTTGTGGCCAGAATTTGTTTTGTACTCGATGAAGATTTAATTTCCATGTTTACCATATCTGAGTAATTTAAATTTTTCATCGTTGAACAAGTAGGGCAGTACAACAAGCATGGGTATCGAGTCCTTGGCTATTGCAGTGTTTGTTAATGTACATTTACCATAGTTCGTGTGTCAAATAATAAAAATACTGCCACGATTGAACTAGAACACCAAACAAGACTAGAATGAAATTAGCCTAGAGTTATCCACACAATCGTGTGGTCCTGGGGTAGGGAGTAAAACATCAGTTCGCTGGATGCCCTACTTGTAAGGATCGAATGGTCCAGTGGATAGGGGGTCAAGAGTTTTCGCCCACCATGAGGGACGCCAAAGCAGCATGGGTTTCGAGTCCTTGGCTAGTAGCAGTTTTGGTCACTGAGAAATATAAAAATATATATAGTATAAATATATATTATATATATATATATATATATATATATAATATAAATATACATCTCATATAATATATATATATAAATATATATATATATATATATATTCGTGCCGAATATGTAAACTGTCAATTAGCAAGAAGGTCATTATAAAAATTTAAGTCAGCTTTCTAAAATTTTCTCGTTATACACTTAAAGATATATTTTTCATTAATGGATAATGTAAAAAAAATTAATTTTGCCCAAAATGAAACTTCGAAAACTTACCTGCCCTATTGTAACAAGAAGCAAATTTTTTTAGCCTAACCCAACTAAATATATATTAATTTGATTACAGAAAATTTAATGAGCTTGCTCATCTTGCCTTCTTTAGTTTAGGGTTAGGCTAAAATAATTGCCTTGTTTACAATAAGGTTTAGGTAAGTTTTGCTATGGGGGAGTTTCTTTGGTGCAAAATTAAAATGTTTAACATTAACAACAAGATGAAACAAATATGTCTTTACGTGTATAAGAGTAAAATTTTAGAAAGGTACTTAATTTTAAATGAAGTTTACTTGCTAATAGACCAGTTTACATATTCGGAACGACATAAAATATATATATATATATATATTAAAATATATATTATATATAGTATATATATATATATATATATAATATATATATATAAATATATATATATAGTATATATATATATATAAATATAAGATATAAAGTCTATATATATATCAAAACAACCACTGTGAAAGAATAGAGAAATTCAAGAGCGCTTATCGTGACTCTACTCACATTATCATTATCCTTGTATGTAAGTAGTCACGAAAGCGCTTGGGAATTTCTCTATTCTTTCACAGTGGTTGATTTGCATATTCCTGAATTCACCTGTTATTGTGAACTATTTGCATCATATATATATAAATATATAATAAAATATAAATATATATAAATATATATATATATATACACATATATATATATATTAATATATCTATATATATATATAACATATATATATATATATATATATTAATACATATATATATATATATATATATATATATATACATATATATATATATATATATATATATATATATATATATATTATATATATTATATATATAAATACATATATATATCTATAATATATAAATATATATATATATATATATATATATATATAAATATATCATATAAATATATACAGAGTGTGAGTTGTCGTGCCGAATAGGAATAACTTGAAATATGGCTAACTAGCAAACGCTCATCTTGCCATATTAGACAAGCGAAAATTTGTTGTATGCAATTATTTCCGCCAAAATCATTCCGAACCTAATGAAAAAACAATATATTTCGTGTGTATATTAATATGTAAATTATTCTAAACAAATCTAAGAAAATATTTAGTTTGGCGTTAAGGCAAATATAAATTGTTCTTGATATGAAAAGGTTAGGTAAGTTATTCTAAGATTCTTTTGGTTGCAAAATTAATACATTTAATACAATAACCATATGACAAAAAAAAATCTAATAAACGTATACGAAAAATTATAGAAAGGAAGTTAATTATAAATAGAGTTCCATTGCTAATTTGACCAGATTTACATATAGGCACGACATAAATATATATATATATATATTATATATATATATATAAAATAAATATATATATAGTATATATATAATATATTATATATATATAAAATATATAATAATATATATATAGAATATATATAGGATGGGGTCCCACCTCTGGTGTAAATTGTGATGACCCAAAGCCTCGGAGAAGTGGAATAAAAAGGTTTCAAGGAAAAATATTTTGGAATTTCTTCCTGAAGCCATGATTGAATATTCCACTTCTCCTACCACCCCATCTTTGATATAAAATTTTTTATTATAACGTAATAAGGAATATTTAATACATAATATAGTACAGAAGGTTTAAGAGAAACAATAGATGATATAAGGAGGGCATACAGGAACATGTTGTTACGAGTGTATCCCCGAATATAAGGTCGAAAAACCAGTCCAGCTCCTCAGAGATTTGGGGCTAGTGCCCAAAATACGCTGCAAATACGCCCTTTGAACAGCCGCTCGAGCCGCTGGAACATAAAACTAGCTGCCCTTATCCTAGTTATCCTGCTGATTTTTTTTTCCCAGCACCTTAAGTAAATTAATGTGCACATCTTTCCCATGAGGCCAAGGTCACTGAGCTATGGAACAACATATAATTATGGTCCTGAGTTCTCCATATTATCTAGAACTATTTGGACTCCTACAGCAGGCAGCTGCCCCCTCGTTCACTCCCTGGTGTAATTTGCGATAGGAATCAGCCCAATGTAAGATTGCACATGAAAAGTCCCCACACCACCTGCTTCCCCATCTGCCAGGCATGAAGGGAGCTAACCATCTGGAAGCTTCAGGGCTGCTGCCACACAGATCTGCATAGATGGGTGGCTCCTTACTGCTGGGCATCCAGCTGTTTGAGGCTCCTCTTGATAAATGAATATTAACCTCCTCAGTCTTGGGAATCTTTCCTGGATATACGGCACACATACCATGTACCCGAATCGAGGCTTCAGCTTCACTGCCACAAATCACTGTTGTTTCGGCGAGAATAGGGGCTGGCAAGTCGAAGGTTCACACCGATGCGGAATGTCTGTGGGACAAGACGGTGTGCCAAGGCTGGAGTATGGGAACAGCCAACAGAAAGACCCCAGCATGAGGGGTCTCTCACTGCCAGGAGGCGGCTCATCCTTCCCTTGGACACACTCGGGGGAAGCATTGTTGAGGGCAAATATTTCCACTATGACCATCCCAGTGCGATAGATTGTAGTTTTGGGGGGAGCAGATCAGGCTCCAGAGCGCCTTTAGATTAACCCAGATCATTGCTCCGTCAATGAATTTTATTGGGTCCTGGCTCAATCATGTCCCAAGATGTTCAGGGAGAATCGCTGCTACCACTCTCGTGGATGCAATACACGAGGACAGAAAACAGGTAACGCAATCTGTGATGACTTGCGGACACCAAATGCCTCCTAGTCAGACTGGAAGTGTAGCTTTGGTTTCCACACAGCCCGTCTTCTAGAGAAAGGAAAAGTACTTTCGTAAAAATCTGCCTCAGAAATACTGTCATAATCGTGCAGTAATAGGGTATCAATATGAAGGTGCACATCTTAGGAAATATGTCAACCTGTGGCAGACTCAAGACACTTTGTTGGAGAGAGGTACAAGGCATCTGTGTGGTGACCAATTGCCTATTCGTTGTTCCATTCTCCATAACTCATCCAATTTCATCAGTGAGAATTGTGGTCAATGCCATTGCTTCCCAAGGTGCTTCCTAGCAATAACACTATTTGTGTCGTCAGGACTGCTGCTCCTGGAGTTTTGATCTCACTGCATTTAACACTTGTTGACTGACTGTGAGGATTATTTTCACAATTGGATGGATCAGGATGAGCCCATTTCCTGTCACCGTGTCATTACCAGTGTAAGGCATGAGCGGAGGGACACCTTTGAACCTGCAAGCTGTGCCATCATCTAAGGAACCAGATTTTTGAGCTCGCTGGTCAGTCCTGACTGTGATTTCCCTAACATCTATACAGAAGAAACTGGAATATATAATATAATATATATAGTATATATATTTAGTATATAGAAGATATATATGATATATAATATATAGATATAATAGTATATAATAGAAATATATATATAGTATGTATATATATATATATATATAATATATATATGAAATATATATATTAATATATATAATAATATAATATATATATATATAATAGTAATAATATATAGATATAGATCATTTATATATATATTCGAGCCGCATAGGTTTGAAAATCGAATCTTGATAAGCTATTCGAATTTGAGGACCTCAAAGCTTTCCAGCTTATAAGGTTTCCATGCATGTCCAGGGATCGAACCAACAAATGAATGTGAAGCCAATAGTCATCTTTGTCCAAAGGTCTTAACGAATTGCTCATAACCCTAACTTAAAGTTTGATAGTGTGCGAGAATAATGTTATCCTTGCAACCAATTACTTGGATAATTCTGTTAGCTGCACTTACAGTCACGTGTTTTTCCATGTTAGTGTGGCAACCTGCAAGAAATCTTGTTGGATTTACCATTGTGCCCCAAAAGGTTACATTTCAATTTTGTAAAGGAGCTATTTATAAGCAGCCGCCAATATACTGGTCGATATTCATGTCCCTTCGAAGAAGACCAAGTATGTTATTGCAGTACACAAGGTTCTTCATCTTGCTGAAGAAAGGAAGGACTAGAAGCACTCATGTCCGAAAGCTCTTAATATAAGTTTTTCTTCTTATGATATACATCTTTTCTTTTAGTTTGGATGCTAAAACTTCAGTATCCAGACTGGAGTCCCCGTATCAGATCATTGTGTACCTCTTGGGAGAACTGCAGGGGTTCAAGAACATGCGCTCAATTTATATACACTTCCACTGACAAGTGACAACGGAAAGGTCAGGGAAGTGTTGTAAAACACTTGTATGGGAATTGTCATCTCAGTGTGGTACAGTGGTTTTGAGTACCAAATGAGAAATCCAAAATTACTTTCCTTATACAGTTGTGAAATCGTTCACAATCACCTATACAGAAAAAACAATCCGACACGCCATACCACCCAATATTAAACTTTTCCGTCGCCTATTTTTCCACCTATCGTAAACAAATCTACACAGGGTAATCAAACCATATGGGAGCCAAAGAACGTTGTCTTGCTCTCCAAGTGCCATTCCAAAATAAGCAAGATAAGCTTCTTTATACAAAATCTGTGATGTTATTCTCCTTTTGTTTGGCAATGATTATTTGGCAGAACAAAGTATAGCAAAAATGTATAGGAGATTGTTAAGAGCAAGCCCTTCGTGAAAAAAAAATACAAAAAAAAAAAAAATAGTAACAATACTGTCCCTGTGGTCGATGGTCTATATAACTAACTTCGTTAAATATTAAATAATTGAGATAATAAAAGTGTCTCTCAATATATACATATTCACGGGGTTATGGCTAACTTCCCTGGTTTAATTGACGAGTAGTAGTTAAATATCCTCAGTATCTAAAGCGCTCATTTGAAAACCCTACTGTAATTTTAGAATTCAGCAACCCCAGAAATACTCCCTATTAACCCTCCAAAATATCTTGGCATCGAATTTCCTATGTTTGTAACCGGTGTAATCTCAATCGTCCAAATGCCCACAAAACCAACCCGTATGAGGACTCCCCACGATGAACAGCACAACGAGAACCAAAACCACTGACGTGATCGAAACGCCGCGATCAGAGAGTCTCCAAAACACCAGACCTGTACCGCGTTAGCCACTAGACCAGCAAGACCCCCCCACAATAAGAATTCGTACCCAACAAGGAATATTTAAACAACACCAAAAGGAGGAAGATTAGGCGATAGACACCACTGTGGACACACATGCAAGTTTTATAACAGACGACATGATCCATCCAGCGTGGCCGTGACTAACTCTAGCTCAAGTTCTCCTCAAAGCCTCAACATGACTCGCGAAATCGTAATGACCCGATTGCAAACAAACCAGAACACGCGACATCTGGAGCTTTGAGACTCCTGACCGCGGGATTCTATCCCCGTCCGGATAATGTAGATGTTTGCAAACGCGTCATTACGATTTCGTTAAGATCCAAGCCCACAAGAAGCGCCAATACGAGCTGCCCAATAATAGAACCGCTCCCATAAACCTCCCACAATGAACACCTCACATGAACTGCCCCACCTAGAACCCCCACTTCGATTATCATACCCCTACTGTCCATGCCTGCCCGCCTCTCCCAGTCCACCTACCGCTCGAGTGCAAAACGACTCTCCCTACGTGAGCACTCTCCCTGCCATCCATCCCCTTGCCAGTTTCCCTCCCTCCTTCCACTTAATAATCCCTGCCTTGTTCCCTTATGCTCCCCTATCCTGCTATCTAGAAGCCTGGCCCTCACACCTTGCAATCCAGCCTGACGTCCACACCTGCCATCAGCCTGTCATCCAACCCTGCTACCAGCCAGCCATCCACCCTGATCATCCAGCTTGCCGGTCCACCCTGTCCAACCACCCTACCATCAACCCTGCCGTCCACTCCTGCCATCCACCCTTCCACAAACCATACCATCCCACACTACCCTCCACCCTTCTTAACCAACCTGCATCCACCATACCATCCACCTTGCCGTCCACTCTACCATCCACCCTACCGACCACCCTACCAAACACCCTACCAAACCACCAGCCATCCACCTTTTTCATCCCCACTAGCCTCCGTCCACCCTACCATCCACACTGCCCTCCGCTCCTTCCGACATCCACCCTTCTGTCCACCCTACCAACCGCCCTACCATTCCACCCAGCTGTCTACCCTAGGCCATCCAACCTGCCGCCACCTCTCTGCCACACCTTGACGCCTCTCAAGATATCCCACTCCCCCTGCTGTATTCTGCCGCTCCTACGGGCTTGACATATCCTACTGTATCCTGCCGCTCCTTCAGGCAGAACATATCCCTGCTGACCGTAATATTGTAATCTTCACACCAGCATTAGTAGTGGATAGGGAGGAGGTCATTCAACGCCACTGTATTATATTAATGATTTCCACAAGATTAGATTTACTCGCATTTCCTAAACATGCCTGGTATATTTTGGTATTTAAACTAAACACATGCCTACAATAATTATTACTGTGGCATGCAAAGATACGTTAACCTTATATATTCTGCGCATGTACACACCCACATTTACAGGCTATCTCCCCCAACCAGCGAACCAGTAGCTAAGAGTTGGTGATGGGGCCCCGTCGTTCAACAAGTGACCAGTTCTAGCCAATAAGAAATGGTTATTGGCATCGCAAGGATGGTGGAACCGCTCACCTGTCTGCCCTTTGTGCATTCCCATTCTACAGCTGGTTGGAAGCACGGGTCTGCTTATCTTGTGGCCTTCTATATCTGCTTTGCTTACCGAGGAGTTGCACTATAGAACATATCACTGAACATAGTGTACATATGCTGTTTCTAAATTGGAGAAGGATAAAATAAGTCCTACCTTTTTTCTACTGTGTTTATATGCTCCCATTAACACCGGGGTAACAGGGCCATTGGAGCCAGGATGTAATAAATATTAATAATAAAAAAAGAAGTGCTAAACCACAAGGGCTGTACAGCGCTGGCAGGGCAGGGAAGGATGTGATTATATCAGTAGCAAGAGGGAGAGGGATGATAGAAGGTATGGAGTACAGCGGGCCAGTGAATAGTGCAGGGGTAAGGGCAGCAGAGATTGAGGTAGAAAAGGGCTGCCGGGAGTGCTAAAGGTATCATCATCAGAGTTGGTTGGAGTAAATCAGTTGCAGTCAAAAAGTCAGTGAGAGAGTCAGATTTAAAGGAAGGTCGGTCACAAGAAGGGAAGTAAAGAAATAGCAGCAGAGCGAGACAACGTTGCTCGTTGATAGAGTGGCAGTCCAACAGAAATGTGGCTAACAGATTACTGGAACCTACAAATCTCACAGAAGGACAGGGCGGCTCTCCATGAGAAACCCGTGAGTAAGACGAGTGTGGCCGGTGCAAGAGCCGGTAGAGAGAATCTCCCAACCTCTACACTGATGACAAAGACGGCCAGTAAACCTATACACAGTATTAATAGAATGAAGTTTTGTTATAGAGCATTCAGACTAACGTTGTTGCAGATGGGTGTGAAGGTGGGATAGCAGTTACAGAAAAATATTCCTATAATGGAAACACCTCATAATGAAACAGGGAGGTGCCATGTACTGCTGACCGCGCAGCAGTGTCTGCCTGTTCATTGCCCTTTACGTCAACATGACCAGGGCCCAAGAAAACACACTATCTTTGTGCCTGGTAGAGATACGGCGTAACCAGAGTTGGATGCGGAGAACTTGGGGGGGATGAGGTGTATCAAATTTCCTTATAAGCCTGTAAAGCACTAAAGGAGTCTAAAACAACACAAATGTGACCAGACATAGATGCAATACGGATAAGTGCTGCCAAGAATGGCATACAATTCAGCAGTCAAAATGCTAGCCGAGGATATAGAACGCCCTCACATGACACTGTCCGGAAACGCTGCTGCGAGTCCGACGCCATCAGAAGACTTACAACCATCTTTGTACACTGCGATGGCATGAGACTGACAGTGAAGAGGTCAAGAAAAAGAGAGCTGAACCTCCGGTAGGCAGTTGGGCTTTCGCGGCATGGCAGTGGGAAAGACCTGACACGAACAGCTGGAACTCCGCATGGGGGCAGCGAAAAGGAGATGCTACATGAACAAAGAAAGATGGAAACTGAAAGGGAAGACAAGAGCGAAAGTAGGCCGAAGAGAAAAGGAAGGAGTAAAACAGGGCGACGAACAAATAATGTCTACTAACAACAGTGACAGGCCCTCTATATATGGAAGTACTGCAGAGATCATGAGAGCGAAACATGAATAAGGAAGCAATGAGCATCACGGTGATCGGACAAGAATGGAATATCCGAATTCGCATAAAGGTTCTCAACACGTGCACAGACGAAAAGCACCAAGGCATAAACTAATCCTTGGTGATGGAAGGGTTAACACTCCAACAGCACGTCAAGTATTAAAAACCATTCGACACCATCACTCCTATCAAACACTTTCACGTACGCCTGCTGGAAGTCCAAGCCCCTCGCACACAAACCCACCTTTTACCCCCTCCTCCAACCTTTCCTAGCCGACCCCTAACCCCGCACTTCCTTCCACTACAGACTGATACACACATTGAAGACATTCTGTTTTTTCGCTCCTTCACTTACATGTCCGAACAACCTTAACAACCCTTCCTCAGCCACTCCTGGGACAACATTTTGGTAATCCCGGCACCTCCTCCACTAACTTCCAAACTACGAAGTCTCTGCATTATATTCACACCACACATTGCCCTCAGACATGACATCTCCACTGCCTCCAGCCTTCTCCTCGCTGACAACATTCATCACCCATAGCTTCACACCCAAATAAGAAGTGTTGGTAAAACTATACTCTCATACATTCCCCCTCTTTAGCCTCCAAGGCAAAGTCTTTGTCTCCACAGACTCCTAAGTGCACCACTGCACCCTTATCCCCCTCATCAATTCTATAAATCCCCTCATCCTTCATAGACCCCATCCGCTGACCACGCACACCCCAATATCTGTAATACATTCACCTCCTCCAACCTCTCCCTCCAATCTGAAAATCCCATCTTTCATCACTATAATATTTTTTGTTATCCTCTTAACCTTACTCCATCCGTATTCACTTTTAATTTTCTTCTTTTGCACACCCTACCAAATTTCCCACCAATCTCTGCAACTTCTCTTCAGAATCTCCAAGATGACAGTGGTCATCAGCAACAGACATCTGTGACGAACTCCCACTTTAGAGTGTGATTCTTTATTCTTTTAAACTCCCACGCCTCTTGTCAAGACCCTCGCATTTACTTCTCTTACAACCCCGATCTATAAATTATTAAACAATCAACGTGACATCACACATGCCTTTTTGACGAGGCCTACTTTTACTGGGAAATAATTTACCCTCTTTCCTATGTACACTAACTTGAGGCATCACTATCCTCGAAAAACCTCTTCACTGCTTTTCAGTAACCTACTCCTACACCATACCCTTCAACATCTGCCACATTGCCCTCCTATCCACACCTGTCATATGCCTTTTGCAAATCCATAAATTCCACAAGACCTCTTTAGCCTATCTAAATACTGTTCACTATATATGTTTCACTGTAAACACCAGGGTCCACACACCCCCTACCTTTCCTAAAGCTTCCATGTTCATCTGCATCCTTATTCATCTTACTTTTAATTCTACCATACACTTTACCAGGTATACACAAAGACTTATCCCCCTATAATTTTTTATGCAATCTCTTTTTGTTCCCTTTGCCTTTATACAAAGGAACTTTGCAGCTCTCGCCAATCCCTAGGTACCTTTTCCCTTCATTCATACATTTATTAAATAATTGCACCAACCACTACCAAAACTATATCCCCACCTGCATTTAACATTTCTATCTTTATCCCATCATCCCGGCTGCCTTAACCCCTTTCATTTTACTACTGCCTCAAAGAACTTCCCCCACACTCACACGCAGCTCTTCCTCACTCCTCAAGATGTTAATTCACTTGCCCAAATACACGAAATCATAGCTTCCCTATCTTCATCAAAATTTAACAATTCCTCAAAATATTCCCTCCCTCTTCCCAAACCTCTAACTCTCCATTTAATAACTCTCCTCTCCTATTTTTAACCTGACAAACCAATTGTTCTCTAGGCTTCCTAACTTGATTAACTCACTCCAAAACTTTTTTCTTATTTTCAACAAAATTGTTGATAACATCTCACCCACTCTCTCATTTGAGTGCTCCTCTCTTTCTCCATATACACATCCCTCCTTGCAACACTTCTACTTTGTAAAAACTCTCATATGCATAACTTTTTCTGCGCCTTACTACACTCTTTACATCAACATCCACCATCTCTCCTCTTCCCACCCGCACACCACGTTCCTGTAACCACAAACTTCATGCTGAACACTCTTGCAACTACATTTTAAACCTCCCATACCTCTTCGGACCCCCATTGCCTATGCTCTCATTAGCCCATCAATCCTCAAAAAAAGAAAATAGCTGTTTATATCTTTCCCTAACTGTCCTCCTCTATTTTGTTTATAAAGCTTCACCTCTCTCCCCTATGCATCCATACCTCTTGTATCCCATCTACCTTTTTACTCTCATTGTACTACAACAAGAAAGTGAACTGAAATATCTGTGGACCCTCTATAAACATGTACATCCTGAAGTCTAGCTCAACAGTCTTTTATCTACCAATACAAAATCCAACAAACTACTGTCATTTACGCCTTACATCAGATCTTGTATAATTATTTATCCTCTTATTTCTTGAAATATGGTAGTACCATAACTAACCCCTTCTATACAACGTTCAATCAAGGGCTTCCATTCACATATACACCTGGGCACCCCAAACTTACCATACCACACCCTCTCTAAAAGTTTCTCCTACTTTAGCATTAGGTCCCTACACAATACGTGCTCTCACTTGATTCAAAAGCACCAATACATTCACTTAACATCTCCCAAAATCTCTCGTCCTCAGCATTCTCTCTTCCTCCAGGTGCATACACGCCTTATTGTGACCCCACGTCTCGCATCCAACCTTTTACTTTTAATCCACAAATTCTTGCATTTACACATTCATATTGCTCATTATCTCCTTCCATAACTGGATCATTCAACATTACTGCTACCACCTTTCTTTGCTCAAACTCTCTCAAGAACTCCAGATTATAAATCCCATTTATTTCCCCAAACCGAAACTCCCCTACCCCCTTCCAGCTTTGTTTTTCGCTTTAGGGCCAGGACATCCAACTCTTTTACATTCATAACATCACAACATCTGTTTCTTGTCATCCGCACTACATCCACGCACATTTACGCATCCCAGTTTTATAAGTTTTCTCTTCCCATTTTTAGAAGTGTCTACAGGAGAAGGGGTAACTAGCCCATTGCTCCGCATTTTCGTCGCCTCATACGACACGCATGGCTTACGAGGAAAGAATCTTTTTTCACATCCCCATAGACAAAAGAAAGAACTAAAGAAGAACAAGAGCTATGTAAAAAAGGAGAAAAACCCAGAGATATGCATATATACATGCATGATGGCATTTCCGTGAAGTGCTACCAAAGTGCAAGCCGGAGTCAGCAAGATATCCCTGTTATCTAGCGTATATGATGAGACAGAAAAAGAGGACAGCAATCCTACGAAGAATCAATATATATATATATATATATATATATATATATAAATTATATTTATATATATATAGTATATATATATATATATATATAGATGTACATATATATATATATAATATAATATATATATAAATATATATATATATATATATAATATATAGTATATAAATATATAAAACAACACTGGCACTAGGATTGGGTGGTCTAGTGGTCTAAAGCGACCAAGCATTTTCTCTCACCAATGAGGCTGGCCCAAAAATAGCTGGGTTCGGTATTATATATCTATATATAATATAAATATATATAAATATATATATATATTATTTTTTTTTTTTTTTTTTATTCACAAGTCGGCCGTCTCCACCGAGGCAGGGTGACCCAAAAAAGAAAGAAAATCCCCGAAAAAGAAAAATATTTCATCATCATTCAACACTTTCACCAAACTCGCACATTACATCTGTTTTTGCAGAGTTGCTCAGAATACAACAGTCTATCAAGCATACACAATAAAGACACACAACATATCCCTCCAAACTGCAATATTCCCAAACCCTCCTTTAAGTGCAGGCCTTGTACTCCCATTTCAGGACTCAAGTCGCGACATATGAAAATAACCGTTTCCCTGAATCCCTTCACTAAATAATTTACCCTGCTAACACTCCAACAGATCGTCAGGTCCCCAGTACCATTCGTCTCCATTCACTCCTATCTAACACGCTCACGCACGCTTGCTTGGAAATCCAGCCCCTTACCCACAAAACCTCCTTTACACCCTCTCTCCAACCCTTTCGAGACGACCCCTACCCCGCCTTCCATTCCCCTATAGATTTATATGCTTTCCAAGTCATTCTACTGAGATCCATTCTCTCTAAATGCACCAAACCACCTCAACAACCCCGCTTCATGACCTCTGAATCAATAACTTATATTAACTCCACACATTCTCACTAATTTCCACCACACCAATTTTTTGCATAATATTTACACCACACATTCCCCTAGACAGGAACTCTTCGCTGCCTCCAACGTCACGCTTGCTGCTGCCATTACCACCCAAGCTTCACACCATAAAGAGTGTAGGATACCATACTATACTTCTCATACATTACCTTCTTTGCATCACTATATAACGTTTCTTGACTCCACAAATACCTCAACGCACCACTCACCTTTTTTCCCTCACAATTCTATAATACCCTCATCACCTTCAAAAATCCATCCTCCGACCCGTCAACTCCCAAGTATCTGAAAACATTCACCTTCTTCCCCAAAAAATTTACTCCTCCTCCCCATTTTTGATATCCAATTTTTCTTATCTTAAATCATTTGACACCCTCATCACCAAACTCTTTTCTATGTTCAACATCAACTTTCTACCTTTACACACATTCCCAAACTCATTCCACTAAAACCTATTGCAATTTTTCGTTTAGAATCTCACCATAACACAGTCTAATACCATCAGCAAAAGTAACTGTGTCAAATCCCATTTTGAATTTTGAACTTCCCCATAATTAATCCCACCCCTCTCCCAACCACCCTAGCATTTACTTCCATTTACAACTCCCATCTATAAATATCTTAAACCACCATGGTGACGATTACACCATCCCTGTCTAAGACCTACATTTACCCGGGAAGAGTCTCCCTCACTTCTACACACCCTACCTGAGCCTCACTATCCTCATAAAAACATCTTACAGCATATAATAACTTACCACCTATTCCATAACTTGGCCAACATCTGCCACATTGGCACCTCTATCCACTCTATCTTATGCCTTTTCTAAATCATAAAGCAAAAAAACCTCCCAATCTTATCCGAATACTGTTCACAAATATGCTACAATGTAAACCACCTGATCTAACATCCCCTACCCACTCAAAACCTCCTTGCTCATCCGCATTCCTACATTCTGTCTTACCCTAATTCTTTCAAATATAACCCTACCGGAAACACTTTTCCTGGTATACTCAGTAAGCTTAATCCACTATAATTTTTTACAGTCTCTTTTGTCCCCTTTCCCATTATTAAAGGGACTATACATGCTCTCGCCAATCCCTAGGTACCTTCCCCCTCTTTCATACACTTTATTTAAACAAAAGACCCACACCCCTCCAACACTATATCCCCCCTGCTTTTTTAACAATTCTGTCATGATCCCAACAGTTTCCAGCGCTTTAACCCCCTTACATTCGTAATGCCTCACGTACCGTCCCCCCACACTTACATTCTGCTCTCTTCACTCCTAAAGATGGTATACCTCCCTGACCATGCATGAAATTACTGCCCTCTGTTTCATCTTAACAATTAAAAGTTCCTCAAAATATTCTCGCAAATCTACCCAATACCTCCATCCTCCCATCTACTAACTCCCTACTCTGTTTTTTAACTGACAAATCCATATATCCTAGGCTTTCTTAACTT
>NC_069423.1:45345594-45350594 GCF_026875155.1 Cherax quadricarinatus | reverse complement strand
AATGAATTTTATTGGGTCCTGGCTCAATCATGTCCCAAGATGTTCAGGGAGAATCGCTGCTACCACTCTCGTGGATGCAATACACGAGGACAGAAAACAGGTAACGCAATCTGTGATGACTTGCGGACACCAAATGCCTCCTAGTCAGACTGGAAGTGTAGCTTTGGTTTCCACACAGCCCGTCTTCTAGAGAAAGGAAAAGTACTTTCGTAAAAATCTGCCTCAGAAATACTGTCATAATCGTGCAGTAATAGGGTATCAATATGAAGGTGCACATCTTAGGAAATATGTCAACCTGTGGCAGACTCAAGACACTTTGTTGGAGAGAGGTACAAGGCATCTGTGTGGTGACCAATTGCCTATTCGTTGTTCCATTCTCCATAACTCATCCAATTTCATCAGTGAGAATTGTGGTCAATGCCATTGCTTCCCAAGGTGCTTCCTAGCAATAACACTATTTGTGTCGTCAGGACTGCTGCTCCTGGAGTTTTGATCTCACTGCATTTAACACTTGTTGACTGACTGTGAGGATTATTTTCACAATTGGATGGATCAGGATGAGCCCATTTCCTGTCACCGTGTCATTACCAGTGTAAGGCATGAGCGGAGGGACACCTTTGAACCTGCAAGCTGTGCCATCATCTAAGGAACCAGATTTTTGAGCTCGCTGGTCAGTCCTGACTGTGATTTCCCTAACATCTATACAGAAGAAACTGGAATATATAATATAATATATATAGTATATATATTTAGTATATAGAAGATATATATGATATATAATATATAGATATAATAGTATATAATAGAAATATATATATAGTATGTATATATATATATATATATAATATATATATGAAATATATATATTAATATATATAATAATATAATATATATATATATAATAGTAATAATATATAGATATAGATCATTTATATATATATTCGAGCCGCATAGGTTTGAAAATCGAATCTTGATAAGCTATTCGAATTTGAGGACCTCAAAGCTTTCCAGCTTATAAGGTTTCCATGCATGTCCAGGGATCGAACCAACAAATGAATGTGAAGCCAATAGTCATCTTTGTCCAAAGGTCTTAACGAATTGCTCATAACCCTAACTTAAAGTTTGATAGTGTGCGAGAATAATGTTATCCTTGCAACCAATTACTTGGATAATTCTGTTAGCTGCACTTACAGTCACGTGTTTTTCCATGTTAGTGTGGCAACCTGCAAGAAATCTTGTTGGATTTACCATTGTGCCCCAAAAGGTTACATTTCAATTTTGTAAAGGAGCTATTTATAAGCAGCCGCCAATATACTGGTCGATATTCATGTCCCTTCGAAGAAGACCAAGTATGTTATTGCAGTACACAAGGTTCTTCATCTTGCTGAAGAAAGGAAGGACTAGAAGCACTCATGTCCGAAAGCTCTTAATATAAGTTTTTCTTCTTATGATATACATCTTTTCTTTTAGTTTGGATGCTAAAACTTCAGTATCCAGACTGGAGTCCCCGTATCAGATCATTGTGTACCTCTTGGGAGAACTGCAGGGGTTCAAGAACATGCGCTCAATTTATATACACTTCCACTGACAAGTGACAACGGAAAGGTCAGGGAAGTGTTGTAAAACACTTGTATGGGAATTGTCATCTCAGTGTGGTACAGTGGTTTTGAGTACCAAATGAGAAATCCAAAATTACTTTCCTTATACAGTTGTGAAATCGTTCACAATCACCTATACAGAAAAAACAATCCGACACGCCATACCACCCAATATTAAACTTTTCCGTCGCCTATTTTTCCACCTATCGTAAACAAATCTACACAGGGTAATCAAACCATATGGGAGCCAAAGAACGTTGTCTTGCTCTCCAAGTGCCATTCCAAAATAAGCAAGATAAGCTTCTTTATACAAAATCTGTGATGTTATTCTCCTTTTGTTTGGCAATGATTATTTGGCAGAACAAAGTATAGCAAAAATGTATAGGAGATTGTTAAGAGCAAGCCCTTCGTGAAAAAAAAATACAAAAAAAAAAAAAATAGTAACAATACTGTCCCTGTGGTCGATGGTCTATATAACTAACTTCGTTAAATATTAAATAATTGAGATAATAAAAGTGTCTCTCAATATATACATATTCACGGGGTTATGGCTAACTTCCCTGGTTTAATTGACGAGTAGTAGTTAAATATCCTCAGTATCTAAAGCGCTCATTTGAAAACCCTACTGTAATTTTAGAATTCAGCAACCCCAGAAATACTCCCTATTAACCCTCCAAAATATCTTGGCATCGAATTTCCTATGTTTGTAACCGGTGTAATCTCAATCGTCCAAATGCCCACAAAACCAACCCGTATGAGGACTCCCCACGATGAACAGCACAACGAGAACCAAAACCACTGACGTGATCGAAACGCCGCGATCAGAGAGTCTCCAAAACACCAGACCTGTACCGCGTTAGCCACTAGACCAGCAAGACCCCCCCACAATAAGAATTCGTACCCAACAAGGAATATTTAAACAACACCAAAAGGAGGAAGATTAGGCGATAGACACCACTGTGGACACACATGCAAGTTTTATAACAGACGACATGATCCATCCAGCGTGGCCGTGACTAACTCTAGCTCAAGTTCTCCTCAAAGCCTCAACATGACTCGCGAAATCGTAATGACCCGATTGCAAACAAACCAGAACACGCGACATCTGGAGCTTTGAGACTCCTGACCGCGGGATTCTATCCCCGTCCGGATAATGTAGATGTTTGCAAACGCGTCATTACGATTTCGTTAAGATCCAAGCCCACAAGAAGCGCCAATACGAGCTGCCCAATAATAGAACCGCTCCCATAAACCTCCCACAATGAACACCTCACATGAACTGCCCCACCTAGAACCCCCACTTCGATTATCATACCCCTACTGTCCATGCCTGCCCGCCTCTCCCAGTCCACCTACCGCTCGAGTGCAAAACGACTCTCCCTACGTGAGCACTCTCCCTGCCATCCATCCCCTTGCCAGTTTCCCTCCCTCCTTCCACTTAATAATCCCTGCCTTGTTCCCTTATGCTCCCCTATCCTGCTATCTAGAAGCCTGGCCCTCACACCTTGCAATCCAGCCTGACGTCCACACCTGCCATCAGCCTGTCATCCAACCCTGCTACCAGCCAGCCATCCACCCTGATCATCCAGCTTGCCGGTCCACCCTGTCCAACCACCCTACCATCAACCCTGCCGTCCACTCCTGCCATCCACCCTTCCACAAACCATACCATCCCACACTACCCTCCACCCTTCTTAACCAACCTGCATCCACCATACCATCCACCTTGCCGTCCACTCTACCATCCACCCTACCGACCACCCTACCAAACACCCTACCAAACCACCAGCCATCCACCTTTTTCATCCCCACTAGCCTCCGTCCACCCTACCATCCACACTGCCCTCCGCTCCTTCCGACATCCACCCTTCTGTCCACCCTACCAACCGCCCTACCATTCCACCCAGCTGTCTACCCTAGGCCATCCAACCTGCCGCCACCTCTCTGCCACACCTTGACGCCTCTCAAGATATCCCACTCCCCCTGCTGTATTCTGCCGCTCCTACGGGCTTGACATATCCTACTGTATCCTGCCGCTCCTTCAGGCAGAACATATCCCTGCTGACCGTAATATTGTAATCTTCACACCAGCATTAGTAGTGGATAGGGAGGAGGTCATTCAACGCCACTGTATTATATTAATGATTTCCACAAGATTAGATTTACTCGCATTTCCTAAACATGCCTGGTATATTTTGGTATTTAAACTAAACACATGCCTACAATAATTATTACTGTGGCATGCAAAGATACGTTAACCTTATATATTCTGCGCATGTACACACCCACATTTACAGGCTATCTCCCCCAACCAGCGAACCAGTAGCTAAGAGTTGGTGATGGGGCCCCGTCGTTCAACAAGTGACCAGTTCTAGCCAATAAGAAATGGTTATTGGCATCGCAAGGATGGTGGAACCGCTCACCTGTCTGCCCTTTGTGCATTCCCATTCTACAGCTGGTTGGAAGCACGGGTCTGCTTATCTTGTGGCCTTCTATATCTGCTTTGCTTACCGAGGAGTTGCACTATAGAACATATCACTGAACATAGTGTACATATGCTGTTTCTAAATTGGAGAAGGATAAAATAAGTCCTACCTTTTTTCTACTGTGTTTATATGCTCCCATTAACACCGGGGTAACAGGGCCATTGGAGCCAGGATGTAATAAATATTAATAATAAAAAAAGAAGTGCTAAACCACAAGGGCTGTACAGCGCTGGCAGGGCAGGGAAGGATGTGATTATATCAGTAGCAAGAGGGAGAGGGATGATAGAAGGTATGGAGTACAGCGGGCCAGTGAATAGTGCAGGGGTAAGGGCAGCAGAGATTGAGGTAGAAAAGGGCTGCCGGGAGTGCTAAAGGTATCATCATCAGAGTTGGTTGGAGTAAATCAGTTGCAGTCAAAAAGTCAGTGAGAGAGTCAGATTTAAAGGAAGGTCGGTCACAAGAAGGGAAGTAAAGAAATAGCAGCAGAGCGAGACAACGTTGCTCGTTGATAGAGTGGCAGTCCAACAGAAATGTGGCTAACAGATTACTGGAACCTACAAATCTCACAGAAGGACAGGGCGGCTCTCCATGAGAAACCCGTGAGTAAGACGAGTGTGGCCGGTGCAAGAGCCGGTAGAGAGAATCTCCCAACCTCTACACTGATGACAAAGACGGCCAGTAAACCTATACACAGTATTAATAGAATGAAGTTTTGTTATAGAGCATTCAGACTAACGTTGTTGCAGATGGGTGTGAAGGTGGGATAGCAGTTACAGAAAAATATTCCTATAATGGAAACACCTCATAATGAAACAGGGAGGTGCCATGTACTGCTGACCGCGCAGCAGTGTCTGCCTGTTCATTGCCCTTTACGTCAACATGACCAGGGCCCAAGAAAACACACTATCTTTGTGCC
>NC_069423.1:45325594-45340594 GCF_026875155.1 Cherax quadricarinatus | reverse complement strand
CTGGTCAGTCTGACTGTGATTTCCCTAACTGCTATACAGAAGAGAAATGGTATATATATATAAATATATATATATATATATTATATATATATAATATATAATATATATATATATATATATATATATATATGTATGTAATAAAATAATATATATATAATATATATATATATATATAATATAATATATATATATATAATATATATATATATATATATATAATATATATATATATATATATATATATATAATCGTGCCGAATAGGTGAAATTAGAATCCTTGATAAGCTTTCGAATTTGAGGACCATCAAAGATTTCCAGCTTTAAGGTTTTCCATGCTTAGTCCAGGGATCGATCTACAAATGTATGTGAAGCAATTGTCATCTTTGTCAAAGGTCTTAACGAATTGCTTCATTAACCCTAACTTAATGTTGAGTGGTGGCAGAATAATGTTATCCTTGTCAACCAATTACTTGGTTAATTATGTTTGCTGCACTTACAGTCACGTGTTTTCATGTTGAGTGTGCAACTGCAAGAAATGCTTGTTGGTTACCATTGTGCAATAAGGTACATTTCAAGTTTGTAATGGAGCTATTTATAAGCAGCCGCCAATTTCCTGGTCGATATTCATGTCCCATTCGAAGAAGTCCAAGGATGTTATTGCAGTACACAAGTTCTTCATCTTGGCTGAAGAAAGGAAGGACTTGAAGCTCTCTTGTCCGATAAGCTCTTATTTTAGTTTCTTCTTGTAGACAGTTCTTTTCTTTTAGTTTGGATGCTAAAACTTCAGTATCCAGACTGGAGTCACGTATCAGATCATTGTGTTCCTCTTGGGTGAACTGCTGGGGTGCTGAAATGCTCAATTTATATTCACTTCCACTGACAAGTGACAACGGAAGGTCAGGGAGTGTTGTAAACACTTGTATGGGATTGTCTTCTCAGTGTGGTACAGGTGTTTTGAGTCCAAATGAGGATATTCCTACTTAATTTCCTTATATCAGTTGAAATCGTTCACATTCACCATACAGAAATAACAATCGTCACGCCATAGGCACACCCAAGTTTAAACTTTTCCTTCGCCTATTTTTCCACTATCGAAACAATTCTACACAGGTTTTGCAAACCATATTGGGAGCCAAAGACTTGTCTTGCTCTCCAAGTGCCATTCCAAAATAAGCAAGATAAGCTTCTTTTACAAAATCTGTGATGTTTTTCCTTTGTTTGGCAATGATTATTTGGCACAAATATAGCAAAATGTATTGAGATTGTTTAAGCAAGCCCTTCGTGAAAAAAAAATACAAAAAAAAAAAAAATGGTACAATACTGTCACGTGGTCGTGGTCTATATAACTACTTTCGTTAAATATTAAATAATTTGATAATAAAAGTGTCTCTCTATATATACATATTCACGCGTTATGGCTAACTTCCCTGTTAATTGAGAGTAGGTGTGAAATATCTCAGTATCTAAACCTCATTTGAAAACCCTACTGTAATTTTAGAATTCAGCAACCCCAAAATTCCCTTATTAACCCTCAATTATCTTGGGCATCGAATTTCTATTGTTGTTGACCGGTGAATATCATCGTACAAGATGCCCACATAAACCAGCCGTATGAGACTCCCACGTGAACTGCACACGTGAACCATACCACGGACGGGGATAGAACCCGCGATCAGAGAGTCTCAAAACTCCAGACCGTCGCGTTAGCCACTAGACCAGCTAGCCACAATAAGATTCGTCCAACTAGGTATATTTCTACACCATAGGAAGGTTAGCATAGACACCACTGTGACCACAAATGCAAGTTTTTACAGACGAATATCCAGCCAGCGTGGCCGTGACTAACTCTAGCTCAAGTCTCCTCAAAGCCGTCAACATGACTCACGAAATCGTAATGACACGATTGCAAACAAACCATACCACGCGACAGTCTGGAGTTTTGAGACTCTCTGACCGCGGGTTCTATCCCCGTCCGTGATATGGTTTGTTTGCAATCGCGTCATTACGATTTCGTGAGTCATGCACACATGAAGCGCCAATACGAGCTGCCCATATAAACCGCTCCCTTAAACCTCCCACATGAACAACTCACATGAACTGCCCACATGAACCGCCCACTCTATGTCATACCCCTACTGTCCATGCCGCCCCCTCCCTGTCACCTACCGCTCTGGCAAAACTCCCTACCGTGAGCACTCTCCCTGCCACCATCCCTTGCCAGTTTCCCTCCCTCTCTTCCACTAATAATCCCTGCCGTCTATCCTGCTATCCAGCCTGCCCTCCACCTTGCAATCCAGCCTGACGTCCACCCTGCCATCAAGCCTGTCATCCACCCTGCTACCCAGCCAGCCATCCACCCTGTCATCCAGCCTGCCGTCCACCCTGTCATCCACCCTACCATCAACCCGCCGTCCACCCTGCCATCCACCCTTCCACAAACCATACCATCCACACTACCCTCCACCCTTCTTTCCAACCTGTCATCCACCATACCATCCACCTTGCCGTCCACCCTACCATCCACCCTACCGTCCACCCTACCAAACACCCTACCATACAACCTGCCCATCCACCTTTTCATCCCCACTCCCGTCCACCCTACCATCCACACTGCCCTCCGCTCTGTCGTCCACCCTTCTGTCCACCCTACCATCCGCCCTACCATCCACCCTGCTGTCTACCCTACCATCCAACCTGCCGCCCACACTCTCTGCCACACCTTGACGCCTCTCAAGATATCCCACTCCTCCCTGCTGTATTCTGCCGCTCCTACGGGCTTGAACATATCCTTACTGTATCCTGCCGCTCCTGCAGGCTGAACATATCCCTGCTGCACCGTAATATTTGTAATGCTTCACACCTGCAGTAGTAGTGGATAGGGAGGAGGTCATTCAACGGCCACTGATTATATTAATGATTTCCACAAGGATTAGATTACTCGCATTTTCCTATACATGCCTGGTATATTTGGTATTTAAACTATCACATGCCTACATTATTATTACTGTGGCATGCAAAGAGTACGTAACCTTTATTCGGCGCATGTACACACCCTCATTTACAGGCTATCTCCCCCAACCAGCGAACCAGGTTGCTAAGAGTTGGTGATGGGGCCCCGTCGTTCAACTAGTGACCAGGTTCTAGCCAATAAGAAGATGGTTTTGGCAATCGCAGAGGTTATGTGGGTACCGCTCTCCTGTCTGCCCTTGTCATTCCCATTCTAAAGCTGGTTGAAGCACGGTCTGCTATCTTGTGGCTTCTATTTCTGCTTTGCTTACCGTGGAGTGCACTATACTTATCACTGTACATAGTGTACATATTGCTGTTCTAAATTGGTGAAGGATAATATAAGTCTACCTTTTTTCTACTGTGTTTATTTGCTCCCATTACACCCGGGGTAACAGGCCATTTGGAGTCCTGGGTTGTAATAATTAATATAATAAAAAAGAAGTGCTAAACCACAAGGGCTGTACAGCGCTGCAGGGCAGGGAAGGATGTGAGGATATCAGGTAGCAAGAGGGAGAGGGTTGATTAGTAGGTTATGGAGTACAGCGGGACAGTGAATAGTGCAGGGGTAGAGGGCAGCAAGAGATTGAGGTAGAAAGGGCTGACGGGAGTGCTAAAGGTATCATCATCAGAGTTGGTGGAGTAAATCAGTTGCTGTCAAAAAGTCAGTGAGAGAGTCCAGATTAAAGGAAGGTCGGTCAGCAAGAAGGGAAGGTAAAGAAAGAGCAGCAGAGCGGAGACAACGTTGCTCGTTGATAGAGTGGGCAGTCCAACAGAATGTGGCTAACAGATACTGGAACCTGACAATTCTCACAGAGAGGAACAGGGCGGCTCTCCATGAGATACCCGTGAGTAAGACGAGTGTGGCCGGTGCAAAGACGGGAGAGAGTAGTCTCCCAACCTCTACACTGATGACAAGAAGACGGCCAGTAACCTATACTCAGTTTAATAGAATGAAGTTTGTTATAGAGCAGATCAGACTAACGTTGTTGCCAGTGGGTGTGAAGGTGGGTAGCAGTTACAGAAAAATAGTCCGTGAATGGAACACCTCTATATGAAACTGGGAGGCCATGTACTGCTGACCGCGCAGCAGTGTCTGCCTGTTCATTGCCCTGTACGTCAACATGACCAGGGACCCAAGAAAACACAATATCTTTGTGCCTGGTAGAGATACGGCGTAACCAGAGTTGGATGCGGAGAACTGGGGGGGGATGAGGTGTATCAAATTTCCGTATAGCCTGTAAAGCACTAAAGGAGTCTAAAACAACCACAAATAGTGACACAGACATAGATGCAATACGGATAAGTGCTGCAAGAATGGCATACAATTCAGCAGTCAAAATGCTAGCCGAGGATAGTAAACGCCCTCACATGACACTGTCCGGAAACGCTGCTGCGAGTCCGACGCCATCAGAAGACTTACAACCATCTGTGTACACTGCGATGGCATGAGAATGACAGTGGAAGTGGTCAAGAAAAAGAGAGCTGGAACCTCCGGTAGGCAGTTGGGCTTTCGCGCATGGCAGTGGGAAAGACCTGACACGAACAGCTGGAACTTCCCATGGGGGCAGCGAAAAGAGAGATGCTACATGAACATAGAAAGATGGTAACTGAAGGGAAGACAAGAGCGAAAGTAGGCGAAGAGAAAAGGGAAGGAGTAAACAGGGGCGACGAACAAATAATGTCTACTAACAACAGTGACTGCTCTATATATGGAAGTACTGCAGAGATCATGAGAGCGAACATAATAGCGAAGGCAATGAGCATCACGGTGATCGGACAAGAATGGAATATTCGATTCTGCATAAAGGTTCTCAACACGTGAAGAGCGAAAAGCACCAAGGCATAAACGTAATCCTTGGTGATGGATGGGGTTAAGGCTAGAGAGAGTAGCAGGAGAGGCCGCTGAATAGATCTGGTCACCATAATCGAGTTTCGATAAAATAAGGGCTGAATGTAGGCGAAGGAAGTTCGACGATCAGCTCCCCATGAAAGATGATCAAGGGTTTTAAGAAGGTTCAGCCGGCTGTGACAAGTTGCCTTCAGAGAGGTAATGTGGGGTTTCCAGGATAACCTACGTTCAAAGAGAAGGCAGAGAAACCTGACTATCACCTTCAGGGATACGGGAGCCATAGAGGTACAACAGATGATCAGAAATGACAGAATGTCTAGTGAAAGTAATTTGGTGAGTTTTAGTACTGGAAAATTTAAATCCATGTGTGGTGGCCCAATTGGAAACACAGTCGACCGCATGCTTGAGAGAAACTGCAATGAGGTGACGGTCAGCGCCTGCACAAGCTATAGCGAAGTCATCAACATAGAGTGATGACCAAATATTGGAGGGAAGAAGAGAGACCAAATCATTTATAGCAAGAAGAAAAAGTGCTGTACTCAGAATACAGTTTGGACAAAGTCCGAGGAGAGCATATTATTAACCCGAACACAGAAATGACTGTCAGTTAAGTTCTTAAGGAAGGATGATAGATTGCCTCGGAGGCCTAAGGAGTGGGCTTGGGCCAAAATATTATACCTCCAAGTTGTGTCATATGCCTTCTCAAGGTCGAAAAAATATGGCAATAACTGCGTGGTTATTCGCAAAGGCATTACCAACATACGTATCCAAGTGTAGTAAGAGGTCAATTATAGAACAGCTCTTACGAATGTCATATTGACTAGTGGAGAGACTGTTGTGTGTTTCTAAATACCACATTAAACGTCGATTTACCAGATGTTCCATCACCTTGCAAACTGCACTGGTAAGAGCAATGGGACGATAGTTAGGGACTACAAGAGCTGACTGATGTAAATGTTGTAACATCTGAATAAAAATGCCGTCAGGCCCAGCTGCCGATGATCGGCAAGCTGAGAGTGTTGCTTCCAGTTCCAGAAGTGTAAAAGGCACATATAAGTTTCTTCTTTGAGAGAAGAAAAGTCTAAGGGCGCTAACTCTCTGGTAGACTTTGAGGAAAGAAACAAGGTGCATAGATGGAGCCCCTGAGAAATACTGACCAGATGATTACCAATTTCAATGGCAACGTCAAGAGGGTTTCGTATATCGACACTGGCAACCCGCAGAACAGGAGCCGGGTTGGGAGAGTATTTACCACTCAATTTCCGTACTTTTTTCCAGACTGCACTCACACAGGAAGCAGAGGTGATGAGGGAAACAATCTCGCCAGCAAGTGCGTTTAGCGTCATGGATGACACGACGACCGACCGCTCGCTTCTGCTTAAAATCAAGAAGTCTCTCTGTGGTTCTATTGTACCGGTACCTGCCCCACACAGCGCGTTTCAAACGTACTGCACGAGCACAAGCAGGAGGCTACGAAGGCACGCATATCTGAGAATGCCTGCCCGAGGTTTGGGGTATAGAATGAGAAGCTGCGGTTAAACTGAGGTCTAGAAGAGCTCATCATTGGAGGACGAAGACCTCACTAAAAGCAGTTAGTTGTGAGTAAAGGTCCCAATTTGCTCGATCAAATTGCCAGTGTGGCCTACGAAGAGGTGGTGAATATGAAGGAGAAGTAAGAATGATTGAAAAATGATCACTGTCATGTAAGTCCGGGAGGACAGACTTGGTGAAGTCTAATGCAGTGGAGGAAGAGCAGACCGAGAGATCGAAGCAAGAGAGAGTATGAGTACGAGGATCAAAATGGGTGGGAGTTCCCATGTTTAAAACATGGAGGGGGTGAAAAGCGAGAAAAGTCTCCAACTGAATACCACGGGAGTCACAGTGAGACCCACCCAGAGGAAATGGTGGGCATTAAAATCGCCAAGGAACAGTAGCGGTGGTGGTAAGGACGAAAGAAGAAAGGCAACATCTGGGATAGATAATGCCCAAGAAGGAGAGATAAAAAGAACATTATATACCACATATTCAAGTGGTATATTGGCTGCAGTGTAATGCAGTGAAGTATAAACAAATAGCTGAAAGTATGGAATATCACTGCGTATAAGAAGGGCACTTTCATTAAAGGTTCCATCAGAAAAAGGATCCAAAGAACACAATAAATCATAGCCTGATATGGGATGGATAACAGCGGAGTGTTATTTTGGTTCTTATAAGGAAACACCAACAGGGAAAAACCGGGAGAGTAACATCTGAAGCTCACCCCGATTACCCCTGAGGCCGTGGATATTCCACTGTAAATAAGCCATGATTGGTAACAAGAAAGATACAAGAAATCTGCAGGTAAAGGTATCTGCGGACCAGAAGGGTTAGAAAAGTGCACATGTGGCAGCAGCGGAAAACGTTCAACCAGCGAAGGAATGGGACGTTGTGAAGATAGGAGTTACACAGATGGTGGAGAGGGAAGAGGAGTAACAGGAGGTGGAACAGTGTCCATTGATGGTCTAGTCTCTTCATTATATTCTGAGATAGCTTCAAGTGTTTCGGAAGACAAAGGCATTGCATGGGAGACAATATTGGAGATGGAAGGAGGAGGGTGAGTAAAGATTGGGACAGCAATGGACTGTACCAAAGTAGGAGGGAATGAAAGGGTAGAGGGAACCGGAGAAGTGTGGGAGGAGACAGAACAGGAAGAAACCTGGGAGGGGGCAGAAGAGGAAGAAACTTGGGAGGGGTCAGGGGAGGAAGGTACAGCATAAGGGGGAGGGTGAACCTCCACACTTGTCACAGAGCCAGTGAGAGGTGAAGAACCAAGTGCAGAGACTGGAAAGGTAAAATGTGGAGGTAGAAGAAGGGAAGGAGGGGTTAAAGGAGATTTGAGTAATGGGGATTTTTTGGGCTTCTGAGAAGCAGAGGGGTGATGGGGAGGAAGTGTTGTACGAGGTCTTGTCGATACCAGAACTTGTGAGGGAGAACAAAAAGAAGCGAGAACAGACTGAGGTGTTGAGGTAGAGACTTCTGAGTCCAGAACAGCAAAAGAATTAGACAGGAGTGACTATGGAAGGGGTAACCACAGAAGAGGCTGCAGAAGATGGGACCCCAGAGGTGGGGGAACGTTTAGAAATACGAGAATAAGAAATACATGGTAGTCTCCCTTGGAGGCATAGATGAGAAACTACCATAGCATAGGGGAAACCTTCTGCCTCTTTGAGGCAATGGATTTCTCGCTCATTTAAGTAAACTTGGCAATGGCGAGAGTAAGATGGGTGAGCCTCATGACAATTAAGGCAAGAGGGAGATAGACTACAAGACGTATTGAAATGTTCATCGGCACCACAGACTGGGCATTCGGCTATAAAATTGCAATATTTCACTGGATGACCAAAACGCCAGCAATTTCTACACTGCTGTGGTGTAGGGGATCACCTTTCGAACTTGTAAATGATGTCCCGCTATATAAACAGAGGATTGGAATTCATGGCAGTCGAAAGTTAATTGAGCTACATTGCAAGGGTATCGTCTCTGCCAGTGGGCAGGGAGGAAATAAGTTGTTCTAGAATGTCATCGCCACATTTCTGGAAATTCTTTTGGACAATGGTATGGGGAAGAATGACAGTACCACTTCAAGAATTGAGGGAATGATGTTTTTCGATAGTGACAGGAATAGTATCGATATGTGAAAGAAGAGAAAGATCATGAGCTTAGTTAGCATTCTGAACAGTGATGATGCATGTACCACTCGAGAGCATAAAAGGATGTATCCCTACCAACATGGCATAGGAGCGCCTTGCCAATACTATGGTCAGAAAGATAAGTAGTAGAGGAAGTCGGTCATAAAGTATAGAATTTAGCCCATTGTGCATTCCGAAACTGAGCATGGAAAGGGAGTGCATGATGTGCCGGTCTTTTCTGAGTAGAACGTGAAGGAAGTGAAGAAGTATCATAAGGCAATTGATGTGGGCTTTAGGAGAGGAACCGGAGTTGGTCCGACGTGGGACGGGCTGGCGAATCGAAAATTGCAGCACCATATTCAAAGAAGAGTGGGTATCAGACGTATCAAAGGAGTCAGTCGAAACCCTGGTACCTGAAGCGGGTGATGAAACAGCATCAACAAGAGTTCAAAAAACAAGGCAGGGTCAGAACTGGGTGCGGTATCAAGAAGGGGCTAAGGGTAGCAGGTTCATGGATTGGGGACTCCATGGTTAGATGACTTCTTTCTGTTTGTTTTTAGAATAAAAGAAGGAAATAAAAAATAAAAGGGGGGGAGGAAACATGGAAGAATAGCTCCTAAGAGGCAAAAAAGAGCCGTAAATATCCTTTAGTGCCCAAGAGGAGCTCAGCACCGTAAACATAGCAGATGCAGTATGGAACCCGTGCTATACTCTACCCTTCATGCCAGGATAGCAACCTCACATCCACCGAGTCACCTCGGTGAACAAAAGAGAGAGCGGCCAGACACCCGCAGTCACTACCCCCTGGAATCCAACAGGCAGCCTCCAGAGATACACCCATCACCTGAAAGACACCCAAAGCCACCCCCTAGGAGACCGGAGAGGATCGGGACATCCCCAGGTGATCCAGATTCCACGGCAAACTACACCGCCGCCATGGACCTCAATAGAATGGGATGGACCACGGTACCCTTTTCACTATCTAGGGACTACATTGCCTGTGGGAAGAATCCCAAAGGCTGAAAAGAGGAAGGGAATAGGGGAGGGATGGGAAGAAGGAGGAGGAAAGTGAAAAGGAGAGGATGGGATAGAGAAGGGAGGATTGGGGGGTAATTAGGTTCGGTCTGAGGAAGGAGTCCAAAGGTCTAATTCCTCAGACCAAGAGCCTCTTCACCACACCAAGGAGCTCCCCTTGAAGAGGCATATACCTACAACTTGGCATTGTGTGGTATGTTGTAGGCATGGAACAGCACATCCCTGCACCAAGCTTGTGACGTCTAGTCTTATCACAGAAGTGTGTTTAACTTGGCTGTTCTTTCATATTCAGTAAGACTCTTCAGTTTTTTCATCATATTTATGATTCTAGTTCAGAGTATGACAGTAATGAGTACCCTCTTGGCCTTCTTCTGGATTACTTCAAGGTTACTGAGCAAAGTGCGTGGAAAGCTGATCATTTGTATTGAATAATATCTAAAAATCTGATGACCATTATGTAGAGTAATCGTATTTATTTGACGTTGATGCCAATATTCGTTCCTACAAGTGCTCTAAGCAGTCTTTCTATAAGTACGCGGGGAAGGTTGCTAAGAATATTTCCATTGATTCATCTCCTTGTTAGGTTATACCTCTGGATGTAAGATTTTGGCTTTATCTGTGGATCTGTCAAAACTACAGTCAATTATGCTTGCTATCAAGGCGCTGAGGAGAGGTTGCAGTAATATGTATTTGTAAAGTTAGAAATATCCGCACAAAGCATTAATGCTTCATCACTTTCAGCATTAGAACATTAAAGAGCGTGATGCCCACTTCTCTATCCTGAGGTCTGCCCAGCTCAGATGAAGCACTGGTTGGTACTCTTGACACCTGTGTATATGACTGAGGTTCTTCTGTTGCTCAGGCAGCCTTGGATCCAAGTTAGTAGTTTCCCACTGACACCCAAATAGGCGAGGTGTTCAGAGATAATTCCTCTGTTGATTGAGTCAAGAGCAGTTCTGGGATCAATATGAACTGCCTCTGGGGCAGGTCTCTGCCAGTTGAAGTACTCAGTAAGTCAAGTTTAAGTGCTCCTTCCAGGTAGAAACTCACTGAGACAGAGAAAGTTGATGCATATGAAGAGTAAGTCTGCTGTGAACAATTCTCTCATGGATTTTATACATGCACGATGTTAAGAAGAGTCGTCTAAGCTTGTGAGAGTTCGGTTTTGGAATTGGCACAACGAGAGATTTTGTTGAATGGATCAACGAGAGAGTTGCTGAGAAACTCTTTGAGAAATCTGATGGTGTTCAAGATTATTCCGTCTACCCCAAGAGAAAAGGTTCTGCCCTTTTTCTTCAGTGCAGGATAAAGTTGAAGGGGTGTTAGGTAATAAGCATCATCTATGTTCATTTACTCACAAGCATTAATGATTCTAAGCTTCCTTTGGACAATATTACTTGAATCTGACAAGCGAAGTTGAATACCCTGGAGTAAGTATTGTGTGGGTGGGTGAGACATGGACCTGATTAGCTTGGGCCAGTAGGCCTGCAAAAGTGCTCCTTCCTTCTGTTCTTATGACCTGAGACCAATATGCAGAACTTCTGCATATTGGTCAAGTAACATGTCTGCATATGTCGTGGACGAGTGGTGTTCTAGTAGAGCTGTGTTTGTTTTTTGCATATTTTAATTATAGACCACAACTGAGCAACAGAAGTAGCAATGTTGATGCCTTGCAACAACTATTACCAATACTATCCATATACCTGCTCTCTTAATTCCCTAAATTCACGGTATACGTTGAAAAAATGACACACTCAGCTGCATTTCTTTGTCACTTCAAGTACTTTGACACTGAGACTCAGTAGTCTACCCTCGCTGCTCCTTTTTAAATAAAGCAGAGCTGGTTAGTTTTATCCAAGTGTTGTGATAGTTGGTCATTTCAGTAACAAGGTCTTTATATAGTGGATTCACTGTGGTAAAAGGTGTATGCTTCATACAGGTGTATAACTTATGATATATTAAACACAAGTGTAACACTTGGGTATCTGAGGAAACGTGAAGAACAGGATTTTGAGGTAATCTGTCCATCATCCTGGAGTCGATGTAGTCAGACAATCAGTCTTGAAAAGAATTCAGCATATATGGGAAGTGGCTTATATACTGTAGACAGGTGCGGTGAAGCAGTCGTAGGTGATGTAACACACATATGGAAGTAGGTGGCATCATCTTCTTCCATATGTGGATTTATGAGGCAAGTGAATAATTCCTTGTATCATGATTGAGAGTTTTTACCCATCTTCTTAATTTTTCAAAAAAACCTGAGAAAGTTGTATCAAGAAGACCCATAGTTGAACTACATATAACAGAATCAGGCTTCATATTAAAAAAATAATGATTGCAGTCTTAATTTAAGTCCAGATTAAACAAAAAAGATTAATTTATAATGAGTAGAATTTTTTTATGATTATAAAGTTTGTTTACAAAATTCCCCTTTGCTTGACATGTCACTTTTAACTTTTAACTCACATATGACATGACTAAACACTTCATAACATTGGAAAAAAAAAATTCCTAGACTTTGTGATTAGGGTCTTATGTCAGGTCACATGAGAGGTAATATATGATATCACATGACAGGTCACATGTGATGTCACACGATGTCACACAAGGTCACATGTGATGTCACATGAGATATCACATATGTTATATGACAGGTCACATGTGATGTCATACGATGTCACACAAGGTCACATGTGATGTCACATGAGATATCATATAATGTTATATGACAGGTCACATGTGATGTCACACGATGTCACACAAGGTCACATGTGATGTCACATGAGATATCATATAATGTTATATGACAGGTCACATGTGATGTCACACGATGTCACACAAGGTCACATGTGATGTCACATGAGATATCACATATAATGTTATATGGCAGGTCACATGTGATGTCACACAATGTCACACAAGGTCACATGTGATGTCACATGAGATATCACATATAATGTTATATGACAGGTCACGTGATCAGCTTCATAAGATTTCTTTTGTTTCATTATTTTTACTGTTCTTTGATAAAGGGAGAAGTCTGGATAGCGCTGCTGTCTCTCTCTTTCTCACCCCTCTTCTCCTCCTCTTTCTCCTCCGCCTTCTCTTCTCCACTTTCCACTTCCTCCTGTTCCTCGTACGTAGCACTAATTGCTTCCCTCCCGAGCACGCCCGCCAGAAACTCCTGAATGGCGTTAAAGTTTGTAATTGAAGGTAAATAAACGGCAATTGAGTCCTTGAGAGCTCTGTAGTTTTGTCCTTGTTCTCAAGGAAGGAGAGAGAGAGAGAGAGAGAGAGAGAGAGAGAGAGGAGAGAGAGAGAGAGAAACTTACATATGCCACATATCTCCCTAATAATGTATCATATGTTTTTTCTGTTGATTCGGCAAAAACGACCTCTCCCTTTAAGCCAATCTCGCTGATTCGGCGAGATTGGCTTAATGACACACACACACACACACACACACACCACACACACATGAAAATAGCTTTACAACATCTAAGTAAGGAGTCATTCACGACACTACACTACACTTGTCCCGAAAATGAGGGGGATTGTTCTATGAGGAGAGGTTAAAGGGAACTCGACAACAATGGAGAACAGGAGGGATAATGGGGACATGATAACAGCATATCAAATACTGAGAGGATTGACAAGGTGGATAGGGAGAGAATGTTGCAGAGATGGGCCACAGTATCAAGGGATCATAACTGGAAGTTGAAAACTCAGATGAGTCACAGGGATGTTAGGAAGTACTTCTTCAGTCACTGGAAGCGTTAGGTAGAGAACCTAACAGACCACAGCAGTGCCCAGGGAAAGCTGAGAAGGGAAAATGACAGACCATTCGGTCCAGGGACAAGAGACAGTGAAGAAATTGAAGAAAGGAAAGCTGCAATGGAGGCAACTAAATCGAATCAGGGGATACATAGGGATATGTAGTGGGTGAATGAAAGGCGAGATCAGTCTTTATTTATGGGCTCCAGGAAGTTGAAGGGAATACTTACGAAGCAAGAAGACAAAAGGAGAAAAAAACGATTGAAAGCACCATGAAAGCAGTAGATGATATGACCCAGCTGGCAAATTTTCTGAGAATAGGGGGGTTTGAAAGAGAAAAAATCTGGCCAGTCAAAGTGATTTTCAAGGCAGAATCGGTTCGAAACAGGATCCTGCAGGAGAAAGCATAACTTTCTCATTAGACACAGAAGCTATAACTCAACTCACTCTCTCAAGAGTTGAAGGAACTATAACTCAACTCTTACTCTCTCAAGAGTTGCTGAAACTAGAAAAAACATTCCAGGAACACGATTATTTGAACGTACACGTAAAACAAAAGATTACTTGATGACGGAGGCTCGACTTTTCTCTGCTTTCACTATGGAGAAACGAAGTGTACTTTACCAAAAGATATGCGCACAAATATTAGCGTCTTAATTCAGCTGCTGCAGCTGAAGACTTACGTGTTTGGTGCTTGCCGACCACAGACTTAGCAGCTTACCTTGACTCCTAAAGACTTAAAAGCATTTAAATTAATTTGGCTAACTTTAATTGAGTTAGGAAGTCGAGGAGGAATTAACTTGTGGATGTAGAATAATTTAGTGTGATGCAGATTATCTTGATTAGATTTTGCCGTCGAGACAAGTAGTTTATTATGCGTATCATACCTATCCTGTGGAGGGTAGCACAAGAGAATATGGATACGGATAACACCAAGAGATAGGACCCAAGATGGATTAACAGGAGCATATCAGGATATATATGAAATTTATGTTTCGTTTGTCGCAAACAAATTGAAGATATTTGAGTAAAATATCTGGAATATTATTTGGATCACAAAGATTGCTTGCTATATCAGGTTGGTCATTACACCATCCATCTCCAGATTGTGCAATATGTGTGTTCAACCAAGCACATAGTGAACGCAACCTTTTCACTAATTTGATTATGATCTGTGTGTATCCTAAGCTGCCAAGAAATGCTTCAATCCATCCCTAAGCATCTCTACTACAACATCAGTCTGTTTACATCGTAAGTTGCTCCCTAAACGTCCTAATTTACGTTTATCATATCGAAGTGATGGATCTACTCTGGCACCAAGTTGTTTTCCTGTGAGAGTCAATTTCATTATTTACTTCTCCCTTAATATTATTTTTAATGCTTGGCACAGATATGCCATAGTGATAATCAACTTTTTTCCCTTCTAGGTATTTTCATTGGCCAATTTATCAACTTTTTTATGTAGGAACAATTCAATGTGTCGTGGAATATTTAAGAATTGTATATTTCCTTTACATACTTATTTTTAGAAGATTTATTTCTGGCTTCTCATAAAAATATTATTATTAGTCGTCATGTGAGTCAAGTACCTTCATTGGTGATAGATTCGGTAATGAACAAAAATCCAGCTCAGAGTCGTAAATTAAATTTAGTGACATAATGTGGG
>NC_069423.1:45290594-45320594 GCF_026875155.1 Cherax quadricarinatus | reverse complement strand
AAGGTAACAGAAGTAAGACACGAGAGAGAGGGGTGGGTAGATTGCGTTTTCCTAGACTGCAGGAAGGCCTTTGACACAGTTCCCCACAAGAGATTAGTGCAGGAGCTGGAGGATCAAACGCATGTAAAAGGGAGGGCACTGCAATGGATAAGGGAATACCTGACAGGGAGGCAGCAGCGAGTCATGGTACGTGAAGAGGTATCACAGTGGGCGCCTGTTACGAGCGGGGTCCCACAGGGGTCAGTTCTAGGACCAGTACTATTTTTGATATATGTGAACGACATGATGGAAGGAATAGACTCTGAAGTGTCCCTGTTCGCAGATGATGTGAAGTTGATGAGAAGAATTAAATCGGACGAGTATGAGGCAGGACTGCAAAGAGACCTGGACAGGCTGGACATGTGGTCCAGTAACTGGCTTCTCGAATTCAATCCAGCCAAATGCAAAGTCATGAAGATTGGGGAGGGGCAAAGAAGACCGCAGACAGAGTATAGGCTAGGTGGACAAAGACTGCAGACCTCAGTCAGGGAGAAAGACCTTGGGGTGACCATAACACCGAGCACATCACCGGAGGCACACATCAACCAAATAACTGCTGCAGCATACGGGCGCCTGGCAAACCTGAGAATAGCGTTCCGATACCCTAATAAGGAATCGTTCAAGACACTGTACACTGTGTATGTTAGGCCCATACTGGAGTATGCAGCACCAGTCTGGAGCCCACACCTGGTCAAGCACGTCAAGAAGTTAGAGAAAGTACAAAGGTTTGCAACAAGGTTAGTCCCAGAGCTCAAGGGAATGTCGTACGAGGAAAGGTTAAGGGAAATCGGACTGACGACACTGGAGGACAGAAGGGTCAGGGGAGACATGATAACGACATACAAGATACTGCGGGGAATAGACAAGGTGGACAGAGATAGGATGTTCCATAGAGGGGACACAGGGACAAGGGGTCACAACTGGAAGCTGAAGACTCAGACGAGTCACAGGGACGTTAGGAAGTATTTCTTCAGTCATAGAGTTGTCAGCAAGTGGAATAGCCTAGCAAGTGAAGTAGTGAAGGCAGGAACCATACATAGTTTTAAGAAGAGGTATGACAAAGCTCAGGAAGCAGAGAGAGAGGACCCAGTAGCGATCAGTGAAGAGGCGGGGCCAGGAGCTGAGTCTCGACCCCTGCAACCACAATTAGGTGAGTACACTAAGAAGACCAAACACGGAATAACAGACTCTGAGGACAGAAAATATTGACCTAACTGAAACAGGAAGATCTAGCTTTCGATCTAGTGCCTAACACATCGCAAGAGGCTCGTATCAGCAGGATAACCTCTGCAGCCAATGTTCTGAATATCTAAGATTGGTGGTAACCTTCATGATTCTGATCAAAACATCCTTCCAGGAACTATAATCAATGCAAAATACTCAAGGGAACTGATAGGGAGGACAGGAAAACACTGAGAAACTGGAAAAAGATATTAGGAACCACAGCTGGAAGTTAATGATAAATATCATCCACGGGGATGTTGGTAACTATATCTTCAGTCTGAGGATGGTCAGGAAGTGGAAAGACGTCGACGAAGCAGTGAAGGCATTCTCCATGCATAGTTTTAATAGGAGGACGAAGCAGTGAAGGCACGCTCCATGCATAGTCTTAATAGGAGGAAGAAGCAGTGAAGGCAGGCTCCATGCAGTCTTAATAGGAGCCTCGAGACTAGGAGGGAATGAATCCGGCACACGGCAAGTTGATATGACTAGACCCTATGCAACCATGAAAAAGGAGTATGTATATTGGTAAACCACACACACACACACACACACATACACACACATACACACACACACACACACACATACACACACACGCACACACACACACACACATACGCACACACACACGCAGAGACTCCAACAGACAACCACAGTGGCAAGGAACAGCTGAGCAGGAAAGACAGTTCACCGAGCATAGGGGCTGCAGCAAGGGCAGGGACTGAAAGCAGGAACGTTTCGATGGAAGGAACTAAAACACTTCAGTGGACGCAAAGGAAGAAACAGTGGGAGGAGGAGAGGGAGAGGTCTGCGTTTGTCTACGGGCTCCAAGAAGTCGAAGGGGAAACCTACGACGAAAGAAACCAGGAGGAGAAGAAAGCGATCGAAGGTATCATGAAGGCAATAGGTGAGGGAGACATGACCCAGGTGACAAATTTTCGGAGAACTGGGAGGTTTGCGGGTGTGGGGAAGCGGCCGGTCAAAGTAATTATCAAGGCAGAATCAGCTCGAACCAGGGTCCTGCAGGAGAAAGCACGACTGAGGGACAATCCAGAGTACCGGAGAGTGTACTTCAATCGCGACAGAACGCAAGGAGAAAGGATGATACTGAGAGAGAGGGTGCAAAGACGAGAGGAGAAACGAGCTGCATTGATGAAGATGAGCAGAACCCCGACTCCAGTGGAAGGGCAAACACACCTTGCAGAAACACCCGCAGGTCTCCAACCACAACAACCCCATAGCAACTGACCAATCTAAACCAAAACCCACACACTGTTCCCTCTGCCCCCAACCCCCCATGTCACAAACCCCACCCCTACAGCAGCTCCCTATGAGCACTCTGCCACCTGCCCCCATCACAAACCCCACCCAAACTGCGACAACCCCAATGCAACTTTACAATCTAAGCCAAAACACACACACTGTTCCCTCTCCCCCCACACCCCACATCACAAACCCTATCCCTACAGCACCTCCCCATGGGAACTTTTCCCTCACCTCCCATCACAAACCCCACCCACACTGCACGCCCCCATAGGCCCCTTCCAGGGTTCCCGCTTCTCTATCACCAATATTTTCCCAGGACCACCATGATTGATAAGAAGTTGAAGGTGTGGTACACGAACGCACATGGATTATCGAGTAAATACGAGTGGCATGAAAGAATAATTGAGAAGTCCCCAGACATCATAGCAGTCCCAGGAACGAAACTTACTGAGACAACAACAGATGCAGTCTTCCCAACGGGATATTAGATCCTGAGGAAAGACAGAAGGAGCAGAGGGGGAGTAGGGGTTGCACTACTCATAAAGAACCATTGGAGTTTTGAGGAAATTATAAGGCGGGGGCGAGATTGGAGAAAGGGACTACATAGTAGCTACAGTTCGGTCTGGGGAACATAAGGTAGTCATTGCAGTGATGTACAACCCACCACAGAACTGCAGAAGGCCAAGAGAGGAATATGAGAACAGAGCGATGGTGGACACACTGGCTGAGGTGGCACGTAGAGCTCAATCGTGCAGAGCAAAGTTACTGGTTATGGGTGATTTCAACCATAGGAAGATTGACTGGGAAAACCTGGAGCTTCACGGGGGTCCTGACACATGGAGAGCCAAGATGATGGATGTGGTACTGGAAAACCTCATGCATCCACACGTCAGGGACACTACGAGAGAGAGGGGAGGATGAACCAGCAAGACTGGTCCTTGTGTTCACCCTGAGCAGTTCAGACATTGAGGACATCACATATGAGAGGCCCCTTGGAGCTAGCGATCACGTGGTTCTGAGTTTTGATTACGTAGTAGAGGGTAGCAGGAGTCGAAGGGGAAAAGCCAAACTATAAATGGGGGGACTACACAGGTATGAGAAACTTCCTGCGGGAGGTTCAGTGGGACAGAGAGTTGGTTGGAAAGTCAGTGAACGAAATGATGGAATATGTAACAACAAAATGTAAGGAGGCAGAGGAAAGGTTTGTTCCCAAGGGCAACAGAATCAATTGAAAGACCAAAGTGAATCCTTGATTTACCCATAGGTGTAGGGAGGCAAAAACTAAGTGTAATAGAGAATGGAAGAGGTACAGAAGGCAAAGGACCCAGGAAAATAAGGAGGTCAGTCGAAGAGCCAGAAACGAGTATACACAGATAAGGAGGGAGGCCCAGCGACAGTATGAAAATGACATAGCATCAGAAGTCAAGTCTGATCTGAAACTGCTGTATAGCCACATTAGGAGAAAGACAACAGTCAAAGACCAGGTGATCAGGCAGAGGAAAGAAGGTGGGGAGTTCACACGAAACGATCAAGAGGTTTGTGAGGAGCGCAACAAGAGATTTAAGGAAGTATTCACTGTGGAGACAGGAAGGACTCTGGAAAGACAGGACAGAGGGGTACACCAACAGGGAATACACCAACAAGTGCTGGATGACATACACACAACTGAGGAGGAGGTGAAGAAGCTGCTAAGTGACCTTGATACCTCAAAGGTAATGGGACTGGACATCTCCCCATGGGTCTTTAGAGAAGGAGCAGAAATACTTTGTGTCCCATTAACCACAATCCTCAAAACATCCCTTGAAACTGGACAACTGCCTGAGGTATGCAAGACGGCAAATGTAGTTCCCATTTTTAAAAAAGGAGACAGAAAAGAGGCGCTAAACTACAGACCAGTGTCACTGACGCGTATAGTATGCAAAGTCATGGAGAAGATTATCAGGAGGAGAGTGGTAGAGCACCTAGAACGGAACAAAAGTTTAAACGACAACCAGCATGGTTTCATGGAAGGCAAATCCTATGTCACAAACCTTCTGAAGTTTTATGATAAAGTAACAGAAGTAAGAGACAAGAGAGAGGGGTGGGTTGATTGCATTTTTTTGGACCGCAAGAAGACCTTCGACACGGTTCCTCACAAGAGATTAGTACAGAAACTAGAGGATCAGGCGCGTATAACGGGAAGGGCACTTCAATGGATCAGAGAATACCTGACAGGGAGGAAACAATGAGTCATGGTACGCGATGAGGTATCACAGTGGGCACCTGTGACGAGCGGGGTCCCACAGGGGTCGGTCCTAGGACCAGTGCTATTTTTGGTATACGTGAATGACATGATGGAAGGGATAGACTCAGAGGTGTCCCTGTTCGCAGATGATGTGAAGTTAATGAGGAGAATTAAGTGGGATGAGGACCAGGCAGGACTTAAAAGAGACTTGGACAGGCTGGACACGTGGTCCAGCAATTGGCCAAATGCGAAGTGATGACGATTGGAGAAGGGCAAAGAACACCGCAGACTGAGTATAGGCTAGGTGGCCAACGACTGCATACCTCGCTCAAGGAGAAAGATCTTCTCGTGATTATAACACCGAACACGTCTCCGGAAGCACACATCAACCAGATAACTGCTGCAGTATATGGGCACCTGGCGAACCTGAGATTAGCATTCCGATACCTAAGTAAGGAATCTTTCAAGACACTGTACACCGTGTACGTCAGGCCCATACTGGAGTATGCAGCACCAGTTTGGAACCAGCACCGGGTCAAGCACGTTAAGAAATTAGAGAAAGTGCAAAGGTTTGCGACAAGGTTAGTTCCAGAGCTATGGGGAATATTCAATGAAGAAAGGTTAAGGGAAATCGGCCTGACGACACTGCAGGACAGAAGGGATAGGGGAGACATAATAACGACATACAAAATACTGCGTGGAATAGACAAGGTGGACAGAGACAAGATGTTCCAGAGAGGGGACACAGAAACAAGGGGTCACCTTTGGAAGCTGAAGACTCAGATGAGTCACAGGGATGTTAGGAAGCGGGTTCTTCGGTTTTAAAAGCGGTCAGGAAGTGGAACATTCTGGCGAGCGATGTCGTGGAGGCAGGTACCATACATAGCTTTAAGACGAGGTATGATAAAGCTCGTGGAGCAGGTAGAGAGAGGACCTAGTAGCGTTCAGTGAAGAGGTGGGGCCAGGAGCTGAGTCTCGACCCCTGCAACTACAATTAGGTGAGTACACACACACACACACACACACACACACACACACACACACACACACACCACACACCACACACACACACACACACACACACACACACACACATACACACACACACACACACACACACGTATCATTGGTCCGCAGAAAAATGACGTTATTCACCATCAAAAAATAATTTTTAAATAAGAGGATAAACAGGATGTGAATTAAAGTCCTACAGTGAACCAAGAAATTCCTGCAGAACAGAAGACAGTAGGTGAATGAAAGGTCATATGTTTCACGGGAAAAATGTAACAATTGGGGTTACCCAAGCATCAGTTCTGGGGCGATTGCTTTTCTTTATATTTATATAAATGACCTACCAGAGGGTACTGAATCCTATGTGTCTTTATTTGATGATTACATAAAATTAATGCAAGGAATCCAGAAGGAAGATGACAGGGACATCTCAACTCCATACCCTCTGCCTTCTTTCTCCTCCCCCTCTTCTTCCTACTCCCTTCCTCCCTTCTCCTTCTCCTCCTCTGTCAACAATAATACACATAATTTATCCTCTTTTTATGTAACAATGTAAATACTAAACCGGGTCTTCCCTCTCTCCCTCTGACAGATAAGTAACGAGTAGAAAGTCTGAACAATTCAACCTGAACAGAGAAACTGAGAGAAAGCTCAGAGTAATGTGCAGAAATGCAAATGGACCGAACAACAACATTGGTTATTTGAAAAACCAAATAAGAGAGGTAACCCAACACATCATATCTATTACAGAGACAACTCTTAACGTAATTATAACAGACATCCTTCCCCTAGTTAGTATGGAAATCAGTAAAAAGGAAAGGGGAAATTGTGTTTTGACGAGATGAGAGGGACAGTCAGAAAGGAGTCAAATGACAACGTAGAGGAAACAATAAGAACCCATAGTGCATGCTGTGATTAACAAGCGACTACCAAGCATTGGGAGACCAGGACAGGAATATAAACACAACGACAAAATAATTGCTTTCATTATAGCGGAGGTAAAAACAAGATCCCATTGCTCAAGAACATTGCTACTAGTCACAGGAGGTTTTCCCTACAAAGACATAGATTGCACTATGGTGGAGGAAAGTGGTCATGGGGTGTTCAATATCAGCATGTGAAAGACTTAACAAGAAGGAGAAGAACCATAAAGATTGTGTCTAGTATTTACCATCATTGTATCTTGTATAGGTGAAACAGAATTTAAGAATCCCTGGATACTAGTGATATTCAGCACTGTATTGCGAACGCTTCGTGGAAGTAGCATTAAGTGAAGAAAAACAGGGAGGGCATGTCAAACCCAGATTCCCCAGTAAGATACTTTGAAAGAATAAGAGAATTCCTGAATGCAGTGCCATGGGAATGAGAAAAGAGATCAAAGTCTAAGAATAAGAGGACAAAAAACCTAGTCATAAGGTGCTGGAAAGCAGAGAACTTTATACCCAAAAAGAAGTAAAGAAAATGTCAAAAACAAAGAAAAGCCATAGATCAGAGAAAGTATTAGAGAGAAGAAAAGATGGATATGGAGAAACTGCGGAAAGCAAAGAACAGAAGGAAATAGAAAAGTGAATAGAAGAGCCAGAAATGAATAAGCAAGTATGAGGAGAGAACCTGAGTGACAATATAAGAATAACTCAGTGGCTAAAGGCAAGACTGATCCCAAGAAAATGTTTCACAGTAACATCAGAAGGAAGACGACAATAAAATACATGCTGATGCAAAAGGTTTTCCAGTACCACCTCCGTCATCTTTGCCCTCCACATTTCTGGGCCCCCATGTGGCTCCAGGTTTTTCCAGTTGAATTCTTTGTGATTGAAGTCATCCGCAACCAGCAGCGTTAATTTGCCCATAGGAGCCCATCTGGTCACTTCAGCCAGTGTGTCAACCATCTCTCTGTTCAATATCAAAATGGTATACAATACAAACAGGATGATAGGTAAGACACATGGGCAACAGTTAGGCAACTCTATTTGGAAACGTTTCGTCTACACAGTAGGCTTCTTCAGTCGAGTACAGAAAGTAGGCAGGAGCAGTAGAGATGTGAAGACGATGTAATCAGTTCATCACCTTAAAGTCGTAGATTTGAGATTGTCAATCTCTTAGCCTGGAGAAGAATACTGCTCCATAGACTTGACTTTCAAAAAGCGAGGCATATATGCGCGTATCAAAAGAGGGGATGGGCAGTTAAGAAATCAATATATTCAATTAAAGAGAGAAATATAGAAAGGAATAAGAAAAGCAAAAAGGGATTATGAGGCTAAGGTCGCAAGGGATTCAAAGACAAACCCAAAAGGGTTCTTTCAGGTATACAGAAGTAAGATTAGGGACAAGATTGGCCCACTTAAGAGTAACTCTGGTCAAATCACTGACAGAGATAAGAATGTGTGAAATTCTCAGTACCTACTTCCTCTCAGTTTTCACCCAGGAAAATACTAGCGATATTCCTGGAATAATAGATTATGTAGAACAGGACGATGTTAAACAGGACGATGTTAAACTATGCACGATTGCGGTAACTAGTGACATGGTCCTCAGACAAATAGAGAAACTAAAACCTAACAAATCCCCAGGTCCTGATGAACTGTTTGCAAGGGTGTTAAAGGAATGTAAAGAGGAACTTAGCATACCTTTGGCTAATCTTTTTAACATATCACTACAAACTGGCATAGTGCCTGATAAGTGGAAAATAGCAAATGTAATACCTTTTTACAAGGCAGGTGACAGGTCCTTGGCTTCGAACTATAGACCAATAAGCCTTACCTCCATAGTACGAAAATTTATGGAATCAATAATTGCCGAAGCATTTCCTAGCCATCTTGATAGGCACACATTGATTAATGAATCTCAACACGGTTTTACAAAGGGGCGTTCCTGTCTTAAGAATTTACTAACTTTTCACTAAGGTGTTTGAGGAGGAAGATCATGGTAATGAATATGATATTGTGTATATGGATTTCAGTAAGGCTTTCGATAGAGTTCCACACCAGAGGCTATTGCGGAAACTTAAGGCACACGGAATAGGAGGAGAATTTTTTTCCTGGGTAGAGGCATGGCTGACAAATAGACAGCAGAGAGTTTGCATAACTGGAGAGAAATCATAATGGGAGCACGTCACAAGCGGTGTTCCTCAGGAGTAAGTGTTGGGCCCGTTGTTGTTTACAATTCACATAAACGACATAGATGAAATAAATAACGACATAAGCAAATTTGCTGAAGACACCAAAATAGGCCGTCCAATTCATTCTAATAAGGACACTAGAGGATTCCAGGATGATTTGAATAGACTGATGCAATGGTCGGAGATGCAGTTTAATATTGACAAATGCAAAGTTCTAAATGTTGGACAGGTAAATAACCATGCCACACAAACTAAATAATGTAAATCTTAATACTACTGATTGCGAAAAGGATTTAGGAGTTCTGGTTAGCAGTAATCTAAAACCAAGACAACAGTGCATTAGTGTTCGCAATAAAGCTAACATGAATTCTTGGCTTCATATCTAGAAGTATAAATAATAGAAGTCCTCAGGTTGTTCTTCAACTCTATATATCCTTGGTTAGGCCTCATTTAGACTATGCTGCTCAGTTCTGGTCACCGTATTACAGAATTGATATAAATGCTCTGGAAAACGTACAGAGGAGGATGACAAAGATGATCCCATGTATCAGAAATCTTCCCTATGAGGATAGACTGAGGGCCCTGAATCTGAACTCTCTCGAAAGGCGTAGAATTAGGGGGGATTTGATCGAGGTGTATAAATGGAAAACAGGAATAAATAAAGGGGATGTAAATAGCGTGCTGAAAATTTCCAAGACAGGACTCGCAGCAATGGTTTCAAGCTGGAAAAATTCAGATTCAGGAAGGATATAGGAAAGCACTAGTTTGGTAATAGAGTTGTGAATGAGTGGAACAAACTCCCGAGTACAGCTATTGAGGCTAAAACGTTGTGTAATTTTAAAAATAGGTTAGATAAATACATGAGTGGGTGTGTGTGAGTTGGACCTGACTAGCTTGTGCTGCTGGGTCTGGTGCCGTGCTCCTTCCTTGAGTGGAGATGACCAGACTGTGTGGGTCACTGGGCTAATCCGTGGTTGGGGTCATTTGGCTAATTCGTAGGGGAGAACATGGACCTGCTCTGCATGGGTCAGTAGGCCTGTTGCAGTGTTCCTTCTTTCTTATGTTCTTTTGTTCTTATGCTATGTCGTTCTCGTACTGTCGCTGGGCTTCCCCTCCTTATCTGTCTATACTTGTTTCTGGTTCTTCAATTGATCTCTTTATTTTCTTGGGTCCTTTGTCTTCTGTACTTTTTCCATTCTCTAGTGCACTAAGGTTTTGCCTCCCTACACCTTCGGGTAAACCAAGGGTTCTTCTTTTGGCTATGGGAACTAACCTTTTCTCTGCCTTCTTGCATTTTGTTGTTATGTAGTCCAGTTTGTTTACTGTCTTTCCTACCAATTCTCTTTCCCACTGAACCTCCTGTAGGAATTTCCTCGTACCTGTTTAGTCCCTCATTTGTAGTTTGGCTTATCCTATCCTATTCCTGTTACCCTCTCCACTTATAACTCTATGTATCCAAAGCTCAGAACCACGTGATCACTAACTCCAAGAGACCTTTCATATGTGATGTCTTCAATGCTTGAGCTACTCAAGGTGAACACAAGGTCCAGTCTCACTGGTTCATCCTCCTCTCTCTCTCTGGAAGTGTCCCTAGCATATTGATGCATGAGGTTTTCCAGTACCACATCCATCATCTTGGCTCTCCATGTTTCGGGACCCCCATGTGACTCTAGGTATTCCCAATCAATCTCCTTGTGATTGAAATCACCCATAACTAGTAACTTTGTTATACCCATGTGAGCTCTTCTGGCCACCTTAGCTAGTGTGTCAACCATTACTTTGCTGCTCTCTTCATGTTCTTCTCTTGGCCTCGTGAAGTTCTGTGACTGAATTTTACCTATGTAATCCCTTTCGCCAATTTCGTCCATTCCTTTCATTTTCTCAAACCCCCATCGGTTGTACTGTTAGTGCAACCCCTCCTTCCCCTCTCCTCCTTCTATCTTTCCTCATGATATGATATAAAGGTGAGAAGATTGCATCTGTTATACCGGTGAGTTTTCGTTTCTGTGACTGCTATGATGTCTGGGGACGTCTCGTTAGTTCCTTCAAATTTTATTCCATATGCATTTGTAAACCAAGCTTTCAACTTTTCTAAAATTGTGGTCTGGGGAGAACGTTGGGGTTGGGGGAGCAGGAGCTTGGGGAGAGATCTATGGGGCGTTGCTGTGGGGGAGAAGTTTGTGATGAGGGGATGGGAGCATAGGGTACAGTATATTTGTTTTGGTTTAGATTGTTTGGTTGCATTGGGGTTGTCGTTGTTGGGATCCTTATGTGGGAGGTTCTGAAAAAGGTTGTGTTTGCTGTTCCTCCTGAGTCTGGGTTCTGCTGCTAATCTCCATCATTGCTTCTCATTCCTCCTTTCATCTTTGTACTCTCTCTTTCAGTTTCTGCCTTTCTTTTAGTGCTCTGTCTCGGTCGAGGTACACCCAAACCACCCAATTCTCAAAAAATGGTCAGCTGAGTCATGTTGTCCTATCTTATTTCCTTCATACTTTCAATTGCATTTTCCCCTACTATCTTCTTGCTTCATAAGTTTCCACTTCGACTTTGTGGAGCCCCTTACACATAAATTGACCTCTCCCTTTCGTCCTCCCACTGTATTTCCCTTTGCATCCCCAGAGACGATTTAGTTCCTTCCATTGAAGCGTTCCTTCCTTCAGTCTCTTCTCTAGCTGATGTCCCTGTGCTCATTGTCTGTCTTTTTTCTTTCTCAGCTCTTCCTGGGCTCTGCAGTGGTCTGTTAGGTCCTTTGCATATAGCTTAGCTCCTTCATTGTCTTTAGTCCTTTCATTTGTACCTGATGTGCTCCTCGTTTTTTCCCGGGTTCCTAGGTGGTTTGATAGAGCCTCCGCATACAGTATAGCTCCTTTGTTCCCTACAGTCCCCTCGTCTGTGACGGATGTAGCGTGTGTGTGTATACTCACCTCATTCGCCTAATTGTGGTTGCATGGGTCGAGACTCTGTTCCTGGCCCTGCCTCTTCACTAAGTGCTACTAGGTCCTGATCCATGAGCTTTATCATACCTCATCTTAAAGCTATATATGGTTCCTGCCTCCACTTGCAAGGCTATTCCACTTCCTGACTACTCTATGACCGAAGAAATACTTCCGAACATCCCTTTGATTAATCTGGGTCTTCAACTTCCAATTGTGACCCCTTGTTTCTGTGTCCCATCTCTGGAACATCCTGTCTCTGTCTACCTTGTCTATTCCACGCAGTATTTAGTATGTCATTATCATGTCTCCCTGAACCTTCTGTCCTGCAGTGTCGTCAGGCCGATTTCTTCGTCTTCTTCTTCTTCTTCTTCTTCTTAATTATTATTATTATTATTATTATTATTATTATTATTATTATTATTATTATTATTATTATTATTATTATCATTATTATTATTATTATTATTAATATTATTATTATTATTATTATTATTATTATTATTATTATTATTATTATTATTATTATATTAATAATCAATAGTTCAAAAAAGACCTAGAAAATACTACTTATACAGACCTAATTAATATTACAACATAAACAAAGCCTCTGGAAATAAAGAGGATTTCGGATAGCTTTAGTTAATCTTGTCCCTCCCCCAGGATGCCACCCACAACACTCCACTAACACCCAGGTACCTACTTAACTGCTAGGTGCAGAGCAATGTTAATTTTGTCCTATGTCTTTCCCACATATACGTCATAAAAAATTATCAATATTTTTGCATCAGTTTAAATTGAGGAATTCTTGGAGCCAAGAGTCCGTGATATTTGACGACTCAATATAATTCATGGTGCACCATTTCTACCATATTTGATGACTGAATATAATTCATGGTGCACCATTTCTACCATATTTGATGACTGAATATAATTCATGGTGCACCATTTCCACCATATTTGATGACTCAATATAATTCATGGTGCACCATTTCCACCATATTTTCATAGACGCTCCATCTTTTATGTCATTGAGATACACTGAATTTATTCAACAAAAGTCACTTTTATTTCCTGGGAGAAGAGTTTACCTCCGGATAGAATCACTCTTATATCACACGGTCACTATACCATGTTGTTCTATATCACACGGTCACTATACCATGTTGTTCTATATCACACAGTCACTATACCATGTTGTTCTATATCACACGGTCACTATACCATGTTGTTCTATATCACACGGTCACTATACCATGTTGTTCTTATCACACGGTCACTATACCATGTTGTTCTATATCACACGGTCACTTATCCATGTTGTTCTATATCACACGGTCACTATACCATGTTGTTCTATATCACATGTACACTATACCATGTTGTTCTATATCACACGGTCACTGTACCATGTTGTTCTATATCACACGGTCACTATACCATGTTGTTTCTATATCACATTGTCACTATACCATGTTGTTCTATATCACACGGTCATTTACCATGTTGTTCTATATCACACGGTCACTATACCATGTTTTTCTATATCACACGGTCACTATACCATGTTGTTCTTATACACACGGTCACTATACCATGTTGTTCTATATCACATGGTCACTATACCATGTTGTTCTATATCACCGCGGTCACTATACCATGTTCTTATATCATGGTACATATACCATGTTGTTCTATATCACACGGTCACTATACCATGTTCTATATCACATGGTCACTATACCATGTTGTTCTATATATCACACGGTCACTATACCATGTTGTTCTATATCACACGGTCACTATACCATGTTGTTCTATATCACATGGTCACATATACCATTGTTGTTCTATATCACACGGTCACTATACCATGTTGTTCTATATCACACGGTCACTATACCATGTTGTTCTATATCACCACAGTCACTTATACCATGTTGTTTATATCACACGGTCACTATACCATGTTGTTCTATATCACACGGTCACAATACCATGTTGTCCTATATCACACGGTCACTATACCATGTTGTTCTATATCACACAGTCACTATACCATGTTGTTCTATATCACACGGTCACTATACCATGTGTTCTATATCACACGGTCACTATACCATGTTGTCCTATATCACACGGTCACTATACCATGTTGTTCTATATCACATGGTCACTATACCATGTTGTTCTATATCACACGGTCACTATACTATGTTGTTCTATATCACACGGTCACTATACCATGTTGTTCTATATCACACGGTCATTATACCATGTTGTTCTATATCGCATGGTCACTGTACCATGTTCTATATATCACACGGTCACTTATACCATGTTGTTCTATATCACACGGTCACTATACCATGTTGTTCTATATCACACGGTCACTATACCATGTTGTTCTATATCACATTGTCACTATACCATGTTGTTCTATATCACACGGTCACTATACCATGTTGTTCTATATCACACGGTCACTATACCATGTTGTTCTATATCACACGGTCACTATACCATGTTGTTCTATATCACACGGTCACTATATCCATGTTGTTCTATATCACACGGTCACTATACCATGTTGTTCTATATCACACGGTCACTATTACCATGTTGTTCTATATCACACGGTCACTATACCATGTTGTTCTATATCACACGGTCACTATACCATGTTGTTCTATATCACATGTACACTATACCATGTTGTTCTATATCACACGGTCACTGTACCATGTTGTTCTATATCACACGGTCACTATACCATGTTGTTCTATATCACATTGTCACTATACCATGTTGTTCTATATCACACGGTCACTATACCATGTTGTTCTATATCACACGGTCACTATACCATGTTGTTCTATAATCACACGGTCACTATACCATGTTGTTCTATATCACACGGTCTCTATACCATGTTGTTCTATATCACATTTTCACTATACCATGTTGTTCTATATATCACACGGTCACTATACCATGTTCTATATCACATGGTCACTATACCATGTTGTTCTATATCACACGGTCACTATACCATGTTCTATATCACATGGTCACTATACCATGTTGTTCTATATCACACGGTCACTATACCATGTTGTTCTATATCACACGGTCACTATACCATGTTGTTCTATATCACATGGTCACTATACCATGTTGTTCTATATCACACGGTCACTATTACCATGTTGTTCTATATCACACGGTCATATACCATGTTGTTCTATATCACACAGTCACTATACCATGTTGTTCTATATCACACGGTCACTATACCATGTTGTTCTATATCACACGGTCACTATACCATGTTGTCCTATATCACACGGTCACTATACCATGTTGTTCTATATCACACAGTCACTATACCATGTTGTTCTATATCACACGGTCACTATACCATGTTGTTCTATATCACACGGTCACTATACCATGTTGTCCTATATCACACGGTCACTATACCATGTTGTTCTATATCACATGGTCACTATACCATGTTGTTCTATATCACACGGTCACTATACTATGTTGTTCTATATCACAACGGTCACTATACCATGTTGTTCTATATCACATCGGTCATTATTACCATGTTGTTCTATATCGCATTGGTCATGTACCATGTTCTATATCACACGGTCACTATACCATGTTGTTTCTATATCACCGGTCACTATACAATGTTGTTCTATAATCACACGGTCACTATACCATGTTGTTCTATATCACATTGTCACTATACCATGTTGTTCTATATCACACGGTCACTATACCATGTTGTTCTATATCACACGGTCACTATAACCATGTTGTTCTATATCACACGGTCACTATACCATGTTGTTTGTATCCCACGGTCACTATACCATGTTGTTCTATATCACACGGTCACTATACCATGATGTTCTATATCACACGGTCACTATACCATGTTGTTCTATATCACACGGTCACTATACCATGTTGTTCTATATCACATGGTCACTATACCATGTTGTTCTATATCACACGGTCACTATACCATGTTGTTCTATATCACACGGTCACTATACCATGTTGTTCTATATAACACAGTACACTATACCATGTTGTTCTATTATCATTCACTATTACCATGTTGTTCTATATCACACGGTCACTATACCATGTTGTTCTATATCACATGGTCACTATACCATGTTGTTCTATATCACACGGTCACTATACCATGTTGTTCTATATCACACGGTCACTTATACCATGTTGTTCTATATCACACAGTCACTATACCATGTTGTTCTATATCACACGGTCACTATACCATGTTGTTCTATATCACACGGTCACTATAACCATGTTGTCCTATATCACACGGTCACTATACCATGTTGTTCTATATCACACAGTCACTATACATGTTGTTCTATATCACATGGTCACTATACCATGTTGTTCTATATCACACGGTCACTATACCATGTTGTTCTATATCACACGGTCACTATACCATGTTGTTCTATATCACACGGTCACTATACCATGTTGTTCTATATCACACAGTCACTATACCATGTTGTTCTATATCACACGGTCACTATACCATGTTGTTCTTATCACACGGTCACTATACCATGTTGTCCTATATCACACGGTCACTATCACCATGTTGTTCTATATACACAGTCACTATACCATGTTGTTCTATATCACATGGTCACTATACCATGTTGTTCTATATAACACGGTCACTATACCATGTTGTTCTATATCACACGGTCATATACCATGTTGTTCTATATCACACAGTCACTATACCATGTTGTTCTATATCACACGGTCACTATACCATGTTGTTCTATATCACACGTCAACTATACCATGTTGTTCTATATCACACAGTCACTATACCATGTTGTTCTATATCACACGGTCACTATACCATGTTGTTCTATATCACACGGTCACTATACCATGTTGTTCTATATCACACGGTCACTATTCCCATGTTGTCCTATATCACACGGTCACTATACCATGTTGTTCTATATCACATGGTCACTATACCATGTTGTTCTATATCACACGGTCACTATATATGTTGTTCTATATCACACGGTCACTATACCATGTTGTTCTATATCACACGGTCACTATACCATGTTGTTCTACATCACATTGTCACTATACCATGTTGTTCTATATCACACGGTCACTATACCATGTTGTTCTATATCACACGGTCACTATACCATGTTGTTGTATATCACACGGTCACTATACCATGTTGTTCTATATCACACGGTCACTATACCATGTTGTTCTATATCACACGGTCACTATACCATGTTGTTCTATATCACACGGTCACTATACCATGTTGTTGTATATCACACGGTCACTATACCATGTTGTTCTATATCACACGGTCACTATACCATGTTGTTCTATATCACACGGTCACTATTACCATGTTGTTCTATATCACAACGGTCCACTATACCATGTTGTTCTATATCACATGGTCACTATACAATGTTGTTCTATATCACACGGTCACTATACCATGTTGTTCTATATCACACGGTCACTATACCATGTTGTTCTATATCACACGGTCACTATACCATGTTGTTCTATATCACATGTACACTATACCATGTTGTTCTATATCACACGGTCACTGTACCATGTTGTTCTATATCACACGGTCACTATACCATGTTGTTCTATATCACATTGTCACTATACCATGTTGTTCTATATCACACGGTCACTATACCATGTTGTTCTATATCACACGGTCACTATACCATGTTGTTCTATATCACACGGTCACTATACCATGTTGTTCTATATCACACGGTCACTATACCATGTTGTTCTATATCACATGGTCACTATACCATGTTGTTCTATATCACACGGTCACTATACCATGTTCTATATCACATGGTCACTATACCATGTTGTTCTATATCACACGGTCACTATACCATGTTCTATATCACATGGTCACTATACCATGTTGTTCTATATCACACGGTCACTATACCATGTTGTTCTATATCACACGGTCACTATACCATGTTGTTCTATATCACATGGTCACTATACCATGTTGTTCTATATCACACGGTCACTATACCATGTTGTTCTATATCACACGGTCACTATACCATGTTGTTCTATATCACACAGTCACTATACCATGTTGTTCTATATCACACGGTCACTATACCATGTTGTTCTTTATCACACGGTCACTATACCATGTTGTCTATATCACACGGTCACTATACCATGTTGTTCTATATCACACAGTCACTATACCATGTTGTTCTATATCACACGGTCACTATACCATGTTGTTCTATATCACACGGTCACTATACCATGTTGTCCTATATCACACGGTCCTATACCATTGTTGTTCTATATCACATGGTCACTATACCATGTTGTTCTATATCACACGGTCACTATACTATGTTGTTCTATATCACCACGGTCACTATCCCATGTTGTTCTATATCACACGGTCATTATACCATGTTGTTCTATATCGCATGGTCACTGTACCATGTTCTATATCACACGGTCACTATACCATGTTGTTCTATATCACACGGTCACTATACCATGTTGTTCTATATCACACGGTCACTATACCATGTTGTTCTATATCACATTGTCACTATACCATGTTGTTCTATATCACACGGTCACTATACCATGTTGTTCTATATCACACGGTCACTATACCATGTTGTTCTATATCACACGGTCACTATACCATGTTGTTCTATATCACACGGTCACTATACCATGTTGTTCTATATCACACGGTCACTATACCATGTTGTTCTATATCACACGGTCACTATACCATGTTGTTCTATATCACACGGTCACTATACCATGTTGTTCTATATACACGGTCACTATACCATGTTGTTCTATATCACATGTACACTATACCATGTTGTTCTATATCACACGGTCACTGTACCATGTTGTTCTATTTTCACACGGTCACTATACCATGTTGTTCTATATCACATTGTCACTATACCATGTTGTTCTATATCACACGGTCACTTAACCATGTTGTTCTATATCACACACGGTCACTATACCATGTTGTTCTATATCACACGGTCACTATACCATGTTGTTCTATATCACACGGTCACTATACCATGTTGTTCTAAAATCACATGGTCACTATACCATGTTGTTCTATATCACACGGTCACTATACCATGTTCTATATCACATGGTCACTATACCATGTTGTTCTATATCACACGGTCACTATACCATGTTCTATATCACATGGTCACTATACCATGTTTTTTCTATATCCACACGGTCACTATACCATGTTGTTCTATATCACACGGTCACTATACCATGTTGTTCTATATCACATGGTCACTATACCATGTTGTTCTATATCACACGGTCACTATACCATGTTGTTCTATATCACACGGTCACTATACCATGTTGTTCTATATCACACAGTCACTATACCATGTTGTTCTATATCACACGGTCACTATACCATGTTGTTCTATATCACACGGTCACTATACCATGTTGTCCTATATCACACGGTCACTATACCATGTTGTTCTATATCACACAGTCACTATACCATGTTGTTCTATATCACACGGTCACTATCCATGTTGTTCTATATCACACGGTCACTATACCATGTTGTCCTATATCACACGGTCACTATACCATGTTGTTCTATATCACATGGTCACTATACCATGTTGTTCTATATCACACGGTCACTATACTATGTTGTTCTATATCACACGGTCACTATACCATGTTGTTCTATATCACACGGTCATTATACCATGTTGTTCTATATCGCATGGTCACTGTACCATGTTCTATATCACACGGTCACTATACCATGTTGTTCTATATCACACGGTCACTATACCATGTTGTTCTATATCACACGGTCACTATACCATGTTGTTCTATATCACATTGTCACTATACCATGTTGTTCTATATCAAAACGGTCACTATACCATGTTGTTCTATATCACACGGTCACTAAAACCATGTTGTTCTATATCACACGGTCACTATACCATGTTGTTCTGTATCACACGGTCACTATACCATGTTGTTCTATATCACACGGTCACTATACCATGATGTTCTATATCACACGGTCACTATACCATGTTGTTCTATATCACACGGTCACTATACCATGTTGTTCTATATCACATGGTCACTATACCATGTTGTTCTATATCACACGGTCACTATACCATGTTGTTCTATATCACACGGTCACTATACCATGTTGTTCTATATCACACAGTCACTATACCATGTTGTTCTATATCACACGGTCACTATACCATGTTGTTCTATATCACACGGTCACTATACCATGTGTTCTATATCACATGGTCACTATACCATGTTGTTCTATATCACACGGTCACTTTTACCATGTTGTTCTATATCACACGGTCACTATACCATGTTGTTCTATATCACACAGTCACTATACCATGTTGTTCTATATCACACGGTCACTATACCATGTTGTTCTATATCACACGGTCACTATACCATGTTTGTCCTATATCACACGGTCACTATACCATGTTGTTCTATATCACACAGTCACTATACCATGTTGTTCTATATCACATGGTCACTATACCATGTTGTTCTATATCACACGGTCACTTACCATGTTGTTCTATATCACACGGTCACTATACCATGTTGTTCTATATCACACGGTCACTATACCATGTTGTTCTATTTTCACACAGTCACTATACCATGTTGTTCTATATCACACGGTCACTATACCATGTTGTTCTATATCACACGGTCACTATACCATGTTGTCCTATATCACACGGTCACTATACCATGTTGTTCTATATCACACAGTCACTATACCATGTTGTTCTATATCACATGGTCACTATACCATGTTGTTCTATATCACACGGTCACTATACCATGTTGTTCTATATCACACGGTCACTATACCATGTTGTTCTATATCACACAGTCACTATACCATGTTGTTCTATATCACACGGTCACTATACCATGTTGTTCTATATCACACGGTCACTATACCATGTTGTTCTATATCACACAGTCACTATACCATGTTGTTCTATATCACATGGTCACTTTACCATGTTGTTCTATATCACACGGTCACTATACCATGTTGTTCTATATCACACGGTCACTATACCATGTTGTCCTATATCACACGGTCACTATACCATGTTGTTCTATATCACATGGTCACTATACCATGTTGTTCTATATCACCGGTCACTATACTATGTTGTTCTATATCACACGGTCACTATACCATGTTGTTCTATATCACACGGTCACTATACCATGTTGTTCTACATCACATTGTCACTATACCATGTTGTTCTATATCACACGGTCACTATACCATGTTGTTCTATATCACACGGTCACTATACCATGTTGTTCTATATCACACGGTCACTATACCATGTTGTTCTACATCACACGGTCACTATACCATGTTGTTCTACATCACACGGTCACTATACCATGTTGTTCTACATCACACGGTCACTATACCATGTTGTTCTACACTCACAGGTCACTATACCATGTTGTTCTACATCACATGATCACTATACCATGTTGTTCTACATCACATGATCACTATACCATGTTGGTCTACATCACACGATCACTGTACCATGTTGTTCTACATCACATGATCACTATACCATGTTGTTCTACATCACATGATCACTATACCATGTTGTTCTACATCACATGGTCACTATACCATGTTGTTCTACATCACATGGTCACTATACCATGTTGTTCTACATCACATGGTCACTATACCATGTTGTTCTACATGGTTCTCCTCAAATTTTATTCTCAGGAATTTATGTCTCAGTTTAGAGAGATAACTCCTGAAAGCTGTATTGATCCTCCTCCTCCTCCTTCCTTTTTCTCTTACTTCTTCTCCTCCTCGTTCTCTTTCTCCTTCTCATTCTTCTTGTGTTCTGCTCCTTATTGTCTTGCTCCCTTCCTCCTTCTCCTTGTCCTCTTTTTATATCTCTTTCTCGTTCTCCTCCTTCTCTCTCTCTTTGTTCATCCTCATATTTCCTCTTCTTCTTCTTTGTCCTTCTCCTTTTTGCACACCTCTTCGTCGTTCTTGTCTTCCTCTTAAATCATCCATTTTCCTCCTACTCCTCCTCCTTGTCTTCTTCTATTTCTTCTTCTTCTTCTTCTTCTTTTCTTCTTATTATTATTATTATTCTTATTATTATTATTTTATTATTATTATTATTATTATTATTATTATTATTATTATTATTATTATTAAATTTTTAATTATTTTATTTCTTCTTTTTCTTCTTCTTCTTCTTCTTATATATACTCTTTCTTCCTATCTCTTCTTCCTCCCCTCCTCCATATTTTCCTCAAGTTTCTCATCCCTTTCCTACTCCTCTAGATCCTGCTCTTCCCTCTCCTCTCCTCCTAATATTTCATTGTGGTGCAAATAGATGTACAAGAGAGTGAAGTGACCTATCTGCTGAAGCTGTCAACACCGAGGCAACACACTCATTCAAGAAGCAACTAGTCAAGCACTCTGCTAGTGCTGGATCTAACTAGACACATCTTTTCTTAGTGGGAGGAACTGCCAGAGCCTTCAGCTAAAGGGTATTGTCAGGAAGGGCAAGAGAGAAAGAGAGGGAGACGTTGCCTTGGACACTCGCTACCCCACTCACGATAATCCCTTATTAGCACAGTATTATACATATGACAGAAGGTGTAATGTGAAGTGGGTGGATTGATGTTTATAGCGTGGGTGCACCAGGACGATCAGTTGACAACGAGGCAACGGAGTCGAAAATGGAAGGGCACAAGTAGTAGGTTGTGATATCTTCAGCAGAACTAGGTTTAACAGCAGCTGAACTACTGGTACACACAGCTCTGTGAATGGTAGCAGAGTACACGTGGAGTGAAACAGAAAGCAGTATTAATTTATTAGAGTAAGACACAGTTCACGTCAAGCAGTTCCACATCTATAAATTCCATTCATTTTCTCAATTACTTATTTCCCTGATTTTCACCCCGGCAGCGGTCGTAAGGGAGAGAAGGACGAGGAGAAAACCTCCAGCGTCTCTACTCGTGTAGTTCTTAATAGTCTATAATTTAAACAACAGTAAAGAGTTCTTCTCAGAAGAACTCTGATAACGTGGAAGTTCTCAGCTGTCTGTCTTCCCCATGCAGTCCCTTTCCTGCTTTTCCTCCTCCTCCTGTGTTTACCACTAGAGCCTCGTCGCTTCTCCGAGATAGCACTCTCGTTTATTCCTTATTGCCTCACTCATCATAGTGTCATTTCCTCACCTCTGACTTCCCTCTTCCACACTTAACATATTTGTTCTCTCTCATCTCCTTCGTCCTACTTCTCACCCTCCTCCATCTCCTCGCCCTCCTCTTTCCACCTACTCCTTACCCTTCCCCTTCCTTCTACTCCTCACCTCCACTTTCCTCCTAGTCCTCACCCTCCTCCTTCCTCCTACACCTCGCCCTCCTCCATCTTATAACCCTCCTTCTTTCTCCAACTCCTCACCCTTCTCCTTCCTTCTACTCCTCACATCCTTCTTCCAACTACTCCTCACCCTCCACCATCTCCTCATCCTCGTCCTTCCTCCTACTCCTCCCCCTTATCCTCTTCCATCCTCCTACTTCTCACCCTCCTCCTTCTCCTCACCCTCCTCCTTCCTCCACATTCTTGCCCTCCTTCTTCCCTCAATCTCCCTCACCTTCCTCCTTCCTTCATCTTCTCAATTCCTTCTTCCTCCATTTCCCTCATCATCTTTCTTCCTCCATCTCCATACCCTCTTCCATCCTCCATCTTCTTAACTTCTCTGTCACCTATCGCAAAACATCTATAGAACTCTGGAACACAGGAAAATTGGAACACTGGAACATGGAACACTGGAACATGGGAAAATTGGAGCACTGCAATACGAGAAAATTGGAGCACAGGAATACGGGAAAATTATAAAACAGGAAACACAGGGAAATTCGATCACTAGAACAGGGGAAAATTGAAACATTGGAACACTGGAACACTGGAAAATTTGGAGCACAGGTACACTGTAACAATGGAACAACCACTGATGTTAGTGCTCAAACAGCTATCAATACAAACATCAGGAGAGTTGATCACTTTGTTAATAAAAGATTGTAGTAGACAGAGTAGTGAGTTATAAAACAGTTCACTACCTCAGTAGACTCAGTACAATGTGTGAAAGCACATAATCAGCACCTAAGTAGATACAATAATATAAAGGAGTAGATACGGTACCATTGCTGAATAGATACAATACCATGACGGAGTAGAAAGAGTAGACTAGATGAGTGGATGCAGTAAACTAGCTGGGTTGATACAATAGGCTGTTAAATTAGACACGTGTGCAACTCTTGGGTAACTTTATTGAGGAAACGTATCGCCACACAGTGGCTTCATCAGTCCATACGTAGGAGAAACTTGAAGAACAGGAGGAGAATGAGGTAATCAGTCCCTCAACCTTGAGTCGATGTGTTCAGTCCATCAATCTTGAATAGAATACGGCATATGAGCGGAGAAGCAGCTTATAAACCGTATGGCAGGAGAGGTGCAACAGTCATAGGTGGTGTCACATTTGTTCAATGTTGAAGTAGGTCGTGCCCAAGGTCGTGCCCAAGGGTTAGGCAAGCGAAGAATTCCCAGTATTAAGACCCCAAAGAATTTGGGCAGTGTCGACAGGATTGTAGATGAATGGTTCAAAGAACCGACATTGTTGTTAAATTAGACACATGTGCAACTCTTGGGAACTTTATTGAGGAAACGTTTCGCCACACAGTGGCTTCATCTACAATCCTGTCAGACACTGCAACTTCTTGGGATCTTAATACTTAGGAATTCTTCGCTTGCCCAATTCTTGGGCACGGGCCTACTTCCACATTGAACAAATGTGACACGACCTACAACTGCTGCACCTCTCCTGCCATACGGTTTATAAGCTGCTTCTCCGCTCATCTGCCGTATTCTATTCAAGATTGATGGACTGAACACATCGACTCAAGGTTGAGGGACTGATTACTTCATTCTCCTCCTGTTCTTCAAGTTTCTCCTACGTATGGACTGATGAAGCCACTGTGTGGCGAAACGTTTCCTCAATAAAGTTACCCAAGAGTTGCACATGTGTCTAATTTAACAACATGTCGGTTCTTTGAACCATTCATCTACAGTACAATAGGCTATCTGGGCTGATACAGCAGACTAGCTGCGTTCATACAGTGGACTAGCTGGGTTGATACAGTGGACTAGCTGGGTTGATACACTACACTAGCTGCGTTGATACAGCGGACTAGCTGGGTTGATACACTACACTAGCTGGGTAGATACACTAGACTAGCTGGGTTGATACAGTGGACTAGCTGGGTTGATACACTACACTAGCTGGGTTGATGCAGTAGACTAGCTGGGTTGATACAGTGGACTAGCTGGGTTGATACAGTGGACTAGCTGGGTTGATACAGTGGACTAGCTGGGTTGATACAGTGGACTAGCTGGGTTGATACACTACACTAGCTGGGTTGATGCAGTAGACTAGCTGGGTTGATACAGTGGACTAGCTGGGTTGATACATTGGACTAGCTGGGTTGATACAGTGGACTAGCTGGGTTGATACACTTCACTAGCTGGGTTGATTCACTACACTAGTTGGGTTGATGCAGTGGACTAGCTGGGTTGATACAGTGGACTAGCTGGGTTGATACAGTGGACTAGCTGGGTTGATACACTTCACTAGCTGGGTTGATTCACTACACTAGTTGGGTTGATGCAGTGGACTAGCTGGGTTGATACAGTGGACTAGCTGGGTTGATACAGTGGACTAGCTGGGTTGATACACTTCACTAGCTGGGTTGATTCACTACACTAGCTGGGTTGATACACTACACTAGCTGGGTTGATACACTACACTAGCTGGGTTGATACACTACACTAGCTGGGTTGATACACTACACTAGCTGGGTTGATACACTACACTAGCTGGGTTGAAAACATACACTATCTGGGTTGATACACTACACTATCTGGGTTGATACACTAAAACTGCTGGGTTGATACACTACACTAGCTGGTTGATACACTACACTAGCTGGGTTGATACACTACACTAGCTGGGTTGATACACTACACTAGCTGGGTTGATACACTACACTAGCTGGGTTGATACACTACACTAGCTGGGTTGATACACTACACTAGCTGGGGGGGATACACTACACTAGCTGGGTTGATACACTACACTAGCGGGGTTTGATACACTACACTACTGGGTTGATACACTACACTAGCTGGGTTGATACACTACACTAGCTGGGTTGATACACTACACTACTGGGTTGATACACTACACTAGCTGGGGTGATACACTACACTAGCTGGGTTGATACACTACACTAGCTGGGTTGATACACTACACTACGGGGTTTGATACACTACACTAGCTGGGTTGATACACTACACTAGCTGGATTGATACACTACACTAGCTGGATTGATACACTACACTAGCTGGGTTGATACACTACACTAGCTGGGTTGATACACTACACTAGCTGGTTGATACACTACACTACTGATTGATACACTACACTAGCTGGATTGGATACACTACACTAGCTGGTTGATACACTACACTAGCGGGATTGATACACTACACTACTGGGTTGATACACTACACTAGCTGGGTTGATACACTACACTAGCTGGGTTGATACACTACACTAGCTGGGTTGATACACTACACTAGCTGGGTTGATACACTACACTAGCTGGATTGATACACTACACTAGCTGGGTTGATACACTACACTAGCTGGGGTGATTCACTACACTAGCTGGGTTGATACAGTAGACTAGCTTGGTTGATACAGTAGATAAGCTGGGTTGATACAGTAGACTGACTGGGTAGACATAATAGACTACTGTCACTATTGCTATTACCACTGTCACTGTCATCACTAACACTACCACTGTCACCACTACCACTGTCACTATAACCACTGCCACTGTCAGCACTACCAGTGCCACCACTACCACTGTCACCACTACCACTGTCACCACTACCAGTGCCACCACTACCACTGTCACCACTACCACTGTCACCACTACCAGTGCCACCACTACCACTGTCACCACTACCACTGTCACCACTACCACTGTCACCACTACCAGTGCCACCACTACCACTGTCACCACTACCAGTGCCACCACTACCACTGTCACCACTACCACAATCACTTCTAATATCAGGAAAGTTTCTTTCTTTCCAGCACTCGTTCGCTCACTCTTTCCAGCACTCGTTCACTCACTCTTCCCAGCACTCGTTCACTCACTCTTCCCAGCACTCGTTCACTCACTCTTCCCAGCACTCGTTCACTCACTCTTCCCAGCACTCGTTCACTACCTCTTCCCAGCACTCGTTTCACCCTCACTCTTCCCAGCACTCGTTCACTCACTCTTCCCAGCACTCGTTCACTCACTCTTCCCAGCACTCGTTCACTCACTCTTCCCGCACTAGTTCACTCACTTTTTTCCCAGCACTCGTTCGCTCACTCTCCCAGCACTCGTTCACTCACTCTTCCCAGCACTCGTTCGCTCATTCTTCCCAGCACTCGTTCATCATCTTCCCAGCACTCGTTCGCTCACTCTTCCCAGCACTCGTTCACTCACTCTTCCCAGCACTCGTTCGCTCACTCTTCCCAGCATTCGTTCACTCACTCTTCCCAGCACTCGTTCACTCACTCTTTCCAGCACTCGTTCACTCACTCTTCCCAGCACTCGTTCACTCACTCTTCCCAGCACTCGTTCATTCACTCTTCCCAGCACTCGATCACTCTTCCCAGCACATGTTCAGTCACTGTTTCCAGTACTCGTTCACTCACTTTTCCCAGCACTCGTTCACTCACTCTTCCCAGCACTCGTTCACTCACTCTTCCCAGCACTCGTTCACTCTCTCTTCATAGCACTCGTTCACTCACTCTTCCCAGCACTCGTTCTTTTCACCCTTCCCAGCACTCGTTCCTCACTCTTCCCTGAAATTCGTTCACTCACTTTTTCCCGCACTCGTTCACTAAACTCTTCCCTGCACTCGTTCACTCCACTGTTCCCAGCACTCGTTCACTCACTCTTCCCAGCACTCGTTCACTCTCTCTTCATAGCACTCGTTCACTCACTCTTCCCAGCACTCGTTCATTCACCCTTCCCAGCACTCGTTCACTCACTCTTCCCTGCACTCGTTCACTCACTCTTCCCTGCACTCGTTCACTCACTCTTCCCTGCACTCGCTCACTCACTCTTCTCTGCACTCGTTCACTCACTGTTCCCAGCACTCCTTCACTCACTTTTCCCTGCAATCGTTCACTCACTCTTCCCAACACTTGTTCACTCTTCCCTGCACTCGTTCACTCACTCTTTCCAGCACTCGTTCACTCACTTTTCCCAACACTTGTTCACTCTTCCCTGCACTCTTTCACTCATTCTTCGCAGCACTCGTTCACTCACTCTTCTTAATACTCGTTCACTCTTCTCAGCACTCGTTTCACTTTTCCGAGCATTTGGGTTCACTCTTCTCAGCACTTGTTCACTCACTCTTTCCAGCACTACCTTACTCACTCTTCCAAGCACTCGTTCACTCACTCTTTCCCAGCACTCTTTTCACTCATTTTCCCCCAGAAACCCCTTTTCCCCCACTTTTTCCCAGAAACTCTTTTTCACCATTTTTTCCCTCAATCTTTTCACTCACTTTCCCCCAACCTTGTTCCCCCTTTTTTCCCTGAAAGCACTCGTTCCTCACTCTTTCCACCCATTTCTTTTCACTCTTCCAAAAAACAAAGTTCACTCTTATCAGCGGTCTTTCCCAATTTTTTGGGAGCATCTTTCCCACTCTTCCCTGCACTCATTTACTAAATTTTTTCCACACTGTTCACTAAATCTACCCAGCAGCCCCGTTCCCCTTCACTCTTCCCCACTTGTTCTTCACTTTTTTCCCAGCATTTTTCAGTCACTCTTCCCAGCACTTTTTTACTTTTCTCAGCACCCCTTTCACCTTCCCGCACTAGCCCACCCCTTTTTTTCCCAGCACGTTTTTCCACTCATTTTTCCCCTTTGCACTCTTTCCCATAGCCCCCTGCTCTGGGACATTCACTCTTCCAGCACTCTTTTCGCTCACTTTTTCCCCAGCACTCTTTTCACTACTCTTCCCAGCACTATTTCCCATTTCACTCTTCCCAGCCTCTTTTCACCACTTTTCCCCGGGCACTCATTCACTACCTTCCCTCATTCGTTCACACATCTTCCTGGCGCTTTTTTCCCTAAATTTTCCCCGGAAACTCTTTCACCACTTTTCGCAGCACCCCGTTCACTACCCTCTTTAACCTCGTTCCCCCTTTTTCCAGCATTTCTTTCATTTTTTTCCGAGCACATGTTTTTCCTCTTCTCGCACTCGTTCACTCACTCTTCCCAGAAACTCGTTCATTTTCCCCTTTTTCCCCAGCACTATTTCACTCACTCTTCCCTGCCCCTCGTTCCCACCCCCTTCTCACACTCGTTCACTCACTTTTCCCCTGTACTCGTTCACTCACTTTTCCCCCCAGCATTTCCTTCTTTTCATTTCTTCCCCGGCACCCGTTCACTCTTTCCCCACACTAGTTCATTCAAAAGTTCCTAGCACAAAGTTCATTTAAACTTTTTTTTTCCCAGCCTCGTTTCACTTTTTCCCAGCCTTCTTACTCACTCTTCCCAGCCTTTTTCCCCTCCCCTTTTCCCCATCATTCACACACTTTTCCCCAGCACTTTTCCCACTCACCCTTTCCGCACTCTTTCAGTCACTTTACCCTTCCCCCCCATTCCCCTTCACTCTTCCCCTTAATTCATTCCCCTTCACTTTCCCAGCATTTGGGTTAACTTTTGGGCCCAGCAAATTTTTCTTTTCCCCTCTTCCCCAGCCCTCGTTCACTTCTTTGCAGCATTTTTGTTCACTCTTCCCAGCATTTCTTTTCCCCTTTTCCCCCGCACCTTTCCCCTTATTCTTTTTT
>NC_069423.1:45268094-45285594 GCF_026875155.1 Cherax quadricarinatus | reverse complement strand
TATGTATGCAAGGGATGGGGTTCATCTCTCTGGGGATGGAGTGGTTGCATTAGCCAATTCAATTGAGAGGGTAATTGATGACTTGTCTAGGAATTTAAACTGATAGATTATAGAGGTATGGGTGTTTGTGGGAAACAATCAGGCTGCAGCATCAGGGTTAAAAACAGCAGTTATTACCGGGATACCTCAGGGATATGTTTAAAAGAAAATATTCAAAATAAAGTTGCTAGTCTTGGCAAATCAATTGATCTTGGGTGGCATTGAAAATTGGGTTGGGCAAATGTTTTGTTAGTGGGATGAATTGTAAAGGACCTGCCTAGTATGGGCCAGCAGGCCTCCTGCAGCGTTCCTCCTTTCTTATGTTCTTATGTTCTTATCAACAAACAAAGAGAGATAGTAAAGGGCAACGAGTGACTAGCTCACTTAAGGTTTACTATACAAATAGTAGGAGTCTAAGAAATAAGATAGATGAGCTAAGATTACTTGCAAGTGTAGGTAATATAGATATTATTGGTATAATAGAGACCTGGTTCAACCTGAAAGATAGAGAAATGCCTTCTGAATGCAACATAGAGGGTTATAAACTATTCCACACTGATAGGGTCAACAGGAAGGGTGGTGGAGTGGCGATGTATGTCAGAGAAAATTTAAATTGTTGTCTTAGACATGATATAAGATTAGAAACATCGAACACAGAATCTGTTTGGCTACAGTTTCTCGAGGGATGTGACAAATTAATTTTGGGTGTGATTTAAAGGCCCCCAAACCTTGATAGGGAGTGCAGTAAGCTGTTAAGGGACGAAGTTCATAAGGCATCTAGATATGAAAATGTTGTGATAATGGGAGATTTTAACTTTAGACAAATTGATTGGAACAATATGACAGGAAATCTTGAGTCTAGTGACTTTCTTGATACGGCTTTTTAGAACAGGTTGTGACAGAACCAACTAGAGGAAACAATCTGATTGACTTGGTTCTTGCCAACAAAGATTCACTAATTAATAATCTTGAAGTTAATGATGAGCTTGGGGAAAGTGATCACAAATCACTTAGTTTCAATATATCATGGAATTACCCAGATAATTGCAATCAAATCTCTGTCTCAGATTTTCGCTTGGCCGACTGCATGGGATTGAAAAATTACCAGGGTGGGCTAAATTGGGATGTCCTGACTATGGGTCAGGTAGGTGATCTTGGTTGCCATTATGACGTTTTTCAGAGCATAGACAACTTTTGTTCCGAGTAGGGAAATTAGATCTAACAAAAATGATCCCCTCTCATCGGTCAAAAGAGAGGCGTATATAGGTGTATCGAAAGAGGGGATGGGCAGTTAAGAAATCAATATATTCAATTCAAGAGAGAAATAAAGAAAGGAATAAGAAAAGCAAAAAGGGATTATGAGGATAATGTCGCAAGGGATTCAAAGAGTAACCCAAATGGGTTCTTTCAGGTATACAGAAGTAAGATTAGGAACAAGGTTGGCCCACTTAAGAGTAACTCTGGTCAGATCACTGACAGTGATAAGGATATGTGTGAAATTCTCAGTACCTACTTCCTCTCAGGTTTCACCCAGGAAAATACTAGCGATTTTCCTGAAATAATAGATTATACAGAACAGGACGATAATAAATTTTGCACGATTGCGGTAACTAGTGACATGGTCCTCAGACAAATAGAGAAACTAAAACCTAAAAAATCCCCAGGTCCTGATGAACTGTTTGCAAGGGTGTTAAAGTAATGTAAAGAGGAACTTAGCATACCTTTGGCTAATCTTTTTAACATATCACTACAAACTGGCATAGTGCCTGATAAGTGGAAAATGGCAAATGTAATACCTATTTACAAGGCAGGTGACAGGTCCTTGGCTTCGAACTATAGACCATAGTGGAAAAATTTATGGAATCAATAATTGCCGAAGCAATTCGTAGCCATCTTGATAGGCACAGATTGGTTAATGAATCTCAACACGGTTGAGATTCATTAACCTGTCTTACGAATTTACTAACTTTTTTCACTAAGGTGTTTGAGGAGGTAGATCATGGTAATGAATATGATATTGTGTATATGGACTTCAGTAAGGCTTTCGATAGAGTTCCACACCAGAGGCTGTTGAGGAAACTTAAGGCATACGGAATAGGAGAATTTTTTCCCTGGGTAGAGGCATGGCGGACAGATAGACAGCAGGGGAGTTTGCATAAATGGGGAAAAAATCAGAATGGGGGCACGCCCACAAGCGGTGTTACTCAGGAGTCAGTGTTGGGCCCTTTGTTGTTCACAATTTACATAAACGACATAGATGAGGAATATATAGCGAAAATAAGAAAATTTTTGCTGATGAAAAACAAAAAAATGGGGCCGTCCAATTCATTCTAATGAGGACACTAGAGGACTCCAGGATGATTTGAAAGACTGATGTAATGGTGGGAGAAGTGGCAGATGCAGTTTAATATGACAATGCAAAGTTCTAAATGTTGGACAGGTAAATAACCATGCCACAATCAACTAAAAAAGGTAGATCTTAATATTACTGAGTGCGAAAAGGATTTAGGAGTTCTGGTTAGCAGAAATCAAAAACCAAGACAACAGTGTATTAGTGTTCGCAATAAAGCTAACAGAATTCTTGGCTTCATATCTAGAAGTATAAATAATAGAAGTCCTCAGGTTGTTCTTCAACTCTATATATCCTTGGTTAGGCCTCATTTAGACTATGCCGTTCAGTTCTGGTCACCGTATTACAGAATTGATATAAATGTTCTGGAAAACGTACAGAGGAGGATGACAAAGATGATCCCATGTATCAGAAATCTTCCCTATGAGGATAGACTGAGGGCCTAAATCTGCACTCTCTCGAAAGGCGTAGAATTAGGGTGGATATGATCGAGGTGTATAAATGGAAAACAGGAATAAATAAAGGGATGTAAATAGCGTGCTGAAAATTTTCAGCCTAGACAGCACTCGCAGCAATGGTTTCAAGCTGGAAAAATTCAGATTCAGAAAGGACATAGGGAAAGCACTGGTTTGGTAATAGAGTTGTGAATGAGGGGAAACCCAAACTCCCGAGTACAGTTATTCAGGCAAAAAACGTTGTGTAATTTTTTAAATATAGGTTAGAAAAATACATGAGTGGGTGTGGGTGGGTGTGAGTTGGACCTGACATTGTGCTGCGGGTCTGGTGCCGTGCTTCTTCCTGAGTGGAGGCGACCAACTGGGTGGGTCCATTGTCTAATTTCGGGGGGGAATGGATTCATTGATCTTATCCTGGGGGGGACATGGACTGCTCGCATGGGTCAGTAGGCCTGTTGCAGTGTTCATTTTTTATGTTTTCAAGTGAAGTCTTTCTTGGTGCGGATTGAGATCACGTTCTTAAAATTCTTTGCTGTTTCATCCATCTCTTGCCTTCTGTCCAGTCACTTCAGTGCAAGTTTCAGTCATAAATTTTATCCCTCTCTCAACAGCTTGAGTGTTGTAGATGAATGGTTCACAGAACCGACACGTTGATAAATTAGACACATGTGCAACTCTTGGGTATCGTTAATAAGGAAACGTTTCGCCTACACAGTAGGCTTCTTCAGTCCATACAAAGTAGAAACGTGAAGAACAGGAGGAGAATGAGGTAATCAGTCCCTCATCCTTGAGTCGATGTGGTTAGTCCATCAGTCTTGAATAGAATACGGCAGATGAGCGGAGAAGCAGCTTATAAACCGTATGGCAGGAGAGGTGCAGCAGTCGTAGGTGGTGTCACATTTGCCCAATGTGGAAGTAGGTCGTGCCCAAGGGTTAGGCAAGCGAAGAATTCCCAAAAATTAAAATCCCAAGAAGTTGCAGTGTCTGACAGGATTGTAGATGAATGGTTCACAGAACCGACACGTTGATAAATTAGACACATGTGCAACCCAACCCAAGAGTTGCACATGTGTCTAATTTATCAGCTTGAGTGTTGTTTGGCCACTTGAGAACCTCCAGTGGGATCTCAGTAATTTTTAGAACCTGTTGATCTGATAGAGAATCAATGAAAGTAGGCTCAGTTTTGAGTTCAGTCTTCCAGTCGATCATGGAATGATAGTTCTTTGCTTGCCACTTTAGTTTGTGAATCACTACTTTTCTTGAGCTGACGATAGGAGCCACATTGTCATTCTCTTCATCTTCGCTACTATCATCAGTGTAGATTAACAAGTCCTCATCAACAGCATCTGCAGAATCTTCTCCATCCTCATCAGAGCTCTCAGTACTTTCTTCTGTCTGCTGATTCTCTTCTCTAATATTTCTTATCGTTGAGACAGCTTTGTCTCTCACAGTCATGTCTTTATCAGCGCACATACCAAGAAGCAGTTGATCTCTGCAAACAAAGTAGGAATTTCTTTGGACAGTCTTCTTCACTATCTTCTTTTCTTCACTGTTCATATGTCTCATAAACTGCAGTGACTGGAAGACGTTCTTTGGACCGCGTGCGACATAATGGTGCAGCTTGATGTAGAACCACATTGGAGCACTGAACTTTAAAATCATAATGACGACTCTTTTCAGCTCCTGACTGGGTCTTGATGTTGCCATATACAGCCTAAGGATCCTACTCTATAACGTATTCCACCGGGACACACACGATGAACCTGGTTCAAGAGCAGTCAAGTCATCATCAACCACACCTGTGATCACTCCTTTGCAAATCCTATACAAGTATTTCTGGTCCCAGGACAGATCCTCTGCCACTTTGTCATTCAGAGAAGGGAAATCAGTGAAACTGACTGGCTGGAAAGCAACAACTGGCAGCTAAGACTGAGGATCCTTGATTTGCTTGCCAGTGGGACCTCTCCAATGCTAAGGACCACTTGGTTTACTGTCATAGTGGTAGAAAACAGCCCGGAATGGCAGCTCATTTCCATGAAGCTGACAGATGAAATAATGAACCGGATGACCAAGCAACATTTCAAGATGATGAATGGTTCCATTGTTACCTTCGACATTTACCCTGGTTCCGTCACAACCAACACATACGAGAGGCTGCCAAGTTAGTTTCAGTTCCACCAGAAATGTATAGTCTTGGCAGTCTCCTTTCCATGGCCTGACTTGGGAGTCACATGAGTGAAATATTCAGTGCCGGACTCCACCATGATGATGTAATGATCTTTCATCAACATCTTTGGACTACATTTCTTGATATTCTCATTCTTTGTCATTACGCGAGTGGTCTCACCATCAAAATACAGTGACGTGATATTTTCCAAGTTTGCTAGCTCATTTTCTTGCCTCTCCATTCGGTATTTGTTTCTGGCATTTCGTAACTTCTGTGGTCCAATAATTTTACTTTTGTCGTCCTTGGTGATGATGGTATAGTCCATTAAGGTGGCGGTAACAATGGCAACTCCAGCATAATCACTGATCAAGTAGCCGTCACATGTGGCTGCCAGTGTGGGGAGTCTTGTTCTGTTCTACTGTGAGCTGCTGGCGGTCAGACCACTCAAGACATAGCATCAGTATCGACAGAAGGGCAATCTCTGGCATCATCTGAAATATCGTCAGAATCAGAAACTTCTCCAGCAGCCGGTTCATTCTGTCTTCCTCCAGCTGCATTCTGGCTCTGACTGCATCCTGCTCCTCTTTTACCGTCACTCTATCCCACATCCACCTTACTGTTATGCCAACACAGCCAAATTTCATCTTCTTATCGCCTCTCAGGTCAAGGACCTGTACCTCACGTTTAGGAACTTTCACTTCACAAGCCAGGTGGTATCCGTCACACTCCTTTATTTTGCAGCCTACATGTTGACAGGAGCAGCAGGACAGAAACAACTACATTCGTTCATTACTTCCTGAAATATAGCTTTTTTGGAGGCATTTTTGTTCATATTAAGCTCTGTTCCCCTACTGTACAATTCCCTCAGTCTTTCCTCAATAGTTTTCAGGCTAAGAATAGGAATAATCTTTCTGTCTCCAACTGATTTCTGCCATAGTTCAGAACAATCCTTAGCTGCTGTCTTGATAATCACTGAAACATCAGTAAACTTCATCACATTTATATCGCCAGCAGTTCCTTAACATATCGACACTGGACTGAAGTGTGTTCAGAGGAAGAACACTGACATGGCCAACACTGACATGGCTATTCTCGTTGACATTGTAGCCATCTCAGTAGTAAAGCATATAAGTAGTCAGAGTATCTGAAAAGAGAGAAAGTTAGCTAATGTTTACAAATACTGCAGAGTACATAGATACAGTATATAAAACACTGCGCTGCGCTGCTCAGTAATACAGACATATTCCAAAATTTCACTCACAATTGCTGTATACTAAACCTCAACCAATCAACGTCATATTTGGCACTGAATCTTAGAAGCAAATCAGGAACGATGTCTGAAGATTGAAACTCGGACAAAAAATTCAGTGCTTCCCAGCCAGCCTCTCTCTAAGTCAGTTAACATGTTACAACACCTGCCTTCTTTAAAGCCAGTCTACATGTTACAAAACCTGTCAGTCAATATTTTACAACACCTGCCAGTCAACATGTTACAACACCTGCCTCCACCTAAGTCAGTCAACATGTTACAACACCTGAGAGTCAACATGTTACAACACCTACTCCCTCCTAAGTCTGTCAACACACTTTACAACAACTGCCAGTCGACATGTTATAACACCTGCCAGTGAACATGTTAAAACACCTGCCTCTTCCTAAACCAGTCAAAATGTTACAACACCTGCTAATCAACATGTTACAAAACCTGCCAGTAAAATGTTACAACACCTACCTCCTCCTAAGTCAGTCAACACATTACAACAACTGCCAGGCAACATGTTACAACACCTGCCAGAGATCATGTCACAGTACATACCTCCTTCTAAGCGAGTCAACATGTTACAGCACCTGCCACTCAACATGTTACAACATCTGCCAGTCAACATGATACACCACCAACCTCCTCCTAAGTCAGCCAACACATTACAACAACTGCCAGTCAACATATTACAACACCTGCCAGTCAACATGATACAACACCAACCTCCTCCTAAGTCAGTCAACACTTTACAACAACTGCCAGTTAGTATGTTACAACACCTGCCAGTCAAAATGTTACACCACCTGCCAGTAAACATGTTACAAGACCTGCCAGTATACATGTTACAACACCTACCTCTTCCTAAATCAGCAAACACTTTACAACACCTACCAGTCAACATGTTACAACACCTGCCAGTCTACAATGTTACAACACCTACCTCCTCCTAAGTCAGTAAACATGTTACAATACCTGCCAGTCAACATGTTACAAGACCTGCCAGTCAACATATTACAACACCTACCAGTCAACATGTTACAACACCTGCCAGTCAACATGTTACACTTGCCAGTCAACATCTTACAACACCTACCTCCTCTTAAGTCAGTCAAAATGTTACAACACCTGCTAGTCAACATGTTACAACACCTGTCAGTCAACATGTTAAAACACGTGCCAGTCAACGTGTTACAACACCTGTCAGTCAATATTTTACAACACCTGCTAGTCAACATGTTACAACACCTGCCCTCCTAAGCCAGTCAAAATGTTACAACACCTGCTAATCAACATGTTATAAAACCTGCCAGTAAAATGTTACAACACCTACCTCCTCCTAAGTCAGTCAACACATTACAACAACTGCCAGTCAACATATTACAACACCTGCCATTCAACATGTTACAACACGTTCCATTCAACGTGTTACAACACCTACCAGTCAACATATTACAACACCTGCCAGTCAACGTGTTACAAGACCTGCCAGTCTACATGGTACAACACTTACCTCCTCCTAAGTCAGTCAACATGTTACAACATCTGCAACTCAACATGTTACAAGACCTGCCAGTCTACATGTTACAACACCTACCTCATCCTAAGTCAGTCAACATGTTACAACACGTGCCAGTCAACATGTTACAACAACTACCTCCTCATAAGTAAGTCAACATGTTACAACACCTGCCAGTCAACATGTTGCAATACCTGCCAGTCAACATGTTACAATACCTACCTCCTTCTAAGCCAGTCAACATGTTACAACACCTGCTAGTCAGCATGTTACAACACCTACGAGTCAACATGTTACAACACCTGCCAGTCAACATGTTACACTTGGAAGTCAACATGTTACAACGCCTACCTGTCAACATATTGCAACACCTGCCAGTCAATTGTTACAACACCTGTCCGTCAACATGTTACAACACCTGCCAGTCTACATGTTACAGCACCTTCTAGTCAACGTGTTACAACACCTGCCAATCAACTTGTTACAACACTTGTAAGTCAACACGTTGCAACACCTGCCAGTCAACATGTTACAACGCCTACCTCCTCCTCAGTCAGTCAACATGTTACAACACCTCCCAATCAACATGTTGCAACACCTACCAGTCAACTTGTTACAACACCTGCCAGTCAACATGTTACAACACCTGCCAGTGAACATGTTACACCTGCTAGTCAACGTGTTACAACACCTGCCAGTCAACTTGTTTCAACACCTGCCAGTCAACATGTTACAAAACCTGCTAGTCAACGTGTTACAACACCTGCCAATCAACATGTTACAACACCTGCCACTCAACATGTTACAACACCTGCTAGTCAACATGCTACAACACCTGCCACTCAACATGTCACAACACCTGCCAGTCAACATGTTACAACACCTGCCATTCAACATGTTACAACACCTGCCATTCAACATATTACGACACCTTCCGGTCAACATGTTACAACACCTGCCTCCGCCTGAGCCTGCCTTCTACTCGCCATACACCTCCCAGAATTACTTACCCGGAATAATTTTCCGTTCATCCTGCAACCCTGCAAAACAAAGAAAGAATTAAGGTTAAGAGAGAACTGAGTATCTACTGAGTCACAAGCTGTTTATCTCGCTACTGTACCCAATTTATTAAAAATAATTGGTGCACTTAATTACGTTGATTTGTTTCGGTCTCTGCGTGACCCGAGGAAGGTTTGCTTCGTAGGCAATATACCTCAGTTACATGTATCCCTCGTATACCATAATCCTAGTCACATGTGTAAGCACACACCTACGTAGTGCTGGATGTATTTATGTATTTGTGTATGTATGCATGCATGTGTGTATGTATGTATGTATGCCTCATGTTTGCTTGTGTGTGCATGTGCATACATGATTATGTATTCGAGATTGCATACTTGTATTATGTATACATATACATATGTAAACATGTGAACATATATACTTGTGTGCTTTTGCATTTGTACTTGTCCATATGTGAGTATATTCGTGTGCATATATATGCACACGAGGAGGGGTGTTAACGATGCAGTTTTATAACTGTAGCATAAGAGTGCCTCTGGCAAGACAGTGATGGAGTGAATGATGATGAAAGTGTTTCTTCTTCGGGTCGCCCTGCCTTGGTGGGAGACGGCCGATGTGTTAACAAAAATATATACACATGAAAAGTAAAGCTGAGTCGGGTCAAAGATTTAATTAATAAGAGAATTTAGAAATATTTATGTCGTGCAATGCCATCTCTGTGCCACCGTGCACGTCGGAGGAGCAGTGCACAGTGCGACATGATTTGCAATTGCAATAAGTTGTCACCTGAACAATATTATCCCAATTTCTTTAATTAATTGCCAACTATGCAGACTAATTTTAATCTGAACTTTCCACTAAGTAAGATACACTAGCTATGAAGTATGTCTGAAGTTTCTCTATGTGAGTGGAGGATGGCCGAGAAAGTCCTCTCCTTCAAGAAGTTTGTAATGGACCTCAGTTGATGACCTCTTAAATCAAAAACATAAAGTTGGTACAGTATTCCTGTCACCAAGAATTGTCAAAGGCTTTCTCGTGTGTCCAAAAGCAGCAATAACAACAACGTGATATCCTTCAAGCTCAGGCCTGAATGATATCACGTTATGTTAATGAGTTAGACACGTCTGCAACAGTTAGGCTTCTTTATTATTGAAACGTTTCAACACTAAATATACCTAACTGTTGCAAATGTGTCTTACTCATCAACTCGTCTGTATTTTACACCATTTTCAACACATCACGTTATAAACTCATTAAATGATATGTGAGAGTGGAAAGCAACACACTGTTGATCATTTAATAAATTTCTTGACTCTACGAAAAGAGGAAGACTTTAGCTAATTATTTAATCCATGACTGCAGAGGCAGTCACTTCGAGTAATAAGGCTTTGACTGACGTGTTAGGAAACATGAAAAAAGTCCAAATCTCGTTGTACAGTGAAAGCAACTTGATCAGATTTAACAGATTAAGATGGTGTAACATGTCATACATCATTCCAGAAGGACCGTGAAAGTTGAAAAAAGTTATAAGAAACGGAATGTCCTTCAGTAGCAAAGTGTAGCGAGATAGACTCGGCCTTAGCTTTGTGGTGTAAGAAAATTGGGTGATAGCTGGCTGAGCGTTTACTGAATGCAAATCTGATGATGGTGTTGGACATGTCCACCCGGGTGTCGACAATGGCGTTGCAAACAGTAAGGGAAAAGATTGGGGGTGTCTGTTATGTTTCTTGGAGATTCTATGGACAGTGGTCCAGACCTGGGTCATTGATGTGTTTTTGGATAAATTTGGAAATAGATAACTCAGCAGCCGTAAGAATTGATAAAGTGGCATTGTGAACTTTGGAATCAATGTCATTCCAAAATATTTCAAGGTCGGTGGTTCTTGAGAAAAACACCCCAATCTGAACTTACAACAGTGAACTGGAGGAGAAGTAGAAGTATAAGAAATACAAGCAAGTATAAGAAATGCAGATCGAGAAATGGTTATAAGAAATATTACATAATCTTACGAATGGTCATAAGAAATCTTACCAGTGGGATTCCCTCAAGGAAGGTTCCTTGATGTTGGTGAGGGGCTCTTGATTTAGGGAATTGGATCTGTGCTCCAGTTCCCCGAATTAAGCCTGAATGCCTTCCGCATCCCCCCCCCCCCCGCAGGCGCTGTATAATCCTCTGGGTTTAGCGCTTCCCCCTTGATTATAATAATAATAACTAGTGGGATCATCTACATGGGTACCACTACGGTCGCTAAGAAGAGTGAGGTTTGAATGCATGACCATGTCTGCCACTTGTTTTCCTCTACACTTCGCCCTGAAGCATCCTCATTGATGATAAGTGAAGCCTATCAACATCCATCGCCTCTAACTTAGGACAGTAAACAGAACAAACAACCAGGAACGTGCTACTTAATTCTACATGTGAGTGAGGTGAGAGTTGCATTCAGTGATACCCCACTTGAAGACAATGTATTATGAGCAAAAGTGACGATCCCTTGCCTTTCATCTCTTCTAAATCGGGGAACGGGATGGGTTTAAACACATGTCAAATGAGTCATAAAACTCACAAGCCAGTGTGTTAAACCTCTCGCCCAGCTGGCAATAATAAGATTCGTCCTACTAGGTAAATTTCTATACTCCATAAGGAGGTTAGCACAGTCTACGACTGTTGTAGACAAATGACGAAAAGTCGACAAAGCTCTATCAGTAACGAAATTTGCGCATGTTTGTTCCTAAGACCACAACACTTTCACTTTAAGAGAGCGTACATGTTGATATACGTCGATTCCTGTCAGGGCGATTTGTTATTGATTTTTTTCCCACATGAGTAAGGATTGCAGGACAAATTCCGTCCCCTGCGAGTGATTCCAATACTGGAGCACGAATCACGCGAGACCGATCTCAACACAGAGGTCGACCTCGCAGGACCCGAGGGTGTTGGCTGAGATAAGACACACGAAGAAGCTGAAGAAGGAGGAATTTGCAGTTGTATGGTTTTTGTGCCTCGTTTGCCCTCCTTAGGACATGCGGGAGGATCAGAAGTAAGGAGTGGAGACTTAGGTGGAGTGACAGCAAGAATAGCATTAAAAGCTCCTCAAAATAATATCTCCAGATTTCCAACATTTCCACCTCCCTAGGTTTTTCTCGGCTTACTAATCTCACTCCAAAACCTTTCCTTATTGTCAGCAAAATTTATTGACTAAATCTCACCCACTCTCTCTCACCACTCTTAGAAGGAATGGAAGGTTGGGAAGACGCATGTTTGGAAGGTTAAGAAGACGCGTGTTTGGAGGGTTGGGAAGATACAGGAGTGAGGGGCAGTGTGTGTGTGCAAGTTTCAACATACCAGAGTGAGCTCGTGCAGCTGAGACTTAAGATTAATTGTTTTTGAGAGTTTTATGGGACACCTCAACCTTCTACCTGGGCTCACCATACGAGATGCTCATTATCGTAGACTTCCTTCTCAATCTTGTACCGGGGACAGTCCCGGTAAAAACTGGGATGGGCGCCATTGCAGTTAAGACAACTTTTAACTTGAGATGATCAGTCATCAGTCTCATGTCCTTCACTTCCACACTTTTCACAGAGAAGGTCAGCAGTGCGAGCCCCTTGACTGTGGCCATGTTTCTGGCAACAGGAACACGGTAAGAGGTGGGGTATGAAGGTTGAAACCTCAACACGGAGATATCCAGTATAAACAAAAGCAGGGAGGTCAAGTCCCCCAAAGGTTGCTGTGCTCTGCAAAACCTGTAGCACAGTAAGTACCTTTGTGAGTGACACGAAGAGTTTGCGGTAAAGTTGTCACCTACAGACGGTGACAAGTGCTACCCAAATCCTCGAATAACTGTCCATTCTTGCTTATATGCGCTTTTGTAGACGACAGAAAATTTGCCAGGCATTGTAAACATTGAACCATATTCAAAAAATTATTCGGCAAGTTATTAACTCTGATATTTGCTAATGAAATTTGTTAGGTTAAAGATAACTTTAACTAAATGCGTCCAAACAGCTAGTAAACATGGTTTCCCAAACAGCAAACAATGCAGAAATAATGCCTTGCTTTAAAAAAGAATCCATACCTAATGCTTCTAGTTAATACATATCTGATCAAGGCTAAGCTTGTAGTACAGTTGATTAGCAAGGTTATATGCGAGGTACACTAGGCTTATAGTACAGATAATAAGCAAGGTTATATGCGAGGTACACTAGGCTTATAGTACAGATAATAAGCAAGGTTATATGCGAGGTACACTAGGCTTATAGTACAGATAATAAGCAAGGTTATATGCGAGGTACACTAGGCTTATAGTACAGATAATAAGCAAGGTTATATGCGAGGTACACTAGGCTTATAGTACAGATAATAAGCAAGGTTATATGCGAGGTGCACTAGGCTTATAGTACAGATAATAAGCAAGGTTATATGCGAGGTACACTAGGCTTATAGTACAGATAATAAGCAAGGTTATATGCGAGGTACACTAGGCTTATAGTACAGATAATAAGCAAGGTTATATGCGAGGTACACTAGGCTTATAGTACAGATAATAAGCAAGGTTATATGCGAGGTACACTAGGCTTATAGTACAGATAATAAGCAAGGTTATATACGAGGTACACTAGGCTTATAGTACAGATAATAAGCAAGGTTATATACGAGGTACACTAGGCTTATAGTACAGATAATAAGCAAGGTTATATGCGAGGTACACTAGGCTTATAGTACAGATAATAAGCAAGGTTATATGCGAGGTACACTAGGCTTATAGTACAGATAAGAGGGGAATGTGTTCCATCTTTAAAAATTTCCTTCTAGTGATGTCTATGCTTGCTCTTAAGAAACATTTCATCCATATTTTGTGTACAGTGAAGTGGTCATGAAATATTCGCAATGTATCTTGTATTTGGTAAATTACAAGAGATTTCATGTCTTACTGAAAAACTTTCAAAAACTCCACTGTTTACATATTTAATATATACTATTGTATTAAATATATAGTTTTTTATCCATTTTCTGTCATCCTGCATTCCTGAAATATATGAGAAGTGAGATTACTAAGGAATAGAATTATTTCATTAATATCCACTTAATGTGGATTAAAGTCGGGATCTGAACGAATTATCAGCATAACAAGCGCTCATTAGGTCGGGAGTTTGCACTGTTTTAATGAGAAGTATTAATGTAACAAGTACACATAATGTAACACGCACACACGTTATAACAAGAGCACACAATGTAGCAAGCACACATAATGTAACAAGCACAAACTTTATATCAAGAATATATAATGTAACAAGCACGAACCTCATAACATGCACACATCTCATAACAAGCACACACCTCATAAGCACACACCTCATAACAAGTACACACCTCGTTAGGGTATCATGACGGCCAGCCAGTCATTAATTACTCTCCTGGCTTGTAATACTCTAAGTAGCTCCTTCATTGTCGGTTCTGGGTCGAGCCTGTCAGACACCAGTCCCAGTCAAGCGTCCAACATATTGCTAAGGTACACAAGCTGAATAAGAAAAGATAACACCTTGGGAGCACTCCAGCATTAATGCAATCACATCATTGTTCCCAATAATAAAGTAAAAATGCGCCTGAGGAGAAGGTCCACGAGCTAGGTGGTTGTACTAAGCCGCCTCCATCTCAGATTCACCTACCTAACTCACCTCCAACCTGACATCGGCTAACGGTTTATACCGATATGTTCATGCAGCAAAATTTTCTCCATCCCACCCCATTCCTGGCCTCCTACCCCTTCTACGACCTTCTTCGCCCCCCTCTGCTCCATTTCTGTTCACAGCAGACAGCCTCTTTCTTGACATTCGTTGAGACATCAACTATCTGGTTCATTTCCTCAAAGTGACGAACTTGATCGTTTATGCATTCGTGAACGTACTGTATCATACGTATGTAGGCAACCTCTTCCCTTTTTTTCATGGCTCTTGCTTCCTTCCATCTGCCTCACCCCATATATGTAAGCTTTTTTTTTTTTTTTTTTTTTTTTTTTTTTTTTTTTTTTTTTTTTTTTTTTTTTTTTTTTTTTTTTTTTTTTTTTGCCTCTTCCAATCGAGACACGTCTCCCATGCTTTTATCTGTAACATGCATTTCCTATGTTAAAAGTAATTTTCTTAGCTAACCTCGTACACCCACACTGACGATCCAAACCTCCGCACTATAGCAACACACATATGTTTCCTAACAGAGAAACAAGTTCAATTTTTCCTTTAATCGATATCTAAGGGATTGAAGTATTCTTGACTGATGATGAACAGGTTAACTGTAGCTTGAGTGACCCTTGTGTTGTCAGTACGCTTTAAGCCCCATTAACCAGCCAACCAATTCACTGCATCTGTTCTGATGAGTAGATCACTCTTGATGGTGTCTCCACAGACAGAATCAGTGCGTGTATGCCTAAGGGAATATGTAACTCAGTACATATATAGTATATACGCAAAGTATATATAAAATGACGGTTCAAGCCCTCCGTCCATCTTTCTGCTTATTCATATATACACTCAGCTTATTCCCAATAAGTACACATTTTGGTTTTAAATATTCTTGACTGGTGGTGAAGGTGGTGACATAAAACCTTAATGACCCTCGTACATTGGTAGGCTCTGAGCTCAAGTAGCCAACCAATAGGAAATATATTAACCACGAGTTGTCTCTGTCCCTATCCATCTTGCCAAGTCCTCTCAGTACTTTATATATCACTGTCATGTCCCCTCTATCCCACATGTTCTCCAGTGTCGTCAAGTTTTCCCTTAAGCTCTCCTCGTCGGGCATAACCCTTAGCTCAAGGACTAGTCTTGTTACAAACCTTTGCACTTTCTAAAATTTCTTGAAGTGTTTGACCAAGTGTGGGTTCCATACTGGTGCTGCATACTCCAATATGGGCCTGACGTACACACTGTACAGTGTCTTGAATGACTCCTCACTTAGATGTCAAAATGCTATTCTTAGGTTTTAGTTGATGTGCGCCTCAGATGTACTCGAAATGATGCTCACCCAAAGATCCTGTTCCTGAAACATGTATTCAAAGCTCAGAACCATGTGATCACTATCTCCAAGAATGGATTTATATGCCATGACCTCAGTGTTTGATCTACTCAAGGTGAATATGATGTCCAGCCTTGCTGGTTCAACCTCTCCTCCCTCTCTCTACAGCCTTTGACCTCCTAGGTCATACTCAGTCTGCTGTTTTCTTTGCACTTTCTGGGGTTAAACTCAAGGCGTCATTTGTCCCTTTTGTGAAGTTTGGTTTCTCCTGTCCTCCTGCTTCCTCACTCTTTAATGTTAACTCTATGTATTTGAAACTCGAGACCACGTGATCGCTTGTGCCGAGGGGCGTTTCGTGTGTGAATTCCCCTATGCCTGAAAAAGTGCATACACAGTCAAGCCTCGCTGGTTCACCATCTCCTCTCTTTCTGGTTGTGTCCGTAACTTTTTGATATGTGAAGCTTTCCAGCACCGCCTCCAGCACCTTGGTTCTCCACCTCTCCTGTCCCTTATGTAGCTCCAGATTTTCCCTTGTGGTTGAAATTCCCCATGATGAATGTCTGTGCACGTGTGTGAGGGTGTCTGTGTGTGTGGGTGTGGATGTGGGTGTGGGTGCGGGTGTGTGTTTATTTACATGTGTGTGTGCGTTTGTGTACACACCTAATTGTACTCACCTGATTGTGGTTGTATCCCTTGTTGGTGTACCCAACTTTTCTGGCTTTCCGGAGACTTTCCTGTCTCCACAGTAAATACTTCATTAAATCTTATGTCGAACTCTTCACATACTTCTCAGTCGTTTCTTATGAACTCACCCCCTACCTTACTCAGCGTGAATACTTGGTCCTTGACTGTTGTTTTCCTCCTGATGTGGCCATACAACAGCTTCGGGTCAGACTTGGCTTTTGATGTTGTGTCATTTTCGTATTGCTGCTGGGCCTCCCTGATTACCTGCGCATATTTGTTTCTGGCTTTTTGACTAGTCTCTTCATTTACCTGAGGCCTTTGTCTTTCCGTTCTCTAGTACACCTTTGGGTGAACCGATGACTCGTTCTCGTCTTCCCTGCTTTCCTCTCCACTTGTATCTCTACTATGTATTTGAAGCTCAGAACCACGTACTCACTAGCTCCGAGGGGTCTTTTGTATGTGATGTTCTCAATGTCTGAACTACTCCAGGCGAGTACAAGGTCCGGTTCATCTTCTGCTCTCTCTCTCTCTCTGGTAGTCTCCTTAACATGTTGGTTCATGAGGTTTTCCAGTACCTTCTCCATCATCTTGGCTCTGCATGTTTCGGGTCCCCCATGTGGCTCCAGGTTTTCCTAGTCAATCTCCATGTGATTGAAATAACCCATAACTAGTAACTTTGACCTACCCATATAAGCCCTTCTGGCCATCTCAGCTAGTGTGTCCACCATTGCCTTGTTGCTCTCTTATTTTTCTCTTGGCTTCCTGCTGTTCTGTGGCGGGTTGTACATCACTACAATTACCATGTTAGGGCCCCCAGACTAAATTGTTCCTACTAAGTAGTCCCTTTCGCCCATTCTGTGCATTCTTTCCATTTTCTCAAATCCCCACCGTTATCGGATGAGCAGTGCAATTTCTCCTATCCCTCTGCTCCCTCTATCTTCCCTCAGGATCTGATATCTGGAAGGAAAGATCGCATCTGTAATCATCTCAGTGATTT
>NC_069423.1:45258094-45263094 GCF_026875155.1 Cherax quadricarinatus | reverse complement strand
ACTCGCCAGGTAATGCAGTGTCCTGTGCGCTGTACGACTCGCCAGGTAATGCGGTGTCCTGTGCGCTGTACGACTCGCCAGGTAATGCGGTGTCCTGTGCGCTGTACGACTCGCCAGGTAATGCGGTGTCCTGTGCGCTGTACGACTCGCGAGATAATGCGGTGTCCTGTGCGCTGAACGACTCGCCAGGTAATGCGGTGTCCTGTGCGCTGTACGACTCACCAGGTAATGCGGTGTCCTGTGCGCTGTACGACTCGCCAGGTAATGCGGTGTCCTGTGCGCTGTACGACTCGCCAGGTAATGCGGTGTCCTGTGCGCTGTACGACTCGCCAGGTAATGCGGTTGTCCTGTGCGCTGTACGACTCGCCAGGTAATGCGGTGTCCTGTGCGCTGTACGACTCGCCAGGTAATGCGGTGTCCTGTGCGCTGTACGACTCGCCAGGTAATGCGGTGTCCTGTGCGCTGTACGACTCGCCAGGTAATGCGGTTGTCCTGTGCGCTGTACGACTCGCCAGATAATGCGGTGTCTTGTGCGCTGTACGACTCGCCAGGTAATGCGGTGTCCTGTGCGCTGTACGACTCGCCAGGTAATGCGGTGTCCTGTGCGCTGTACGACTCGCCAGGTAATGCGGTGTCCTGTGCGCTGTACGACTCGCCAGGTAATGCGGTGTCCTGTGCGCTGTACGACTCGCCAGGTAATGCGGTGTCCTGTGCGCTGTACGACTCGCCAGATAATGCGGTGTCTTGTGCGCTGTACGACTCGCCAGGTAATGCGGTGTCCTGTGCGCTGTACGACTCGCCAGGTAATGCGGTGTCCTGTGCGCTGTACGACTCGCCAGGTAATGCGGTGTCCTGTGCGCTGTACGACTCGCCAGGTAATGCGGTGTCCTATGCGCTGTACGACTCGCCAGGTAATGCGGTGTCCTGTGCGCTGTACGACTCACCAGGTAATGTGGTGTCCTGTGCGCTGTACGACTCACCAGGTAATGCGGTGTCCTGTGCGCTGTACGACTCGCCAGGTAATGCGGTGTCCTGTGCGCTGTACGACTCGCCAGGTAATGCGGTGTCCTGTGCGCTGTACGACTCGCCAGGTAATGCGGTGTCCTGTGTGCTGTACGGCTCGCCAGGTAATGCGGTGTCCTATGCGCTGTACGACTCGCCAGATAATGCGGTGTCTTGTGCGCTGTACGACTCGCCAGGTAATGCGGTGTCCTGTGCGCTGTACGACTCGCCAGGTAATGCGGTGTAATGTGCGCTGTACGACTCGCCAGGTAATGCGGTGTCCTGTGCGCTGTACGACTCGCCAGGTAATGCGGTGTCCTGTGCGCTGTACGACTCGCCAGGTAATGCGGTGTCCTGTGCGCTGTACGACTCGCCGGGTAATGCGGTGTCCTGTGCGCTGTACGACTCGCCAAGTAATGCGGTGTCCTGTGCGCTGTACGACTCGCCAGGTAATGCGGTGTCCTGTGCGCTGCACGACTCGCCAGGTAATGCGGTGTCCTGTGCGCTGTACGACTCGCCAGGTAATGCGGTGTCCTGTGCGCTGTACGACTCGCCAGGTAATGCGGTGTCTTGTGCGCTGTACGACTCGCCAGGTAATGCGGTGTCCTGTGCGCTGTACGACTCGCCAGGTAATGCGGTGTCCTGTGCGCTGTACGACTCGCCAGGTAATGCGGTGTCCTGTGCGCTGTACGACTATACATGACCTATACCTGACCCATAATCACTTCATACTTTTATCTAATTATGATGAGCCAGCATATAAGGTGTGAATCCGATCAGAAGAGGCATTCTCTAGCTAATGTATAAAATATTTTCTGATAAATTAGACACATGTGAAACTCTTGGGTAACTTTATTGAGGAAACGTTTCGCCACACAGTGGCTTCATCAGTCCATACGTAGGAGAAACTTGAAGAACAGGAGGAGAATGAGGTAATCAGTCCCTCAACCTTGAGTCGATGTGGTCAGTCCATCAATCGGTTCTCTGAACCATTCACCTAATAATTATTTTCTTTTTAAATCAACGAGTCAAAATTTACACAGCTGATGACAATGCTAACCTTCACCTAAATAACCAAAGTTAACCATTGTTTAACGTTAACGTTAGGCTGTTTATAAGAAGTCACTAGTTATCACACAGAAACTAATGTTTTTATTACATGACCAGAGTGTTATGGAAATAAATGGTATAAAATACCGACACAATGGATATATAAACACAAATGCAGTATAATGTGATCCTTTATTGACTACGTTTCGCCCACACAGTGGGCTTTTTCAAGTCACAAACAAACAGTTCTGTTTGTGACTTGAAAAAGCCCACTGTGTGGGCGAAACGTAGTCAATAAAGGATCACATTATACTGCATTTGTGTTTATATTTCCACCAGAGTGTTATCTTCGTATATGTTTAGCTAAAACTTACACTGGATCTTTCAGTTAGGTTTACCAACAGTTTAAGATTTCTCCTTGAAAAATGCCCTGACAAACTTTAGCAACAACGTACATCCTCATTTATCTTGGGTACTCATATACTGAAGGTTTCACGCCGATTAGAAGAATCATTCTCATGTAATTGCAGGGATATCTAAATCAGTGAAGAAAATAGCGCTTGTTACTACCTATAAAAAGACTTAAACATCAGTAGCGACGCTCCTGCTTTCATGGCTTCCAGGAAAGGGAAGTAGACATACCTGAGAGAGAGAGAGAGAGAGAGAGAGAGAGAGAGAGAGAGAGAGAGAGAGAGAGAGAGAGAGAGAGAGAGAGAGAGAGAGAGAGAGAGAGAGAGAGAGAGGAGAGAGAGGGAGAAATTCTTCAATCTTCAACATTACCTGCCGAATTTGTTTATGATGGTGTTCTGGAGATGAGCGACTCGGTAGATAGAAGGTGCTAGGAAGACTGCTAGAGAGAGGGCTACGAAAAGTACTAGAGAGGGGCCTACGGAGAGTGCTAAAGAGGGACGGTGCTAGAGAGTAAAGGTGCTAGGGGGAGAGCGTACTAAAGAGCAAGGGTGCTAGAGAATAAGGGTGCTAGAGAGAAAGGGTGCTAGAGAGGAAGGATGCTAGAAAGGAAGGATGCTAGAGAGGAAGGGTGCCAGAGAATAAGGGTGTTAGAGAGGGAAGGTGCTAGAGAGGAAGGGTATTAGAGAATAAGTGTGCTAGAGAGGGAGGGTGCTAGAGAGGGAAGGTGCTAGAGAGGAAGGGTGCTAGAGAATAAGTGTGCTAGAGAGGGAGGGTGCTAGAGAGGAAGGATGCTAGAGAGGAAGGGTGCTAGAGAATGCTAGAGAGGAAGGGTGCCAGAGAGGAAGAGTGCTAGAGAGGGAGGGTGCTAGAGAGGAAGGGTGATAGAGAGAAATGGTGATAGAGAGGAAGGGTGCTAGAGAGGAAGGGTGTTAGAGAGGGAGGGTGCTAGAGAGGAAGGGTGCAAGAGAGGAAGGGTGCTAGAGAGGGAGGGTGCTAGAGAGGGAGGGTGCTAGAGAGGGGAGGGTGCTAGAGAGGAAGGGTGTTAGAGAGGGAGGGTGCTAGAGAGGAAGGGTGCAAGAGAGGGAGGGTGCTAGAGAGGGAGGGTGCTAGAGAGGGAGGGTGCTAGAGAGGGCGGGTGCTAGATAGGGAGGGTGCTAGAGAGGGAGGGTGCTAGAGAGGGCGGGTGCTAGATGGGGAGGGTTTGCTAGAGAGGGAGGGTGCTAGAGAGAAAGGGCGCAAGAGAGGAGGGTGCTAGAGAGGAAGGGTGCAAGAGAGGGAGGGTGCTAGAGAGGGAGGGTGCTAGAGAGGGAGGGTGCTAGAGAGGGCGGGTGCTAGAGAGGGAGGGTGCTAGAGAGGGAGGGTGCTAGAGAGGGCGGGTGCTAGATAGGGAGGGTGCTAGAGAGGGAGGGTGCTAGAGAGAAAGGGCGCAAGAGAGGCAGGGTGCTAGAGTGGGCGGGTGCTAGAGAGCGAGGGTGCTAGGGAGGCAGGGAGATAGAGAGGGAGGGTGCTAGAGAGGCAGGGTGCTAGAGAGGGAGGGTGCTAGAGAGGGCGGGTGCTAGAGAGGGAGGGTGCTAGAGAGGGAGGGTGCTAGAGAGGGAGGGTGTTAGAGAGGGAGGGTGCTAGAGAGGCAGGGTGCTAGAGAGGGAGGGTGCTAGAGAGGGAGGGTGCTAGAGAGGGCGGGTGCTAGAGAGAGAGGGTACTAGAGAGGAAGGGTGCTAGAGAGGGAGGGTGCTAGAGAGGAAGGGTGCAAGAGAGGCAGGGTGCTAGAGAGGGGCGGGTGCTAGAGAGGGAGGGTGCTAGAGAGGGAGGGTGCTAGAGAGGGAGGGTGCTAGAGATGGAGTGTGCTAGAGAGGAAGGGTGCTAGAGAGGCAGGGTGCTAGAGAGGAAGGTTTCTAGAGAGGGAGGGTGCTAGAGAGGCAGGGGGCTAGAAATGGCTGATGCTAGAGAGGAAGGGTGCTAGAGAGGAAGCGTGCTAGTGAGGCAGGGTGCTAGATAGGGCGGTTGCTAGAGAGAAAGGGTGCTAGAGAGGAAGGGTGCCAGAAAGGAAGGTTGCTAGAGAGGAAGGGTGGTAGGGAGGAAGGGTGCTAGAGAGGTAGGGTGTTAGAGATACCGGGTGCTAGAAAGGAAGGGTGCTAGAGAGGTAGGGTGCTAGAGAGGCAGGGCGCTAGAGAGGCAGGGTGCTAGAGAGGCAGGGTGCTAGAGAGGGAGGGTGCTAGAGAGGGAGGGTGCTAGAGAGGGAGGGTGCTAGAGAGGCAGGGTGCTAGAGAGGCAGGGTGCTAGAAACGCAGGGTGCTAGAGAGGCAGGGTGCTAGAGAGGCAGGGTGCTAGAGAGGCAGGGTGCTAGAAATGGCTGGTGCTAGAGAGGAAGGGTGCTAGAGAGAGAGCGTGCTAGTAAGGCAGAGTGCTAGAGAGGGCGGTTGCTAGAGAGAAATGGTGCTAGAGAGGAAGGGTGCTAGGGAGGAAGGGTGCTAGAGAGGCAGGGTGATAGAGAGGAAGGGTGCTAATGAGGTAGGGTGCTAGAGAGCAAGGGTGCTAGA
>NC_069423.1:45228094-45253094 GCF_026875155.1 Cherax quadricarinatus | reverse complement strand
ATGGGAAAAAGAAAAAAAGTTAAAAGCAGGGGGGGGGATATAGTTTTGCAGGGGTTGTTTTTTTTAATTAAATGTTTTGGAAGAGGGTAAAGGTCCCTGGGGGATTGGCAGAGAGCTTTGTATATTTCCCCTTTGTATTTAGGCAAAGGGGGGCCAAAAGAGAGTGTAAAATTCTAAAGGAATCAGCCTGTTGAGTATACCTGGTAAAAATGTATGGTTTTTAGTTATTATTTAAAAAAATTAAAATTTAAAATGGGGGCGCAGGATCGCAAAAGAACAAGGAGGCTTTAGGAAGGGTAGTTGGTTTTGTAGATCAAAAGGGTTTACAGTGAAACCTAGGGTTTTTATGTAGATAAAAGGTTTAAAGGGGGAAATTTTTTTTTAGTTGTGGTTTTTGGGGGAAAGGGTTTTCATTCGGTGTTGAGGGGCCATTGTTGGTAGTTTTACAAAATTTCGGGTGGATGCACCCTTTATGTTCAATAATTTTTTATTTTGGCAGGGGGGTGTTTTAAAAAAAAAATCTAAAAACAAAGTTTTGGGTTTTCCCCTTTTTTTTCTTACATTGGGGATTCTGAAAATTTTCAGATTGGTTTAAATGAAAAAAGGTAATATGTAAAAAAAGGAAATTGAATTTTCATAGGGAAGAGTAAGGTTTTTAAAGAGGTTTAAAAAAAAAAATTGGTAATGAAAAATTGGATCCCGATTGGGGGAGAAAAGTGAGGGGAGGAAAAAAATATTTAGGTATTTTTTGGGAGTGAAAAATTTTCAGAAAATGGGTTTACCAAAAGAAGAGGTAATCATAGAACTATGAGGAAAAAAAGTGGTGGGGGGAAATTTAAGACTCTGTGGTGATAAATTTTCCATAGAACCACAGGGTGGAATTTTTTGAGAGTATAGTTATACCAAAAAGCTCGATATGGGTGTGAGGCATGGGGGGGTTGAAAAAATTGCAGCAAGGGAAGGCTCCAGCCATGCCCGGGGCAATGTGCAGTGTAAATATGATGAGAGAATCCTTAAACCTGGAAATTAGGGGGATGCGGCAGGTGAAGAAGGGGAAAGGGAAAAAAAAATGACTTCCCGGTATTTTAAAACTTAGTGGAGAGAAGGCAGGGTAGGGGTGTTAGTAAAGGTTTTTGGGTGAAAGCCCTAAATTTTGGGGTTTTTTTGTGCCGGGGGGAACTTGGACGTAGAGAAAAAAAAAGCGTGGGGGGCTTTCATAGGGGTGAGTGGAGACAAAAGATTTTTATGCTTGACGTGCTGTTTAAAAAATTGTGCAAAGAAAAAAATTTATTAAAGGATTCAGGGGAAAACGGTTAGCCAGATTCGAGTCCTGGAGGTGGGAGGTACAGTGTCTGCACTCTTTAAGGGGGGGGTGTTTAAAGTATTACGTTTTTTAAACCCTAGTGTAACGCGCCCCTTTAAAGGAAAAGGGGGTTTTTGGGGGGCGAGGGGGATAAAAAAGGGGGAAATTTTAATTTTCAGGGGCCCCCCTACCACCTATTTTCTTCCCTACTTTTTGGTTTTATATTATTTATTATATATATTTAAAAATTATATATTTATTTATATTTATATAAATAAAAAGTACTTTCCCAAAAATATTATAAAATTATATATATTAAAATATATATTATATATATATATATATTTAAAATATATATATATTTTATTTTTATTTTATATTAAAATTTTTTAAATTTATGCAAAAAGATTCCCCACTAAACCCGGTGATTTCAAAAAAATGCCCAAAAAACCCCTCTGAAAAAAATAAAAGAAATTCCAAGCGCTTTTGTGACACTCACATTTCAAGGAAAATATTGGGAAAAATGAAACATCCAAAAAAAGCTAAATAAGGGGTCCGGCCAGCACCCCTTTTTGCAAAAAAGGTTTTAAAACCGTGACGCGCCGCGAGCCCCTTGAAGAAACATATTTTATAATCGAACTAGATTAAAACAACATAAATATAGCATTAGAACTGGGAAAGATTTTACACACCCCCCCCCCCCCCATGCTCTATTTATTCATTGTAGAGATTTTACCCGTCCAATGTCTAGTCATCCCTCCGTCTGGTCATCACCTCTGCCTGCGTCATCTCTCACTAGGGGGTCATGGTTCTTCACCCATGCCATGGTCATCACCACGCCCTGCGTCATCACCACTGCCTTGGTCATCACCACAGCTGCGGCGCAGCCGCCAGCAAGCCGCACAAGGTTGCTCCTACATCTTGCGTCCCCTGGGCCTTATCCGAACTCCAGTGATGGCCAAGTTGGTCATGTACTGCGGCAACAACTGCAAGGAACCTATAGTGACATAAAAACTGACGGTGACGACAACGAAAGGACTAATATGACAAAAGAGGGACGGCATTCAAGTACACAGACTGCTGCCAGACGTGAACCAGGAATGAGACGCGCTTTTCCACCTACAATAGAAAATAAACTGACCTCCTATCAACTGCACCAGTGTTTAACGGGAAAGACAACTTGGCAGAAAACCTGATCAACTAATCTCCAGAAAGAAGGTCTGTAGACTTTTTTATTCAGTGCACACGAGGGAAAAATTGAGCATTTTAACATGGCTGACACGGCATCCAAACAGCCGCTTCTGCCAGACGTACAACTAGCGAAAGTGAAATTCTCATCTTTACTGACCGTTCATCTGTTGACAGTCAGCAGATCATTTCTGTACCACCATCATATCACCAGTACTCAGTGCTAACGAGAGGGAAACTAAGGAGACATCGTCAAATCAACAAACTACAAAACTCTCCAGGTTTATGTCGGAAATCCCTCTGTGCCAGTCGTGGGAAAGAAGTGAATAGTTAAAAACCGGTCAAGGTTAATGTTATAGTAGCTGACCTTTATTTCAGCTGACACAGCTGTATCAGTGAGAGAATCATAGCAGAAAACGGCCACAATATATCTATTAACTCAAGGAACAGTCAGGTTGTAGGTGGCGTTACTCCCCTCGGTGTTTTAAAATGCTGAGTCTGCAAACAGTGTCAGGAGACAACAACCACACACAGCCCCGATAAATTGGAAACTGAGGGGGATTTGGAAGGATAAAAACCAGGGAAAAGTGAGCAGTGAAGAGGGTTTTTGAAGAGGAAAGATTTTACTAGTAATTCAGTGGTGATTTGCTAAAGCAGATAACTAAGTTTACTAGGGAAAGGAAAAGAGAAATAAATATTATGTATATGAGTTAGAGAACGAGAAGAGTGAAAATGGCAGGCATTAGGGGGGGGTAAAGGCTGCCTTAATTATATTTATATTTCTTCATTCAATTCATGAAAAAGTTATCAGTCATGGGAGTTATGGCTGGAAAAAGATGAATGGAGTAACAGCGCCCTGGACAGAAAAAGCACAACAGTGGCCATCCTACCAGAAAAGTAAATGCTCCACTATCGCCGCAAGGTATGGCAACACGACATACTAAACAAAAAACAGTTGGCTACAATGCTCTTGTTGTTTTTTCTAGCGCTCTTAAGTGGTGATTTCAATATTAATCCAGGACCTCAAAACTATTGTGCAGAGAGCAAAACAGACAGATAATGACGGCAATAATGACGTCTAGCAGCTAGGACATGATAACTTAAACTCCATTATGAAATGCATACATAGGTCAAATGTGAGGACCAATACAGGACATTATATCTCAACACACCAATCAGGTAGCATACCACTGTATAAAGTACGCATGAAAAACAGAAAGGCTACCTTTCTGTAAAATGTGATAAGGGTGTGGGGTGCATGAATGGATCGTTTGTACATTTATAGCAACGGTGCCAGAATTCATTTTGTGTGTAACAATTGCACTTGGCACAGTTACCCTTTAGCAGTGATGAACATTGAATTTACCTAATTTTATTACAAATGACATTGCCTATATTGATGATTATGATGTTTTATGATGAAAAAGGCCTTCACTTTATTCATGGTCAATGCAAGGATCACTTCTTCCTAAATTGGCAGAGATTAGGTTTCTAGGCTAAACAAATTAGGGCGGCGTTATAACCATCTCTGAATCTTGGTTGGATGATACGATGACTGACGACGAACGGTCAAAATAGATGGTTTACAATATAAAAACGACTTTAGATAGGAACAGAAAGGGTGGTCGGGAGTATATGCCTACATTAGAATGACTTAGCTTACCATCCAAGACCTGATTTAAATATCAATTAAACTGGAGATTCTATGGTTTGAAGTGCTGCCTTCCCTAGACCTAACCTCCTCTTAGTAGTAACCTAGTTTCCCGCCATCCTACCCAGGTCAGTTATTAGAACGACTTTTCCAGAGTCTTGTCCGGAGTTGAAAACAATTGCGAGACAATTAATACTGGGCGACTTTAATTACTCTGTTTTCAGCAGCAAAATAACGGCTATGCAAAAGGTATAAGCAAATTCTAGGATTAAATAGTTACACTCAACTAATTAATACTCCATCCCGGATCAAATCAGTTCTCTAGCCACCCTATATTGACCACATATTTGTAACCGCTCTCGAGAACATTAGTCAGTCAGGGGTCATTACCCACAGGTCTTGTGTCATTTTCATCAATTTCTGCACCAGGAAATAACTAGGGATAGGATAGGCCTACACAGGACAATAAAAATGAGGTCAACTAGAAACTACTGCTAAAGAAACACTGGTAAAATAGGGCTACACAATTGTGACTGGACAGTGATAACAAAGTTGCACGGACGTAACGAGAATGCCTGGGAAAAATTCAAAACAATGTTCACGAAGTACATCCTTGCATAAAATTGCACCAGTTAAAGAGGTTAGGATTAAACGAAGAACTGAAATCCCTGGAATTGAATATGAGATATTAGATAATTTGTAATCTGAGACAGCTGCCTCAATAGTTTAAGCAAAACAGACGGATATTGCCAGCACTAAATGAATTCCAAGGAGTGAGGACAGGAGTACAGAGACTTATAAAAGGAGCAAAGGCAAAGCACTACTTGCCTCAAAAATTGAAGAGTTAAGCATAACACAGAAAGCTCTGGGGGGGCAACAACTAAAACAGTTTTGGGCGTATAGCATAAGCCGATAGATTAGGTCTAACATAGTACTCACCTATCGATAATGAGGTATGCACACGAAAAAAATCTAAGGTGGCAAATAGCTTAATTCCTACTACAATCTGTGCATCAACACTAGTAAGTAAATACCAGCTGCATCAAAATACCTTTAACACAGACTTGATAAGTTTTCAAACATACTATTACCATAAAGGGAGTAACCCCAACAGTTGTCAACTAGTGAAGTGTATCTCAATGACTTTATTCAAACAGAACTAAGAGGTTAAACCCAACTTAGAGCACAAGGCCCTGATAACACCCGTTCTAAGTCCTTAAAAGATGGTGCTTTTGAACTGTCAATCCCTATTGCTCACATAATAAATCTATTCAATCCCACTTATACAGTACCGGAGAGTTCAAGGAGGCCAGGTCATCCTATCTTCAAGAAAACATAGTTAGGTCTGATGTAAGAAACTATTGGCCTGTTAGTATACTCAGTATAAATATCTAAACATTCTAGAGAGGGGCGGTGTTTTCTCAAGTAGTTAAGTACCTTAATGACACACAACATTCTCATAGCTATCAATCGGGCTTTAGAAGATCTCTACTTAAACCGACGCCTCCCTTATTAATCTGATGGCTTACCTGAGAACTTGAAATGTCAAAGGGGAACCTCATAGGCATGGTCCTCCTCTATGACCTGCAAAAGGCCTTCGATACTGTCAACCACAATATACTTATGTAATAAAACTTCAAGCTCTTGGTATCAGGTTCTCGTAGACTGGTTTAAGTCCTCTAGCAACACAGGAGACAAATAGTCAAAATCAAAAAACAGATCAGACCCTGCCGGATAACATGTGGAGTTACCCAAGGTAGTATTCTGGGTCCCTTATTATTTCTTATGTTATTGTAAAGGATTATGCTATCTAGTGTCAAGTGCAAATCCTACTGTATGCAGATGACAGTGCTCTGTTAGTGTCAGGTAAAGACCGCAAGATATTGCTAATGTTTTAAACACTGGAAAGGATGTCCTGCAGCAAATCATGGTTATATCAGGACAACAAATATCATTTACACCTAGGGAAAAATGAAGCATTCTCTTTGGCCGAAAACATAAACTGAGAAGGTAAATAATTTTAATGGTTCATGTTAATGGGGAAGCCCTCACTTTGGTTTCATCAGTAAATATTTGGGAATCCCTTTGCGACCCATGCAATGTCAGGAGATTGACTAGGGAACAGTCGTAGTAAGAAAGCGAATGCCAAACTGAAGTTCTGTAAGAAAGCACCGTGTCTTACCTTATGAGGCTCGCAGGACCCTATGGTCTTGCTTTTCAATGCCATATGAGATTACGCTTGCTCTCTTGGTCTCTGCTTGACAAAAAAACTGAAAGATAGGCTGCAAATCACCCAGAACAAAATTCGTAAGATTCATCCTGGGGCTGGGACCAATGAGAAAATGTATGGCCAGGATGAATATTACAGCAGTTGGATTATGCTGAAAGTTGAGGAAGAGTAAACAAACTGAAGCTAACATCATGTTATTTAAAATGAGCTCACAAACGTGTCCAGATTTCTTGCTGTCAATTTTGTAAGGTTGAGGAACCAAAGCAATCTTAGTAGTACTAGGGGGACAGAGCACAACTTTGTACGTACCCACAGTCAGTGGCCAGGCTTCAACACCTTTATATTGTTACAGCCAATAAAGGTATGCGAACGACTACCCGCACATTGTCAAGCACAGTCATAGCCTGAACCAGTTCAGAAGACTGCCAAAAGGTGTCGGATGAATGTAGCTACAGAAAGGGAGGGGATGATTTTCTATTTTTTATCTAAATACGTGTAAATTTTACCTTTTTCCTTGTTATGACCATCGTTATTGTAGATAGTCTTAATGACCTTGAGTTTAGCAGATAGTTTTTTAGTATGATAATAGATGTTATCTTCATGTCGTTAGATTAATAAGGAAAATATTATAAACCACTTTTACTAATATAATAAGGTAAAAAGGACCCCCAATGGATATAGTCACTCTGTCTGACTTTTTTGGGATATTATCCTAGGTTTCTACACATATGACCTGCTATGTATGATAATTCTATGTAACTGTATTTGTGTATACCTGGAATTAACTTATTACTTACTTACTTACTTATCACCACTGTCCTGGTCATCACCACTGTCCTGGTCATCACCACTGTCCTGGTCATCACCACTGTCCTGGTCATCACCACTGTCCTGGTCATCATCACTGTCTTGGTCATCACCACTGTCTGTCATCAACCACCTGTCCTGGTCATCACACTGTCCTGGTCATCACACCGCCACTTGTCATCCTCCACTGTCCTGGTCTTCTACCCCTGTCTGATCATCACACTGTCTGGTCATCATCACACCGTCCTGGTTATCACACTGATCTGGTCATCACCACTGTCTTGGTAAACACCACCGTCCTGGTCATCGCCACTGTACCTGGTCATTACACCCACTGTCCTGGTCATCGCCTACTCTTCTCGTCATCTCCACTGTCCTTGTCATCACCACTGTCCTGCGTCATCACCACCGTCCTGGTCATTACCACTGCCCTGGTAATCTACCACTATCCTGGTCATCAGCACTGTCCTGGTCATACCATGTTCTGCCATCGCACCACTGTCCTGCGTCATCACACCGTCCTGGTCCTCACCCTGCCTTTAATCTCCAATGTCTTGGTTCATCACCACTGTCTGGTCAATCAACACTGCCTCTGGTCATCTCCACCGTCTGAGTCATCACACTGTCCCCCCTTTGAGTCAATCTCCACTGTCTGGTCATCACCACTGTCTAGGTCATCACCACCGTCCTGGTCATCACCGCCTGACCTTAGTACATCACCTCTGTCTTGGTCATCACCACTGTACTGGTCATACCCCATTGTTCTTGGTCATACCTCCGTCTGGTCTTACCACTGTCCTGGTTATTCACCACTGTCTGGTCATCCCCACCGGACCTGGTCTCCCACTGTCCTGGTCATCACCAACCGTCCTGGTCATCAACTCCTACAGTCTGGTCTTCACCACTGCTCCTGTTTCATACACCACTGTTCTGGTCATCACACTGTCCTTGGTATCACCATGCCCTGGTCATCACCTTGTCTAGGTCATACCCAATGTCTATGGTCTCACCATGTCTGGTCCATCACCACTGTCCTGGTCATCACCACTGTCCTGGTCTTCACCATGCCCTGGTTCATAACCACATGTCCTGGTCCATCACCACTGCCCCTGGTCACATCACCAGACGGACTTGGTCATCACCACTGTCCGGGTCTATCACTGTCTGGCTCATCATCCACTGTCCTCGGTATCACCAACTGTTCCTGGTCATCATCCACTGTCTGGTCATCATCACTGTCATGGTCTATCTCCATGTCATGGTCATCACCACGTTCTGGTCATCTCCCACTGTCTTGCGTCATCATCACTTTCCAGGTTCATCACCACTGTCATGGTCATCATCACTGTCTGGTCATATTCTATGTCTGGTCATCACCACTTGTCTGGTCATCACCATGTCTTGGTCATCATCAACTGTCCTGGTCATCATCACTGTCTGGTCATCATCACTGTCTGGTCATTCACCTCTGTCGGTCAATCACCACTGTCCTGGTTCATCACGTCTGGTCATCACCACTGTCCTGGTCATCACACTGTCCTGGCATCATCCACCGTCCTGGTCATCATCATTTGTCCTGGTATTCATCCCATTGTCCTTGGTCATCCACCACTGTCCTGGTCATCACCACTCATCGCTTGTGCTCTCTCGTGTCTGGTCTCATCACTGTCATGGTCATCATCACTGTACTGGTCATATTCACTGTACCTGGTCATCTCACTGTCCTGGTCATCACCAGTCCTGGTTCATCATCACTGTCCCTGGTACTCATCAACGTCTGGTCATCATCACTGTCCTGGTCATCACCACTGTCCTGGTTCATCACCCTGTCTGGTCTTCACCACTTACCTGGTCTCTATCTCTCTGTGCCTGGTCATCACCACCGTCTGGTCATCACCACTGTCCTGGGCTTCACCACTGTCCATGAGTCATTCTATCACTGTCCTGGTCATCACACTGTCACTTGGTATCACAATCACTGATCTGGTCATCATCACTGTCAATGGTCTCATCACTGATCCTGGTCCATCATCCACTGTCCTGGTCATCACCACTGTCCTGGTCATCACCACTGTCTGGTCCTCACCACTGTCCTGGTCTCAATCATCCACTGTCCTGGTCATCACCACCGTCTGGTCATCACCACTGTCCTGAGTCATCACCTTACTGTCCGGTCATCATCACTGTCCTGGTATACAATGTCCTGGTCATCACCACTGTCCTGGTTCATTCACCACTGTCCTGGTCATCCCACGGTCCGGTCAATCAACCACTGTCCTGTATCAACCACTCTCCTGGGTCATCTCCACTGTCCTTGTCATTCACCACTCTCCTGGTCTAACCACTCTCCTGCGTCATCACCACTATCCTGGTTCTCAGGAACTGTCCTGGGTCTTCGCCACTGTCCTGGGCCATCACCACTGTCATGGTCATACCACGTCCTGGTCCTCACCACTGCCCTGTTCATCTCCACTGTCTTGGTCATCACCACTGTCCTGGTCATCACCACTGCCCTGGTCATCACCACCGTCCTGGTCATCACCACTGTCCTGGTCATCACCACTGTCCTGGTCATCACCACTGTCCTGGTCATCACCACCGTCCTGGTCATCACCGCTGCCCTGGTCATCACCTCTGTCTTGGTCATCACCACTGTCCTGGTCATCACCATTGTCTTGGTCATCACCTCCGTCCTGGTCATCTACCACTGTTCATGCGTCATCACAATGTCCTGGTATCACCACCGTCCTGGTCATCACCACTGTCCTGGTCATCACCACTGTCCTGGTCATCACCACTGTCCTGGTCATCACCACTGTCCTGGTCATCACCACTGTCCTGGTCATCACCACTGTCCTGGTCATCACCACTGCCCTGGTCATCACCTCTGTCTTGGTCATCACCACTGTCCTGAGTCATCACCACTAGTCTGGCTCTCATCACCACTGTCCTGGTCATCACCACTGTCCTGGTCATCACCACTGCCCTGGTCATCACCACTGTCCTGGTCATCACCACTGCCCTGGTCATCACCACTGTCTTGGTCATCATCACTGTCCTCGGTCATCATCACTGTCCTGGTCATCACCACTGTCCTGGTCATCACCACTGTCCTGGTCATCATCACTGTCCTGGTCATCATCACTGTCCTGGTCATCATCACTGTCCTGGTCATCACCACTGTCCTGGTCATCACCACTGTCCTGGTCATCACCACTGTCCTGGTCATCATCACTGTCTGGTTCATCCACGCGCGCCGTCCTGGTGCATCACCACTGTCCCTGGACATCAACCAATGTCCTTGGTCATCATCGGTGTCGTCTGGTCTCACACTGGGTCCGGTCATCGACCCACTGTTCTTCCTGGTCATCACACTGTTCCTGGTGCATCACCCACTGTCGCTGGTCATCACCCCTGTCGCTTTGGTTCAGTGCACCAGCTCTCTCTGGTCATCACCACTGTCCTGGTCATGCACACTCGCCTGTCATCTACCACTTCCTGGTCATCACCGCACTGTCCTGGGTCCATCAGCCTCTGGTCATGGGTCAATCACCACTCGAGTCTGGTCATCAAGCCACTCTCCCTGGTCATCACAATGCTCGATAGGAACACGTTCAGACTTCGAACGATTTAGGTTTTACTCGGAATAATGAATGGTATTCACTCAGAAGGAAAGCGCTAAAACATCAAAGGGTGTCACTCAGCAGTAACTAGTAAGTAAACTCACGTTGGTTGATTTTCAATCCCAAAAATGTGTACCTGAATATTCGAGAAAAATAGTTAAAACTATTTTTGGTTTACGTTGGTAGCCAATTGTAGTTTAGTGTTTCTATTTATCTGGAGAATGTGGAGTAATGGTTGTCACGTGATAATTTGTGAATGTCACATCCCAGTCGTTTTAAACCTGCAGCGTTGTAGTCCTTTTACATGAAGGCTTGTGCACTGTTTACTGAGCTGTATGTGCATACCTGTTTAATAATATTAGGTCGGTCCTCTCTGTGTCTTTGTGTTGCCTCTCTGCCTGTCTCTTGTGTTTGGCTCTGTGGCGGTCTTTGTGGTGGGCTCTATGATGTCTTTGTGTTGGGCTGCTGCTGCTGTATTTTGTGTTAGGCTCTTTGCTTGTCTTTGTGTTGGGCTCGCTGCTGTCTTTTGTGTTTGGCTATATGCTGTCTTTGTGTTGGCTCTCTGCTCCTCGTCTTTGTGGTTCTCTCTTCTGCTGTCTTTGCATTTCATTTCTGTTGTCTTTATCATGGCGTGTCTCTGCTGTCTTTGTGTTGGCTCTATCGCTGTCTTAGGTTCTCTCGCTGCTGTCTTTCGCATTTCATTTCTGTTGTCGTTATTCTTGCGTCTCTGCTGTCTTTGTGTTGTGCTACTTGCTTTGGGGTTGGTCTCTGTTCAGTTCTTGTGTTGTCTGCTCCTACTGTCTTGTGTGTCTCGCCTATGCTGTCTGTGTGTTTCGCGCCTCAGGCTGTCTTTGTGTTGCGTCTCTGTGATGTCTTGTGTTGAGTCTCTGCTGTTTTGTGTGATTCTCTGCTGCTTGCTGTGTGTGTTGCGTTGCTGCTGCTGTCGTTTGTGTTTTGTCTCTGCTTTGTGTTTCGTCTGTGTGTCTGTTATGTGTTGGCTCTATGCTGTCTTGTGTGAGCCTCTCTGTTCTCTTTGTGTGTTGCGTCTTGCTGTGTGTATTTTTGTGTTGCGTCTTCGTGCTGTTGTGTTGCTTCTTCTGCTGTTATTTGTTGTTGGCTCTCTGCTGTCTTTGTGTTGGCTACTCTGCCTGTCTTTGTGCTGAGTCTCTGTTGTGTCTTTGTATGCGTCTCTGGCTGTCTTCTGTGTTTTCGATGTCTGCTGTCTTTGTGTTGCGGTCTCTGCTGTCTTTGTGTTGAGTTCTCTGCTGTCTTTGTGGTTGTCTTCTCTGCTGTGTCTTTGTGTTGTCTCTTCTTGCTGTCTTTGTGTTGGCTGTCTGGCCTGTGTTTGTTTTTGCGTCTCTGCTGGTCTTTGTGTTGCGTTCTGTGCTGTTCTTTGCTGTTCTGTCTCTCTGCTGTGTTTGGTTGGCTCGTCTGCTGTCTTTGTGTTTCGTGATCTGTGGTTTGTGTTTGGTTGCTCTGCGTGTATTTGTTTTCGTCTCGCTGTCTTTGTGTTCGTCGTTTTGCTGGCTCTTTTGTTGCGTGCTCTGTATTTTGTTTTTTTTGGGGTTTTTCCTTTGTGTTGCGTCTCTGCTGTGTGTTTGCGTCTCTTGTTGTCTTCAGAAAACTTATTTTAATCTTGATAGAACTATGGCGAGAGAGACTTATACATGCCACATGTAATGAAATAACGAACGTGAAGACTTGAAGACATTTAAAGATTGTTGTAGTAATGAATTTTTTATTTGAGAGACAAGTTTAGTGAGTTGTACCCGTTCCGTTAACCCGGCCGGCTCAGAGGTTCATGTGAACAACGCAGTCGCCTACGTCGGGTTTAGGATTAGCTTGTACCATTGAGTTTGAACCCCATCCTTTTAGCGTGTTGTTTAATCTGTATCATTGGTTAATTAAACGAATACCACGACTGGGATAGACCCGCGATCCGTGTCTCAGAACTCCAGGACCGACGCTGGCCGTAGCGAACCCATCGCTCTGGGAGTCTTGAGACTCCCGTGGCTGATCGAGGGTTCTATCCCCGTCCGTGAGTCTCGGGGATATGGTTTGTTTGCAATCGATTGTCATTACTGATTTGCGTTGAGTCGGTTACGATTAATCTCGACATTCCTTTTTTATTAAGTTTGATTGACGGAACATATCGACAACAGGCTGAGGGACTGATCACCTCAAACTCCTTACCTTCCAACGTTCTCTTTACTGGACTGATGAAGCCAGTGGCTGCTTAAATGTTTCCAGAATAATGATACTCATATGTTGTAAAGTGTTTGATTCATCATCACATTATTCATGAGGAATTCGAAGGACCGTGAGCTAGAGTTTAACACAGCTGTGTGGGTTAGAGTCGCCGTTTTAAACCTACATTTGCGGTCACATTGCGGCCCATGCTAACCTTCCTAGTGTGTTAAGACATTGCACCTTCATGGATGAATCTTACTGCGTGGTATTGTAGCAGTGGACGCGACGGCGGCTGGCCTACTACGTTTCGGATTGGGTTTATACATTATTTCGAATCCTCTCGTTTCGGGAGTTTACTGTTTTCATCGACCTCTTTTTCCAGACCCTGTTCATAAGCACGCTTAATTTTATTCTATTTGTTTTTTTTCGAAAGTTTTAGTTTGTGCCTGAATAATGTCTGTTTTCGACGCTGGAAAACAATTTATTGTTTTTTGCGTTAATACACTTAAAGTTGGAGAGTATGTAAGGAATTTCTGCCGCAGTTTGCAGGTAGCGACCATTTCCAATGTCTTTAAGATTGTGTTTCTTGCTTAGGTTTTGGGAAAAATTATTGAGAATTATTTTTTGTGCCAAATTACGAATTTAAGTTTAATAAGCACTTTAAGTTTAATGGTTGGGGATGTTGTAGAATGACTCAGACTTTGAAATGGTCCTGATCGAATTTTATGTGGGTAAAAGAAATTTTTATGTTCAGTATTGGAGAAGTAAATTTGCCATTCTGAGAAAATGCGCACTTTCTGATAGGCTTCCAAACCTTGTAGCACACGCAGAGTGTTTTGTTCATCAAAGGTTGTTCTGAGTTTCATTTTACGCAAGTTCTCACCAAAACGATGAACGCTGATGTATCACAGCTTTAGAGAAGTATAATTATAAATTATTATCAAAAATAATTTAGGTTGTATAGAATATCCTGAGTAAATGTTATTGTCAATAGATTCCAGGTAGCATGTTTGTTTGTGTGCTCAGTGTAATGGAAGAGTAGAACACTGCTGCTTTTCAGACGGTCTCCTTCTGGTCCACGTCGTTCTCGCGGGGTCTAGATACACTGCAATGTTTCCAGACGTATCCTTGGGGTCCCGTCGTTCTCGCGGGGTAGATTAACTGCTGCCTTCGCGCAGAACGTCTCACTTTCTGGTCCCTGTCCGTTTCTCGCGGGGGGTAGAGTACTGCGCTTCCCAGTCGTCTCCTGTTCTTGGGGTCCCGTCGTTCTCGCGTCAGGTAGATCACTGCTGCTTCCAGCAGACGTATCCTTCTGGTCCCCGTCGTTCTCTCGCCGGGTAAGATCACTGCTGCTTCCAGGCGTCTGTTCTGGTCCCGTTCGTTTCGCGGAGGTAGATCACTCTGCTTCCAGACGTTCTCCTTTGGTCCCGTCGTTATTCGGCGTGGGTAGATCACTGCTGCTTCAGACGTGCGCATTCTGGTGCCGGTCGTTTCGCGGTGGTGCAGCTCCGTCCTTCTTTGATGATAAGAATTGACGGCGAGCTGCGATAGATTTAGACATTGTTGATTATATTGGTCCCGCGCATATTACACGGTATTTAAGTTCGTGGGACTGGGAGGTTCTGCCCGCTCCGACCTACGTGGATGGAATATCGCAGCCCCGCACGTGTGTTTCTGAATACTTATGCTGTGCAAAATAGTTCTTGGTTGGGGATTATGGTGATTGCCTGAAGTTAGACATAAGAATTGAACAATGGGGGCGACACATGCGCAACACTGAATTTTTCTGTAGTCCTAATGGCTGCGTGAAGCTAACGCTTATGAATATTGAGCTTGTGATCTAAGGTCTAGGACCGAAACGTTTCTAGAATGGAATATGTTCATAGTGTTTTGCTTACGTGTCTTTCTAAACCAACTTGGGTGTAGCGTATTTTATTTACCAAGGTTTATACCATAAACTATCATGTTAATAATGAGCCCCAGGTCTACCCTAATCGAAAACAGTAATTGCTTCTAACATTGTATATATACAAACATAGATAAAACACACCCACATTTCCCTCCGCTTGTACACATAGATAAGATACATAGGGACGCCGGCCAGGCGTAACATAAAAACAAAACACTAGGCCACACATGTAAATGATGCGGGTAGCCATGCGCTTCCTGTCCTACTCTCCTACCCACACCATCTGCAATACGCACACATCACCCGCCCTCATCAATCAACAAGGACATAACCAAAGCAGAGCCCAGGTGAATCTACTTGTAAGCACTGAAGTAGCTTATGGCTTGGGTAGCATGTCTGTCACCCTCGTGATTGCTCCCGTTCACACACCGACGCTATACCTGGAGTATACCTGGAGAGAGTTCTGGGGGAATAATACTGAGAGAGAAATGGATAATGAAACAATGTTACAGGAATGTGTTCAGAGCCTGAGTTGACATCAAACCCACTACGATAACATGAACGTATAATAAGTACGTTATATAACAACTTGCAATGTGTATAGAATGAAAAATGATGTAGTGGCCAGGCTTAGGCAGTTTAGCAGGCACGTAGATGATAATCAAACCAAATGCAAAGTATGTGGTCATCCCAGTGGTTACTGTCTTGACCACTGTGTGCCGTGTTGTCCACACACTGAGGAATATAGAGTAAAATAACCTGTGCGATTTTCAAGATATCTTATTAAAGATAAGATACCAGATACATTAAACAATTTTCCTAAAACTGCTTGCAACAGATAAGTGAACCGTAGATATAAATTCAGACGCACTCATGTAAATCCTTGACAGGCCTAGTTCCTATGGCCTTTTGTGTATCCATATGCTTTAGCGCTGCCGTCCACGGGATGGATATGAGGTGCAGGTTAGGTTAGGTAAGGTTCGTCAGGAAACAGGACAAATGTTTCCTGACGCGGGTCTTAGTCAGATGATGACCCGCCTTTGGAGCTTTTGGTCATCTGACCGAGGCCTTCCGCTGGCTTACCGGTCCACCCCTTTAAAAATTATGGTCATTTATAACCATTGTTTTTTTATGAGGTGCAGAGTAAATTAGCGGCGTCGCCAGTAAAATCTAATCTGTTGATGCTTTTGATAGTTTTAATAATAAGGAATGCTATACCCATGTGGGAGGACTGCTATACCCATGTGAGAGGACTGTTATACCCACGTGGGACGACTACTATACCCATGTGGGAGGACTACTATACCCATGTGGGAGGACTGTTATGTCCATGTGGGAGGACTGCTATACCCATGTCGGAGGACTGTCATACCCATGTGGGAGGACTGTTATATCCATGTTGGAGGACTATTATACCCATGTTGAAGGTTTGCTATACCCATGTTGGAGGACTGCTGTACCCATGTTGGAGCACTGCTGTACCCATGTTGGAAAATTACAGTACCCATGTTGGAGGACTGCTGTACCCATGTTGGAGGAATATTATACCCATGTTGAAGGATTGCTGTACCCATGTTGGAGAATTACTGTACCCATGTTGGAGGATTTCTGTACCCATGTTGGAGGACTTATGTACCCATGATGGAGGATTACTGTACCCATGTTGGAGGACTGCTGTACCCATATTGGAGGACTGTTGTATCCATGTTGGAAGATTACTGTACCCATGTTGGAGGACTGCTGCACCCATGTTGGAGGACTTATGTACCCATGATGGAGGATTACTGTACCCATGTTGGAGGACTGCTGTACCCATATTGGAGGACTGTTGTACCCATGTTGGAGGATTACTGTACCCATGTTGGAGGACTGCTGTACCCATATTGGAGAAATGCTGTACTCATGTTGGAGGACTGCTGTACCCATGTTGAAGGACTGTTATACCCATGAAGGAGGACTGCTGTACCCATTTTGGAAGATTGCTATACCCATGTTGGAGGTTTGCTGTACAATGTTGGAGAACTGCTGTACCCATGTTGGAGGATTGCTGTACCCATGTTAGAGGATTGCTGTACCCCTGTTGGAGGATGGATGAGCCAATGTTGGAGGAGTGCTTTGCCCATGTTGGAGGAGTGTTGAACCCATGTTGGAGGAGTGTTGTACCCATGTTGGAGGAGTGTTGTGCCCATGTTGGAGGAGTGTTGTATCCATGTTGGAGGACTGCTGTACCCATGTTGGAGGAGTGTTGTACCCATGTTGGAGGAGTGTTGTACCCATGTTGGAGTAGTGTTGTACCCATGTTGAAGGAGTGCTGTACCCATGTTGGAGGACTGCTGTATCCATGTTGGAGGAGTGTTGCATCCATGTTGAAGGAGTGTTGTACCCATGTTGGAGGAGTGTTGTACCCATGTTGGAGGAGTATTGCACCCATGTTGAAGGAGTGTTGTACCCATGTTGGAGGACTGCTGTATCCATGTTGGAGGAGTGTTGCATCCATGTTGAAGGAGTGTTGTACCCATGTTGGAGGATGCTGTATCCATGTTGGAGAGTGTTGCATCCATGTTGAAGGAGTGTTGTACCCATGTTGGAGCAGTGTTGTACCCATGTTGGAGCAGTGTTGTACCCATGTTGGAGGAGTGTTGTACCCATGTTGGAGGAGTGTTGTACCCATGTTGGAGGAGTGTTGCATCCATGTTGAAGGAGTGTTGTACCCATGTTGGAGGACTGCTGTATCCATGTTGGAGGAGTGTTGCATCCATGTTGAAGGAGTGTTGTACCCATGTTGGAGGAGTGTTGTACCCATGTTGGAGGAGTGTTGCATCCATGTTGAAGGAGTGTTGTACCCATGTTGGAGGAGTGTTGTACCCATGTTGGAGGAGTGCTGTACCCATGTTGGAGGACTGCTGTATTCATGTTGGAGGAGTGTTGCATCCATGTTGAAGGAGTGTTGTACCATGTTGGAGAGTGTTGTACCCATGTTGGAGGAGTATTGCACCCATGTTGAAGGAGTGTTGTACCCATGTTGGAGGACTGCTGTATCCATGTTGGAGGAGTGTTGCATCCATGTTGAAGGAGTGTTGTACCCATGTTGGAGGACTACTGTATCCATGTTGGAGGAGTGTTGCATCCATGTTGAAGGAGTGTTGTACCCATGTTGGAGGAGTGTTGTACCCATGTTGGAGGAGTATTGCACCCATGTTGGAGGACTGCTGTATCCATGTTGGAGGAGTGTTGCATCCATGTTGAAGGAGTGTTGTACCCATGTTGGAGGAGTGTTGTACCCATGTTGAAGGAGTGTTGTATCCATGTTGGAGGAGTGTTGTACCTATTTTGGAGGAGTGTTGTACCCATGTTGGAGGAGTGTTGTACCCATGTTGGAGGAGTGTTGTACCCATGTTGGAGCAGTGTTGTACCCATGTTGGAGCAGTGTTGTACCCATGTTGGAGGATGTTCGGAAAATAGGGACGATGGTGATGGCAGTCTGCCCAGTGAGAAGGCCCATTCGACCATCGATATTGATTTCTTCAATGTGTCGTGAATGAGAAATATTTTCTGTTTGTATGAGTGTATAATGTGTGTTAAGGTGACTCCTCAGTGTACTATTGTTCTTCTAAAAGATATATTTGAGTGCAAATACGGAGTACTCAGAGGAAGAAACTCATGAACACTCGCTTGAGTGTGAGGTTATGACGGGAGAAGTCGTATTTTAGGCCATATTTATTGGTGGGTTTTCTGTGCACTTTGCGTTGAAGAGAATCTTGATGTCGGATCATCAGGGCATTCAGGAAGGGTGAAGATCCCGCTCTTCGGATATCAACTGTACCGAGGACTGCCATGTCTTTCAACTGTATGACTCTGAAACGTCTGTAAACAATAATAAAGATACCTAGTCTGAGCTAAATGATGTGTACAGGGATGTCTTTAAAATGGTCTCTCTCTCTCTCTCTCTCTCTCTCTCTTTCTAATGATGATAGTGCATATCCTCCTATCCTACACTTAATCTTCCTCTTCTCACTTTCTGTATTCTAAGTTAAAAAGAGTATACAAGTGAATGAAGTATTACCATCATATGATACAAAATAATTAATCTGTTCCCTGGATGTGAGGGCACAGTTTATATTACTTTTAAATTATCCGTTAATTTAAGAAAAAATCAAGCTGAATTAATGGTATTGAAGGACAGGGATTGTACAATCGTAATACAAATTTATTCTATTCCGGCGTATGGTTACGGTTCACAGCCCCGATTGGATGATTTGCTTCATATTTTAATCTGTAGAGAATTTATCGGTGTTTATTTATAACTGCAAAAGGTAGCATTGTGTCAGGCTATCAATGTCAGTTTAATGATAGGGTTAACAAGTACGTCTAAATACTTATCCCGCATGAGTCACGCTGTCATGATCCAAATTAGGAAGCATCACAGGAAATCTAACGTATTAGAACATACTGAGTCGGGAACGCATTGCAATGTGACCGGTACAGCATCAACAGTGACGTGTCAGTAAACAGTGTGCAGTAAATAATACAATAGTAACTAAGTACACAGTCAGGGAATACATACAGCAACACAGCAGGACGTAATAAAAACTGGACATCAAACAGTCATAGGACGTACATCAAACATCATAGTACAGCACACATCAGCAGTGACGTACATCAACAATCAGCAGTACATCAAAATCAAACAGTGACGTACATAACACATAGTGACGCACAAAAACACAACAGTGACGTACAAACACATCAGCAGTTTACGTACAGCAATGCATCAGTAGACGTCCAGTAACAACAGCAGTGACGTACATCAACACATCAGCAAATGTAGTACTCAACACCTCTTGCGCGTACAGCAGACATCACAGTGAGTAGCGTCAACATTTCGTAGTGGGGCTACATTTCATAAAAATCAGGTCCACGGAATCCGGTTCAGTGCGCAAGAAACAGCATGGAACGTACAACATTCACACACATTGACTAACATAATGCATCAGTAGAGACGTCCAGTAACACACCAGTGACGTACAGCAACACATGCAGCCAAGTGTTAGAGGAAGCAGCAGTTTCCTCTTCCTTGCGTCCCTTACAACAAGGAAACACTGTGTGGTGGTAACTTGTCTGGTAGTGGGGGTTGTCTGCCATTACCATAAAGGGAATCGGTCCAAACTGGGAAGGGTCCGGGTTATGGCGTGCTGAACACAGACATGGAAGGCGAGGAAATTCCACGTTCCCCTTGATTGCTGCTAACTAATGTTCATATGTTATGCAGTACATTGCAGAGAAAAAAGCCATCAGCATTTTGTAGTCGGTCTAGACTTTAAGGGAAATGTTTGCTAACCACTGCCAACAGTGACGGTGAATCCTGCTCCATCTCGTCAATATTTCTATACCAGACTGGTAAAAAACTGTGTTTAATCACGTTTAAGTCTAGCAGCTGACTGCACTTCTCTGGTCATCATAACTGACTCATGAAATCGTAATGACACGATTGTAAACAAACCATACCACCGGCGGGGATAGAACCCGCGATCAGAAAGTCATAAAACTCCAGACCGACGCGCTAGCTAGCTGGCTCAGTGGCTAGCGCGTCGGGCTGGAGTTTTATTACTCTGGTCGCTGGTTCTATCCCAGCCCGTGGTATGGTTTCATTATATCTGACAACTATAGAGGTGCAGGTCGATGGAAAGACTTCGGGAGAGTGAGGCCTAGAGGCCTGTGGACCATCCAACTTAACTACCAAAGAAGTCCAGCCAACTGCTAGACGGGAAGTGTTAAGATGCACAGTAGTGCAAGTGGGATATCCAAGTCATTCCCGTTGTTGCATTAATCATAACATGGTCAGTACTTGGGTATCTATATTGGAGAAACATATCGCCTACTTAGTAGGCGTTTTCTTTTTAAATAGAAGCATGGGAATGACTTTCATACTGGCATATTAGAGGTGATGAGCTCATCAATGGAACTATGACATGACTGAAGAGGCCACATGTCAACAATGATAATGTAGAAGATATCAGTTTACCTGGAGTTTACCTGGAGAGAGTTCCGGGGGTCAACGCCCCCGCGGCCCGGTCTGTGACCAGGCAAGATTCTCTGCCTCAAACAAAGAATGTAATTTGAACCAAAGCAATCAACCACTCAGTTTATAAATCAGTCACCAGCCAGTCAGTTGATCAGTCAACGAATTAATCAGGCTTCAGTAAATTAATCACTGTCAGTTATCAGTAAAGTAATAAATCACTTTACAATAAAGTATTCAATAAATCAGTCTATCAGTTATCAAGAAATAAGTCAGCTAGTCATTTAGTCAATTAATCAACCAGTAATTCAAACAAATTATTATTCTCTCAGTGAGTTAATTAACCAAACAAATAAGTGATCACCAATCAATAAAGTGATCAATGTATTACTTAGTCAGTTGATTAATAAACAAATTTAAAATACATTTATCAGTCAATTTTCATTTAGTTTTCTTCTTGGTTTCCTCTTTTATCTTTCTTCCTTTCTATTTTATTTAATATCTTATTTTATTTCTCTTTACTCTTCTCCCATGTTATTCTCTCCTTCTCCCATCCCTCTTCTCTCACCTCACAATACCGTCGCCTCGGCCAGCTATTCATCACTATTTCTTCCCTCTATTCCCTCACAACACCACCGTCACGACCTCCAACTCACCATTAACCTCTCCTCCTTTGCTTCTCTTCTCTCATTCCCCCCAGCCAAAGTTCCTCAGGATGTATTGAGCCGTTGAAGGGAATAAATCGGTTTCCTCCATACACCATCACGCGGCGAGACATAAAATCAATCGCAGCTCGTACAGGATCTTTGGTCAGAGTTGAGATAAGCAGCTAGCCATTTTTTTACCTTCTTCCGAGTGGACGTGTTTCCCTTGGCTGCAGGATTTATGTCAGAGAAGCAGGATGGTCGGCCACGCAGGAGGGCATGATGAAATGTATTTTTATCCTCTTCTCGTGTTACTCGAAGGATTTGCGTCAGGCGATGTCGAGCTTTACTTTAGAGAAGCGAAGGGATGTTGGAGATGACAATGAGTTGTATCTCAATGTCTTGGTGGTGCCAACCTGTACTTCGGAGAAGCGTGTGAGTGATGCAGGTGTTAAGGCTTAGCATTATGAGATATGTATCCCAGAGTCTTCCTGCTGCCAACCTGTCCTCCGAACAGCAAATAAATTTTACAACACATCAGAATGCATCAGTTTTAGTAAGGCTTCAACCGAGATCAACGCCTATTTTTCCATGGACATGTTATGTTGAATTAGTTTAGGTTACAGGAAAAAAAAATTAAGTTAGAAATAGATAGCCTAAATTAGATTCGGTTTGGGTAGGTTGTGATGCACGATTACCTTAACCTATCTTAAATTAACCTGTATTTAAATAGTGATAACCACAGATTCAAATATATTAAGTGACCGACCGGAGAAATTACATTGTATATATATATATATATATATATAATATATATATATATATATATATATATATATATATATATATATATATATATATATATATATATATATTTCTTTCAACACACCGGCCGTATTCCACCGAGGTTGGGTGGCCCAAAACCAAAAATGAAAGTCTCTCGTTTTACATTTAGTAATATATACAAGTCGGCCGTCTCCCACCGAGGCAGGGTGACCCAAAGAGAAAGAAAATCCCCAGAAAGAAAATACTTTCATCATCATTCAACACTTTCACCTCATTCACACATAATCACTGTTTTTGCAGAGGCGCCCAGAATACAACAGTTTAGAAGTATATACGTATAAAAATACACAATATATCTCTCCAAACTGCCAATTTCCCAAACCCCTTACTTTAGAGTGCAGGCATTGTACTTCCCATTTCCAGGACTCAAGTCCGGTTATATAAAATAACCGGTTTCCCTGAATCCCTTCACTAAATATTACCCTGCTCACACTCCAACAGATCGTCAGGTCCCAAATACCATTTGTCTCCATTCACTCGTATCTAACACGCCCACACACGCACCCTTGCGGGAAGTCCAGGCCCCTCGCCCACAACACCTCCTTTACCCCCTCCCTACAACCTTTTCGAGGACGACCCCTACCCCGCCTTCCTTCCCCTACAGATTTATACGCTCTCCATGTCATTCTACTTTGATCCATTCTCTCTAAATGACCAAACCACTTCAGCCCTCTGACTAATACTTTTATTAACTCCACACCTTCTCTTAATTTCCACACTCCGAATTTTCTGCATAATATTTACACCACACATTGCCCTTAGACAGGACATCTCCGCTGCCTCCAACCGCCTCCTCGCTGCAGCATTTACCACCCAAGCTTCACACCCACATAAGAGTTTTGGTACTACTATACTTTCACACATTCCCTTCTTTGCCTCCATAGATAACGGTTTTCTGCCTCCACATATACCTCAATGCACCACTCACCTTTTTTCCTTCATCAATTCTATGATTAACCTCATCCTTCATAAATCCATCCGCCGACACGTCAACTCCCAAATATCTGAAAACATTGACTTCTTCCATTCACCTCCTCCCCAATTTGATATCCAATTTTTTTTTATCTAAATCATTTGATACTCTCATCACCTTACTTTTTTCTATGTTCACTTTCAACTTTCTACCTTTACACACATTCCCAAATTCGTCCACTAACCTTTGCAATTTTCCTTTAGAATCTCCCATAAGCACAGTATCATCAGCAAAAAGAAACTGTGCCAATTCCCATTTTGTATTTAATTCCCCATAATTTAATCCCACCCCTCTCCAGAACACCTTAGCATTTACTTCTTTTACAACCCCATCTATAAATATATTAAACAATCATGGTGACATTACACATCCCTGTCTAAGACCTACTTTTACCGGGAAGTAGTCTCCCTCTCTTCTACACACCCTAACCTGAGCCTCACTATCCTCATAAAAACTCTTTACATCATTTAGTAACTTACAACCTATTCCACACACTTGCAACATCTGCCACATTGCTCCCCTATACACTCTATCATATGCCTTTTCTAAATCCATAAATGCAATAAAAACTTCCCTACCTTTATCTAAATACAGTTCAAATAAATGCTTCAATGTAAACACTTGATCTACACATCCCCTACCCACTCTGAAACCTCCTTGCTCATCAGCAATCCTACTCTCTGTCTTACCTCTAATTCTTTCAATACTAACCCTACCGTACGCTTTTCCTGGTATACTCAGTAACCTTAATCCTCTATAATTTTAACAGTCTCTTTTGTCCCCCTTCCCTTTAAATAAAGGAATTATTCATGCACTCTGCCAATCTCTAGGTACCTTCCCCTCTTTCATACATTTATTAAACAAAAATACCAACAATTCCAATACTATATCCCCCCTGATTTTAACATTTCTGTCATGATCCCGTCAGTTCCTGCTGCTTTACCCTCTTTCATTCTATGCAATGCCTCACGCACCTCCCCCACATTCACATCCTGCTCTTCTTCACTCCTAAAAGATGGTATACCTCCCTGACCAGTGCATGAAATTACAGCCTACCTTTCTTCGTCGACATTTAAAAGTTCTTCAAAATATTCTCGCCATCTACCTAATACCTCCATCTCCCCATCTACTAACTCCCCTACTCTGTTTTTAACTGACAAATCCATTCGTTCCTTAGGCTTTCTTAACTTGTTTATCTCACTCCAAAATTTTCTCTTATATTCATCAAAATTTCTTGACCGTGCCTCTTCCACTATCATCTGCTCTCCCTTTACCCTGTCTCACCACTCTCTTCACCTTTCTTTTACTCTCCGTATACTCTTCTCTTCTTACAACACTTCTGCTTTGTAAAAAACCTCTCATAAGCTACCTTTTTCTCTTTTATCACGCCCTTTACTTCATCATTCCACCAATCACTCCTCTTTCCTCCTGCACCCACCCTCCTATAACCACAAACTTCTGCCCCACATTCTAATACTACATTTTTAAAACTATTCCAACCCTCTTCAACCCCCCCCCAACTTATCATACTTGCACTAGTTTACCTTTTTGCCAATAGTTGCTTATATCTCACCCTAACTTCTTCCTCCCCTAGTTCATACACTTTCACCTCTCTCT
>NC_069423.1:45183323-45222594 GCF_026875155.1 Cherax quadricarinatus | reverse complement strand
TCCAATGGGGGGGGACCGCTCCCATGTTTTTATCTGTAACATTTTTCCCTATTTAAAAGTAATTTCTTAGCTACCTGTCCCACCCACACTGACGATCCAAACCTCCGTACTATAGCAACACACATACGTTTCCTAACAGAGAAACAAGTTCAATTTTTCCTTTAATCGATATCTAAGGGATTGAAGTATTCTTGACTGATGATGAACAGGTTAACTGTAGCTTGAGTGACCCTTGTGTTGTCAGTACGCTTTAAGCCCCATTAACCAGCCAACCAATTCACTGCATCTGTTCTGATGAGTAGATCACTCTTGATGGTGTCTCCACCGACAGAATCAGTGCGTGTATGCCTAAGCCCTAAGGGAATAATGTAACTCAGTACATATATAGTATATACGCAAAGTATATATAAAATGACGGTTCAAGCCCTCCGTCCATCTTTCTGCTTATTCATATACACTCAGCTTATTCCCAATAAGTACACATTTTGGTTTTAAATATTCTTGACTGGTGGTGAAGGTGGTGACATAAAACCTTAATGACCCTCGTACACTGTAGGCTTTGAGCTCAAGTAGCCAACCAATGGGAAAAATATATTAACCACGAGTTGTCTCTGTCCCTATCCATCTTGCCAAGTTCCTCTCAGTACTTTATATATCACTGCCCATGTACCCCTCTATCCCACATGTTCCTCCATTTTCCGTAAAGTTTTCCCTTAAGCTCTCCTCGTCGGCATAACCCTTAGCTCAAGGACTAGTCTTGTTAAAACCTTTGCACTTTCTAAAATTTCTTGAAGTGTTTGACCAAGTGGGGGTTTCCCATACTGGTGCTGCATACTCCAATATGGGCCTGACATACACACTGTACAGTGTCTTTAATGACTCCTCACTTAGATGTCAAATGCTATTCTTTTGGTTTTAGTTGATGTGCGCCTCAGATGTACTCGAAATGAAAGCTCACCCCAAGATCCTGTTCCTGAAACATGTATTTAAAACTCAGAACCATGTGATCACTATCTCCAGAATGGATTTATATGTCCCTGACCTCAGTGTTTGATCTACTCAAGGGGAATATGATGTCCAGCCTTGCTGGTTCAACCCCCTCCTCCCTCTCTCTAAAAGCCTTGACCTCCTAGGTCATACTCAGTCTGCTGTTTTCTTTGTTCTTCCCCCAAATTTCAGGACTTTGCACTTTCTGGGGTTAAACTCAAGACGTCATTTGTCCCTTTTGTGAAGTTTGGTTTCTCCTGTCCTCCTGCTTTCCTCACTCTTAATGTTAACTCTATGTATTTGAAACTCGAGACCACGTGATCGCTTGTGCCGAGGGGCGTTTCGTGTGTGAATTCCCCTATGCCTGAAAAAGTGCATACACAGTCAAGCCTCGCTGGTTCACCATCTCCTCTCTTTCTGGTTGTGTCCGTAACTTTTTGATTTTGGGCTTTCCAGCACCGCCTCCAGCACCTTGGTTCTCCACCTCTCCTGTCCCTTATGTAGCTCCAGATTTGCCTTGTGGTTGAAATTCCCCAGATGAATGTCTGTGCACGTTGTGAGGGTTGTCTGTGTGTGGGGTGGATGTGGGTGTGGGTGTGGGTGTGTGGTTTTTTTTACATGGGGTGTGGGGTTTGTGTACACACATAATTGTACTCACCTGATTTGTGGTTGTATCCCTTGTTGGTGTACCCAACTTTTCTGGCTTTCCGGAGACCTTCCTGTCTCCACAGTAAATACTTCATTAAATTTTATGTCGAACTCTTAAACATACTTCTCAGTCGTTTCTTATGAACTCACCCCCTACCTTACTCAGCGTAAATTTACTTGGTCCTTGACTGTTGTTTTCCTCCTGATGTGGCCATACAACAGCTTCGGGTCAGACTTGGCTTTTGATGTTGTGTCATTTTCGTATTGCTGCTGGGCCCCCCCTGATTACCTGCGCATATTTGTTTCGGCTTTTTGACTAGTCTCTTTATTTTCCTGAGGCCTTTGTCTTTCCGTTTCTCTAGTACAAACCTTTGGGTGAACCGATGACTCGTTCTTTGCTTCCCCGCTTTCCTCTCCACTTGTATCTCTACTATGTATTTTGAAGCTCAGAACCACGTACTCACTAGCTCCGAGGGTCTATTGTATGTGATGTTCTCAATGTCTGAACTACTCCAGGGGAGTACAAGGTCCGGGTTTATCTTCTGCTCTCTCTCTCTCTCTGGGAGTCTCCTTAACATGTTGGTTCATGAGGTTTTCCAGTACCTTCTCCATCATCTTGGCTCTGCATGTTTCGGGTCCCCCATGTGGCTCCAGGTTTTCCTAGTCAATCTCCATGTGATTGAAATAAAACCCCTAACTAGTAAATTTGACCTACCCATAAAGCCCTTCTGGCCATCTCAGCTAGTGTGTCCACCATTGCCTTGTTGCTCTCTTATTTTTCTCTTGGCTTCCTGCTGTTCTGTGGCGGGTTTTACATCACTACAATTACCATTTTTAGGGCCCCCAGACTAAATTGTTTCCCACTAAGTAGTTCCTTTCGCCCCTTCTGTGCATTCTTTCCATTTCTCAAATCCCCACCGTTATCGGAGAGCAGTGCAATTTCTCCTATCCCTCTTTCTCCCTCTATCTTCCCTCAGGATCTGAATCTGGAAGGAAAGATCGCATCTGTAATCATCTCAGTGAGTTTCGTTTGCGTGAGTTTTTATGTCTCCTTGATTCTTTCGTGCTACTCCTAACATTTGTTATTCCCCTCTGCATTTGTTTATCAAACCTTCAACTACTTAACCAAAATCATTGATACTGTGGTCTGTGAGGTACGATGGTCTGGGGAAGCAGGCCTTGCAATTTTTGCTGTAAAGGGTGAAGTTTGTGGTGGAGGGGGGGGGCTGTGGGTATGGTTGTGGGTTTTGGGTTAGTATGTTTGGGTTGCTGACGGAGATGCATTTCTCTTCCTCCTGAGTCTGGGTTCTCCTACCCAACTCCATCCTTGCCTCCCCTCTCCTCCTTCCTCTCTGTACCCCCTCTTTAAGTTTCTTTCTCCTCGTGCTCTGTAGCGGGTCGAAGTACACCAGTTGGGAAAGTCGATGTGTCCTTTGTCGTGCTTCTCCTGTGGGATCCTGTTTCTCGCCATTTCTGACTTGAAAGTCACTTTGACTAGCCGGTTTTTTTCCTTGCAAACCTCCCTATTCTCAGAAAAAATTGTCAACGGGGTCATGTTGTCCTCTCCTGCATTCATGATGCTTTCAGTCACTTTTTTCTCCCCCTGTAACTTTGCTTCGTAAGTTTCCCCTTCGACTTCCTGGAGCCCATGAACAAAGACTTACGTCTCCCTTTCATCCTCCAGCTCCTTTTCCCCTTTTGTATCGCCCGATCCAGTTTAATTGCCTCCATTGCAGTTTTCCCTTTCTTAAATCCCCTCTGCACCTGTTTCCCTGTACCCAGTGGCCTGTCATTTTTCCCTCCTGGGATTTTCCTGGGCACTACTGGGGTCTGTTAGGGCCTCTGTGTATAGCTTAGCTCTTTCGTTTCCTTCAGCCCCCTTATTTGTTATTGGAGTATTTCTCATTTTTTTCCTGGCTCCATGTGGGTCTGATATGGCTCTGCATAGGGCTTAACTCCTTTGTTCCCTTCATTCCCCTCGTTTGCTACTGATGTAGCAGTTCCTTATGCCCATGCTCGTACTGACTTTGTTTCTTTAGACTTGTTCACCATTTTCAGTTCCTCCTCTTAGTTTCTGCTGCTGTAGCTTATAGTTCTCATTTCCTGCTCTTAAGCCGTCCTTTCTTCCATTTTGTTGCTAACTCTTCTAGCTTCCTTTCCAACTCATGTTCTTTTTCATGAGCTCTGTTTTCCCCCAGCTTCCTTTCCCCGACTCATTTCCCCAGCACCTGGTTTTCCGTCCCCTTTTATTTTTAGTTACCACAGAATGTAAAACTTATGTATTTTTGCGTGGTCGTTTGGTGTGTGGTGTGTGTGTGTGTGTGTGTGTGTGTGTGTGTGTGTGTGTGGTGTGGTGTGTGTGTTTTGGTGTGTGCGCGCGCGTGTGTGTGTTGGTGTGGTGTTTTGTGTGGTGGGGTGTGTGTTGTTGGTTAGTGTGGTGTGGTGTGTGTGTGTGAAAGTGTGTGTTGTGCGTGTGTGTGTGTGTGCTTGTTAAAGTGTGTGTGTTGACGGGGAAGAATGAGAGAGAAAAGAGAGAGAGAGAGAGAGGGGGGGAGACAGTACTTAATGGGGAAAGATGGAAAGGGTAGAGAGAGAAATGTGGGAAAAGGGAAATGAAGAGAGGCAAAGGGGGAGGAGAAGGAAGAGGGAAGAGAGGGGGAAAGGAGGGAGAGGGGAGGGGGGGGAAGGGAAAGGAAGAGAAAGAGGGGGAAGTGAGGGGAAAGGAGGAGAAGAGGGGGATGTAGGGGGAGATTGTGGGGGGAACAGGGTTTTTTGGGACTATTTTGTTGCGGGAATGTGTGTGGGGGGTCTATGGGACGTGTGATTTATGTGTATGAAAGTAGTGGGTTGGGAGTGTGTGTGACTTTGGTTTTTGGGGGTGTTATGGGTGTGTGATGTATATGATTGTATTTTGTGTGTACTCACCTAATTTACTCGCCTAATTGTGGTTGCGGGCTCGAGACTCAGCTCCTGGCCCCGCCCTTCACGAAGACTATTTAGGTTCCTGCCTCCACAATCACTTGCTAGGGTATCCACTTCCTGACGACTCATGGACTGAAGAAATACTCCTAACACCCTCTACCCGTCTGAGTCTTCAGCTCAATTGGACCCTTTTTCTGTGTCCCCTCTCTGGAACAGCCGTCTCGGGCCACCTTATCTATTCCATGTACTAAATTTTTTTATTCTTTATCAGCCCCCCTGACCCTCCTTCCTCCAGGGCGTCACCCCATTTCCCTCAACCTTTCTTCGTAGGACATACCCCTGGCTCCGGAATAGTTTTGTTGCAAACCTTTTCACTTTCTCTAATTTCTTGACGTGCTTGACCAGGTGGGGGTTTTCCAAAATGGGGCTCATACTCCATTTTGGGGCCCGACGTACACAGTTACAGTGTCTTTTAACGATTCCTTACTAAGGAAACGGAACGCTATTCTCAGGGTTTTCCAGGCGCCCATGTGCTACAGCATTTTCTGGTTGATGGTGCCTCCGGAGCATGCCGGGGCTATGGTATTTCAACCCAGGATTCCAAAAGGCCTGTTACCCCGGGTGAATGGGGGGCAAATAAACAAGAAAAAAGTTTAGACTTAATTACCTTTACCAATTTATAACAGCAAAATGTACACTAGTACAGTGAAAGTATAAAAGGGACTCCCCGGGAAGCAAACAAAAAGAAGCCCCAAAATACAACCCTGCTTCACCGCTCAGAAAGGGAATGACAAAGGCAGACAGGAGAGCGGTACCCACATAACCTCTGCGATTGCCAAAACCATCTTCTTATTGGCTAGAACCTGGTCACTAGTTGAACGACGGGGCCCCATCATCAACACTTTAGCAACCTGGTTCGCTGTGGTGGAGATAGCCTGTAAATGAGGGTGTGTACTTGCGCCGAATAAAGGTTACGTACTCTTTGCATGCCACATATGGTCACCCCAAGATCTTTCTCCTTGAGCAAGGTTTGCAGTCTTTGGCCACCTAGCCAATACTCTGTCTGCGGTCTTTTTTTTGCCCCTTCTCCGATCTTCATGACTTTGCATTTGGCAGAGTGAATTCAAGAAGCCAGTTGCTGTACCAGTGTGCTAAAAACAGCTGTTCAGGTCTTCTTTAAGTCCTGCCTGATCCTCATCTGATTTAATTTCTCATTGACTTCACATATCTGCGAAACATGGACACCTCCTGATCTATCCTTTCCATCATGTCATTTCACTATAAACCAAAAATAGCACTGCTCCTAGGACCGACGACCCCAGGTGCGACCCAGCTCGTCACAGATGCCACTGGATACCTCATCCCATACCATGATTCGTTTTGTTGCCCTCCCTGTCAGGTATACTCTGATCCATTGCAGTGGCCCTTCCTGTTTATAACCACATGATCCTCTAGTTTCTGTACTAGTCCTCTTGTGAGAACTGTCCTCGAAGGCCTTCTTGCAGTCCCAATGAAAAAGCAATCAACACCCCACGCCCTCGTCTCTCGGTCTTACTTTGTAACTTTGTGATAATCCACCAGAAGGTGTGACACATGATTTGCCATCTCCATGAATCTGTGCTGGTTGTCATTTATAATCTTGTTTCGTTCAGGTGGTTCCACCACTCTCCGTCCTGATAATCTTCCTCCATAACTTGGCCGGCATACTATATAACGTCAGTGATACTGGTCTGTAATTTGTGGCCTTAATCTGTTTCCTTTTTTAAAAATGGAACTACATTTGCGGTCTTCCATACCTCAGTAGTTGCCCAGTTTCAAGGGACGTGTTTGAAGATTGTGGTTCAATGGCACAACAGTAATATCTGCTCCCACCCTGAGACCCACGGGGAGATGTTGTCCGGGCCCATATGCCTTTGGGTATCAAGGTCGCTTAGCAGCTTCTTCAACTCCCCCTCAGTTGTGTGCATATGTGTGGTGTGTTTGTGTGTGTGTGTGTGTGTGTGGTGTGTGTGTGTGTGTGTGTGTGTGTGTGTTGTGCAGTAATATTTGCTGAGCATAAATTCCCTAAGTAAGGATGAAAGGCAGCCTTAAATTTGGTTTTTATTATTTGAAAGTTTGACCATATTCGAAGGAACAAAAACCGGAGATTTCCATGTAATGCGGTGGTCCCTGTGCGCTGTAGCGACCTCTCCAGGTATTGGCGGTTTCCTGTGCGCTGTATGACTTCTCCAGGTAATGCGGTGTCCTTGCGCTGTACGACTCGCCAGTAATCCGTGTCCTGTCGCTTACGGACTCGCCAGGTAATGCTGTGTCCCCATGGCCTGTGCGCTGAACGACTCGCCAGTAAATGCGTGATCCCCTGAGGCGCTGTACGAACTCGCCAGGTAATGCGGTGTCTTTTGCCGCTGTACGACTCGCCAGGTAATGCGTGTCCTGTGCGGTCTGTACGACCGCCAGGTAATGCGGTGACCTGTGCGCTGTACGACTCCGCCAGGTGATGCGGTGTCCTGTCGCTGTACGACCGCCGGGTAATGCGTGTCCAGTGCGCTGTAACGACACGCCAGAAATGCGTGTCCTGTGCGCCCTGTAACGACTCGCCCAGGGATAAATCGGTGTCCCCTGTGCGCTGTACTACCGCCAGGTAAAGCGGTGTCCCTGTGCGCTGTACGACTTCGCCGGTAATGCGGTGTGCCTGTGCGCTGTAACGACACGCCATGTAGATAGCGGTGTCCTGTGCTCTGTACTACTCGCCAGGTAATGCGGTGTCCAGTGCGCCAGTACGACTCGCCAGTAATGCGGTGTCCTGTGCGCTGTACGACACGCCAGGTAATGCCGGTGTCCTGTTGCGCTGTACGACGACTCGCCAGGTAATGCGGTGTCCTGTGCGCTGTACGACTCGCCAGGTAATGCGGTGTCCTGTGGCGCATGTACACTCGCCAGGTAATGCGGTGTCCTGTGCGCTGTACGACTCGCCAAGGTAATTCGGTGTCCCTGTGCGCTGTACGACTCGCCAGTTAATGCGGTGTCCTGTGCGCTGTAACACACGCCAGGTAATGGGGCGGTGTCCTGTGCGCTGGACGACTCCCCAGGTATGCGGTGTCCCCTGTGGCGCTGTACCGACCATCGACAAAGGTAATGCGTGTCCTGTGCACTGTACGACTCGCCAGGTAATAGCTTGTGTCCCTGTGCGCTGTACGACTCGCCAGGTAATGCTGTGTCCTGTGCGCAGTACGACTCGCCAGGTAATGCGTGTCCTGTGCGCTTTTACGACCGCCAGGTAATGCGGTGTCCTGTGCCTGTACGACTCGCCAGGTAAGCGGTGTCCCGTGCGCCTGTACGACTCGCCAGGTAATGGCGTTCCCTGTGCGCTGTACGACTCGCAGGTAATGCGTTCCTGTTCGCTGTACGACTCGCCAGTAATGCGGTGTCCTGTGCGCTGTACGACACGCCAGGTAATGCGGTGTCCTGTGCGCTGTACCACTCGTCCAGGTAATGCGGTGACCTGTGCCTGTACTACTCGCCAGTAATGCGAGTCCTGTGCGCTGTACGACTCGCCAGGTAATCGGTGGTCCTGTCGCCTGTTACGACTCGCCAGGTTAATGGCGGTGTCCTGTGCGCTGTACGACTCGCCAGGTAATGCGTTGTCCTGTGCGCTGTACGACTCGCCAGGTAATGCGTGTCCTTGCGCTGTACACTCGCCAGTAATGCGGTGTCCTGTGCCTGTACGACTCGCCAGTAATGGGTGTCCTGTGCGCTGTACACTCGCCAGGTAAAGCGGTGTCCTGTGCCTGTACGACTCGGCCTAGGTATGCGGTGTCTGTGCGCTGTACGCACCCAGATAATGGCTGTGTCCTGATGCTCTGTACGACTCGCCATGTAATGCGGTGTCCCCTGTGCGCTGGTACGACTCGCCAGGTAATGCGGTGTCCTGTGCGCTGTAACGACTCGCCAGTTAATATGCGTTGTCCGTGCGCTGTACGTGACTCCGCCAGGTATGCGGTGTCCTGTGCGCAGTACGACTCGCCAGGTAATGCGGTGTCCTGTGCGCTGTACGACTCGCCAGGTAATCGGTGTCCTGTGCGCTGTACGATCGCCAGGTAATGCGGTGTCCCTGTGCGCTGTACGACTCGCCAGGTAATGCGGTGTCCTGTGCGCTGTACGACTCGCCAGGTAATGCGGTGTCCTGTGCGCTGTACGACTGCGCCAGTAATGCGGTGTCCTGTGCGCTGTACGGCCGCCAGTAATGCGGTGTCCAGTCCTGCTGTTTACTACTCGCCAGGTAAAGCGGGTCCTTGCGCTGTACGACTCGCCAGGTAATGCGGTGTCCTGTGGCTTTGTTACGACTCGCCAGGTAATGCAGTGTCCTGGTGTCGCTGTACGACTCGCCAGGTAATGCGGTTCCTGTGCGCTGTACGACTCGCCATGAATTGTGTCCTGTGCGCTGTACGACTCGCCAGGTAATGCGGTGTCCTGTGCGCTGTAACGACTCTCCAGGTAATGCGGTGTCCTGTGCGCCGTACGACTCGCCAGGTAATGCGGTTGTCCCTGTGCGCTTGTAACGACTCGCCAGGTAATGCGTGTCTGTGGCGCGTACGACTCGCCAGGTAATTCGGTGTCCTGTGCGCTGTACGACTTCGCCAGGTGATGCAGGTCCTGTTCGCTGTACGACTCGCCAGGTAATGTGGGCGGTTGTCCTGTGCGCTGTACGACTCGCCAGTAATGCGGTGCCTGTTGCGCTGTACGACACGCCAGGTAATGCGGTATCCTTTGCGCTGTACGACTCTCCAGGTAATGCTGTGGTCCTTGCGCTTGTACACTCGCCAGGTAATGCGGTGTCCTGTGTGCTGTACAACTCGCCAGGTAATGCGGGTGTCTTGTTCGCGTACACTCGCCAGGTAATGCGGTGTCCTGTGGCGCTGTACGACTCGCCAGTAATGCGGTGTCCTGGCGCTGTACGATTCGCCAAGTAATGCGGTGTCCTGTGCGCTGTACTACTCACCAGGTAATGCCGGTGGACCTGTGCGCTGTACGACTCGCGAGATAATGGGCGGTGGTCCTGTGCGCTGTACCGACTCGCAGGTAATGCGGTGTCCTGTGATGCTGTACGACTCTCCAGGTAATGCGGTGTCCTGTGGCGCTGTACGACTCTCCAGTAGCTTAATGCGTGTCCTGTGTGCTGTACGACCGCCCTGTAATGCGGTGTCCTGTGCGCTGTACGACTCGCCAGGTAAGCTGTGTCCTGTGCGCGTGTATACGACTATACATGACCTATACATGACCCATAATCAACTTCAAACTTTTATCTAATTATGAATGAGCCAGCATTATTTTCAGGTTTGAATCCGATCAAGAAGAGGCTTTCTCTAGCTAATGTAAAAAAATTTTCTGATAAATTAGACACATGTAAACTCTTGGGTATCTTTATTGAGGAAACGTTTTCGCCACACAGTGTCTTCAATCAGTCCATACTGTAGGAGAACCTGAAGAACAGAGGAGAATGAGGTAATCAGCCTCACCTTGAGTCCGATCAAGGTACTCTGAACCAATCACCTAATAATTATTTTCTTTTTAAATCCAACGAGTCAAAATTTATACACAGCTGATACAAGCTAACCTTCACCTAAATAATCAAAGTCACCATTGTTTAACGTTAACGTTAGGACTGTTTATAAGAAGTCCACTAGTTTATCACACGAAACTAATGGTTTATATTACATGACCCGAGTGTTATGGAAATAAATTGTATAAAATAACCGACACAATGAATATAAACACAAATGCAGTATAAAGTGATCCTTTGATATTGACTACGTTTCGCCGCACACAGTGGGCATTTTTCAAGTCACAAACAAACAGTTCTGTTTGTGACTTGAAAAAGCCCACTGTGTGGGCGAAACGAAGTCAATACAGGATCACATTATACTGCATTTGGGTTTATAATTCCACCAGAGTGTTATCTTCGTATAAGTGTTTTAGCTAAAACTTATACTGATCTTTCAGTTAGGTTTACAACATTTAAGATTTCTCCTTTAAAAATTCCTGACAAACTTTTAGCAAACAACGTACATCCTCTCCTTTATCTTGGACTCATATACTGAAGGTTTCATGCCGAATAGAAGAATCATTCTCATGTAATTAGTCAGGGATATCTAATCAGTGCAGAAAATAGGTTTGTTTACTACCTATAAAAAGACTTAAACATCAGTAGCGACGCTCTGCATTCATGGCTTTCGCTAAGGGAGGTTAGAACATACCTGAGGGAGAAGATAGAGAAGAGAGCTGATGTAGGTAACCAGCTCTTAGCTTTGCCAATAAATTTAGGAATCTCTTAACCTGTTAATATAGCTGTCAATAAAGCTAGGGATCCTTAACCTTGTCAAACCCGTGTAAAAAAAAAAAAAAAAAAAAAAAAAATCAAACGGCTATCCAGCGTGAAACAAGCTTTTTATGCCACAAGACGTGCAAAAAGCATGCAACTTCACTCTGGCTGTACCTTCTCCATGACATCACTCCATCTTGAGATCTATATACCCAGGATGCACTCGAGTATGGAACACATTCGTACATCATAATGAAGTAACGAGATAAACGACAGTTGATCAAATGAAAATGCGGGTACCACAGATGGCTCCAACTTCATCCTGTTCCCTACTTGTATGTTCATAACAAGTATAATTGATTTTAAATGACTTGATGTAGGTAACGAGCTCAAGCTTGCCAACAAAGTTATAAATCCTAACCAGTAAATAGCTTGCCAATAAGTAGGGATCCTTAACCTAACCTTTCAAACCCTGTGTAAAAGAGAGAGAGAGAGAGAGAGAGAGAGAGAGAGAGAAGCTGGAGTAGTGCTTTCGACAGCAAGCTCTGAGCCAGGAGTTTTCTCACCAAGAACGGTGCAGTTAGTGATCATGGAACTATCCACTGCACCTGAATCACCTGCTACTGCCCGAAGTACGACAGCAGGGACACATCAGTCCGAACTGGAAGAAGTCGGGTAGAGGACGTGGAGGAGGACGTGTGAGACGACCATCTACAGCCGTCTCACCCTCCACTAACACAGTTTCCAGCCGCAAGAATCCAGGACAAATCTAGCGGAAACACAGAGTACAACAAATCCTAGTCCACCCTCCCAGGCACCTAGGCTGTGCTCTCGCTGTCAGCCGAAGGGGCACTCTGCCAACAACTGCCTGCGAGATACCATGTGTAAACTAACTGCTAACAAGAAAGGACTAATGATGACTCATTGACGGAGTAAAAGGAACTTGAGTTGGCAGAACAGGCCACACATTTTTAGAGACCTGTTCTCTTCTCAGAACAAACCAGCAGGATCTCTGAATTGGTAAACACTCTCACACGTCACCTCACTTAGCTACTCTATCCCCAGCCCATCAGGTGGGATTGCCTTATACAATACACAGACCTACATCCCAGAGCTGCCTCAGTAACCCTACCTCTCTCAAGGGCAGGCACCTTACATTCCCTACACACCCACCACCCTCAAGCTGACCACTTTTCATCATGAGAGCCAGTCTATCAGCATCCTGTCTCCAACATTAGAGTGTTCATTACTAATGTGTGGAGAGCTCACACACTTAGCTTTGTGAACACTCGATGTCCGACATGATAGCTGTTAGTTGAAACATTTATGAGATGACAGGACTTCCAGAAAATTTTGCAAGACTTGCTGGCTACACCTCATGATGATAAGAGACAGCAAGGGCAAGGAAGGTGGTTGCTTGTGTGCTATCTCTAAAAGAGTTCATCCCCCGCACATAATGTTTGCCGACCCCTACACATCTTGAAATGATGTTCTATCAAGCTCTGTATAACAATAGTACCCTGTACTAGCATGTGCAATGTACAGACCTCAGTGGCAACATGCAGACCCAATCAAACTTCCGAATGAAAATATTGACTCCCTTCTGCTACAACACAACTGTCAACAGATTATAATTGTTGGTGACCTCCAACTCAGCAACTTATACAGAGGGACATTGATGACCTACTTGCAGTGTTTGACATGAGAAACTTGTTGATTTCCCTACTCTGATCTCCTGCTCCTCCCTTGACCCAGTAGTGAGTGATCTGGCAGAACATATCCACTTGTCAAGACCCTCGCTACGTGGAACGTCTGACCACAAGGCTGTTTTTTACCACACTTTAAAGAATCCCGAACAGAACGAGGTGAGGAGACCACACGCACAACCTGGCTATTGTGAAAGAGGTAATTTGCCACCCATTTGCTCTGAGCTCGCCACCACCGAACTGGAATGCTCCTTCTCCAGGGATGTTGACAACCAAGTGAAAAGCCATCACTGGACACATACTAATCTCAACAAGAACAAACATTCCTCCCGCAATATGTGACAAAGCCAACAGATCAGCCCTTGTTTGGCTTTCGTTGTAGAGAGGCTGCTACTGCCAAGTACAAAGCATGGCGAAGGTAAAATACATCCTACCAACCCATAACAGGAACTTGCACATGCAAGCCTGTAGGCATATGGGTGATGTTCAAAGTGGGCCATTACTAAATGGGAGGTGGACACCTAAAAAAAGTTAACATCATGTAGTGTAGGCTCCAAAACCAGGTGGTTCCCTGGTCAAGGACAGACAAGGTTATCTGCCTGAAATGAACTTATTCCACCTCTAAAAATCACAGATGGGACCACCTCTTACAAGTAGTCAAAGATAAGGCAGACCTCTTTTGCTGAACACCTTGCTAACCAAAATGCAAGTTTCCTGATCCAGCAAGGGAACCTCCTTGGCTAGCTGCAAAGAACTGTGGTCAAAACGTCATGGGTGGACAATTAGGCAGGAGGAGGTGCAATGGGAAGGAGGTTTGATATTGACCAGAAAAGGCTGTGGGCCCAGACAAGTTGAGCCAAGATTGTTGAGAAAAGATGTGCCGACCAGTCTAGCAATCTCCCTAACTTCGCATCTTCAGCACTGCCAAGTACAGTGGTTAAATGGCCTCTCTCCATGGAAGACAAATGTAGTCCCTGTTTCACAAAAAGAAGAGCCAAAAGCAAAAACACAACTACAGACCATGTCACTCCTGTTAAATCACTGGTAAATCCTTGAGACAATAATCCTCAAGACAAATGACAGAATTTTTGACTACCACTCACTAACTTTGTGATCGTCAATATGGCTTCCAGGAAAGGTTACGCTGCTGCTGATCTGGTGTTAACCACTCCCTAAGGGCACCAGTCACTGGAATGAATCCAAAGTCACGTGTGGTACACTGGACATTGCTGGCGCTTCGACCGGTGTGGCACCAGGGGCCTCTTAGCAAAACTTCAAGCACTGGGAAGCAGGCTCTACGCTATGTCCCTCAGTGATTACCTCATGTAGATCTCTAATGTAGTCCTCAAAGGAACGAATCAGCAAGGCAATTCCTCAATGGGGCAAGCGTACCACAAGGAAGTGTGCTGGTCCACTGTTATGGAATGTCTACTTCAACGACCTTCTTCAACTCATCCAGAATCACATCATATGCAGACGACTGTAACACTGACATTCACATTATCCAAAGAGAAGAATGCCAGCGCCTCTAAGCTACATCAATCACCACTGAGAGGCTATATCACTTGGGGAAATGATGGCAAGTAACATTTTTCACCTGAAAAAACGCAATGATGTGCGTCTCTAGGCACCATGATGGTAATGCTGGCGTCAGTAGTAAGGATGATGGGACGATGGTTTGGCACCTGGAGAAGAAGTGATAATCCTTGGGGTGAAATTGCTCCAAACTAACCATAGAACCAAGTTGTAAATCTTGCAAACAAGGCACCAGGAAGCTTACAGCACTCGCCGTATCTCGCATCTGCTTGACAGTAGGGGTGGCCAAATCCTGTACGAGGCACAAGTACGCTCACACCTGATATGCTCAACTATCTTGGTTTGTGTCCTGCCCCCCCTCGTCATCTGCGACCTGCTTGACAGAGTAGAGAACAGAGCAAGACGTCTCAATCTCTCGCCTGGACCCATCCTGGATAGATCTGTCCATTTCAGCAGAGCCTTCAACATAGAGGGATGTGGGTGCCTTATACAGATTATGTACAGGCAATATTTGTACAAAATACCACACTGGATCCACTTCGGGGGAGGTCAGCGTAAACATGCTTTTAATGCCACAGACGGGCAGACAGCAGCAACTTCACTCTGGCCTGTACCCTTCTCCAGACACACTCCATCTCTGAGATCATACATACCCGAGGATGACTCGATGTATGGAACGACATTCGTACAGCATATGATGTCTACGAGATAACGTCAGTTTGATCATATGAAAATGATTGGCCCACAGATGGCTCCACTTTCATCCTGTCCCTACTTGTATGTCTCATAACAAAAATGCTTTCAAATGACTGATGTAGTAACAGCTCTTAGCTTGCCAAGTAAAGTAGGAATCTCAACCTGTAAATAAGCTGTCAAAAGCTGAGGGAAATCTTAACCTTGTCAAACCTGATAAAAAAAATAAAAAAAAAAAAAAAAAAAAAAAAAAAAAAAAAGAGAGAGAGAGAGAGAGAGAGAGAAAGAGAAAGAGAAAGAGATAGAGAGAGGATAGAGAGAGAGAGAGAGAGAAGAGAGAGAGAGAGAGAGAGAGAGAGAGAGAAAAGAGAGTGAGAGAGAGGATAGAGAGAGAGAAGAGAGAGAGATAGAGAGAGAGAGAGAGAGAGAGAGAGAGAGAGAGAGAGAGAGAAGAGAAGAGAGAGAGAGAGAGAAGAGAGAGAGAGAGAGAGAGGAGAGAGAGGGAGAAATTCTTTCAATCTCACAACATTACCTGCCGAATTTGTTTATGATGGTGTTCTGGAGATGACGACTCCGGTAGATAGAAGGTGCTAGAAGACTGCTAGAGAGAGGGCTACGAAAAGTACTAGAGACGGCATACGGAGAGTGCTAAAGAGGGACGGTGCTAGAGAGTAAAGGGTGCTTAGGGGGAGAGGCGTACTAAAGAGCAAGGTTGCTATAGAATAAGGGTGCAAGAGAAGAAAGGGTGCTAGAGAGGAAGGATGCTAAGAAAGGAAGGATGCTAGAGAGGAAGGGTGCCAGAGAATAAGGATTTAGAGAGGGAAGTGCTAGAGAGAAGATTCAAGAGAGGAAAGGGTGCCGAAGAATAAGGGTGTTAGAGAGGAAGTGCTAATAGGAAGGGTGCTAGATAATAAGGTGTGCTAGAGAGGGAGGGTGCTAGAGATGAGGATGCTAGAGAGTGAAGGGTCCAGAGAATAAGGGTGCTAGAGAGGGAAGGTTCTAGAGAGGAAGGGGTTGCTAGAGAATAAGTGTGCTAGAGAGGGAGGGGTGCTAGAGAGTACGGATTCAAGAGAGGAAGGGTGCTAGAGAATGCTAGAGAAGTAAGGGTGCCAGATAGGAGAGTGCTAGAGAGGAGGGTGCTAGAGGAGGAAGGGTGATAGAGAGAAAGGGTGATAGAGAGGAACGGGTGCTAGAGAGGAAGGGTGTTTAGAGAGGGGAGGGTGCCTGGAGAGGAAGGGTGCAAGAGAGGAAGGGTGCTAGAGAGGGAGGTGCTTAGTGAGGAGGGTTCTAGAGAGGGAGGTGCTAAGAGGCGGTGCTAGATAGAGATGGTGCAAGAGAGGGAGGGAGCTAGAGAGGGAGGTGCTAGAGAGGGGAGGGTGCTAGAGAGGGCGGGTGCAGATCGGGAGTGTGCTAGAGAGGAAGGGTGCTAGAGAGAAAGGGCGCAAGAAAAGCAGGGTGCTAGAGTGGGGGGGGGGCTAGAGAAGGGAGGGTGCTAGGGGCAGGGAGTAGAGAGGGGGGGTGCTAGAGAGGCAGGGTGCTAGAAGGGAGGGTGCTAAGAGGGAAAGGTGCTAGAGAGGGGCGGGTGCTAGAGAGGGAGGGTGCTAGAGAGGGAGGGGCTAGAGAGGGAGGGTGTTTTGAGAGGGAGGGTGCTAGAGAGGCAGGGGTGCTAGAGAGGGAGGGTGCTAGAGAGGGAGGGTGCTAGAAAAGGGGGGGTGCTAGAGAGAGAGGGTACTAAAAGAGGAAGGGTGCTAAAGAGGGAGGGTGCTAGAGAGGAAGGGGGCAAGAGAGGCAGGGTGCTAGAGAGGGCGGGTGCTAAAAGAGGGAGGGGGCTAGAGAGGGAGGGTGCTAGAGAGGGAGGGGCTAGAGATGGAGTGTGCTAGACTATAGAGGCAAGGGTGCTAGAGAGGATGGTGCAGCGAGGACAGGGTGCTAGAGAGGCAAGGTGCTAGTAGAGGCAGGGTGCTAGAGGTGCAGGGTGCTAGAGAGGCAGGGTGCTAGAGAGTCAGGTGCAGAGAGGCGGTTGCTAGAGAGGGAGGGTCTAGAAGGCAGGTGCTAGAGAGGCTAGGGGTGCTAGAGAGGCAGGGTGCTAGAGAGGGCAGGGTGCTAGAGGAGGCAGGGATGCTAGAGAGGTATGGTGCTAGAAAGGCACGGTGCTAGAGAGGCAGGGTGGCTCGAGAGGCAGAGTGCTAGAAGAGGCAGCGTGCTAAGAAGGCAGGATGATGGATAGGCAGGGTGCTAGAGAGGCAGGGGAGCTAGAGAGGCAGGGTGCTAGAGAGGCAGGGTGCTAGATAGGCAGGGGCTAGAGGAGGCAGGGTGCAGAGAGGCAGGGTGCAGAAAGGCAGGGTGCTAGAGAGCGGTGTGCTAGAGAGGCCACGGTGCTAGAGAGGCAGGTGCTAGAGAGGGAGGGTGCTAGAGAGGCAGGGGTGGCTAGAGAGGAAGGGTGCTAGAAGGCAGGTCTACTGAGGTCGAGGATGCTAGAGAGGCAGGTGTGGCTAGAAGGCAGGTCTAGAGAGGCAGGGTGAGAGAGGCAGGTGCTAGAGAGGTATGGCTAGAAAGGCAGGGTGCTATAGAGGCGGGAGCTAGAGAAGGCATGGTGCTAGAGAGGTTGGTGCTAGAGAGGGCAGGGGGCTAGAGAGGCAGGGTGCTAGAGAGGCAGGTGCTAGAAAGGCAGGGTCTAGAGAGGCAGGTGCTAGAGAGGCAGAGTTTCTAGAGAGGCCAGGGTGCAAGAGAGCCAGGGTGCTAGAGAGGCATGGTGCTAGAGAGGCAGGGTGCTAGAGAGGCAGGGGGCTAGAGAAGGCAAGGTGCAAGAGAGGCAGGGTGCAAGAGAGGCCATGGTGCTAGAGAGGCAGTGGTGCTAGAGAGGGCAAGTTTGCTAGAGAGCAGGTGCTAAGAGAGCAGGGTCTAGAGAGGCAGGGTGCTTAGAGAGGCAGGGTGCTAAGAGGCAGGTGGCTATAGAGGCAAGTTGCTAGAGAGGCAGGGTGCTAGAGAGGCAGGGTGCTAGACAGGCAGGGTGCTAGAGAGGCAGGGTGCTAGAGAGGCAGTGTGCTAGAGAGACAGTGTGCTAGAGAGGCAGTGTGCTAGAGAGGCAGTGTGCTAGAGAGCAGGGTGCTAGAGAGGCAGTGTGCTAGAGAGGCAGGTGCTGAGAACAGTGTGCTAGAGAGGCAGTGTGCTAGAGAGGCAGTGTGCTAGAGAGGCGTGTGCTAGAGAGGCAGGGTGCTAGAGAGGCAGGGTGCTAGAGAGGCAGGGTGCTAGAGAGGCAGGGTGCTTGAGAGGCAGGGTGCTAGAGAGGCAGGGTGCTAGAGAGGCAGGGTGCTAGAGAGGCAGGGTGCTAGAGAGGCAGGTGCTAGAGAGGCAGGGTGTAGAGAAGCAGGTGCTAGAGAGGCAGGGTGCTAGAGAGGCAGTGTGCTAGAGAGGCAGGGTGTTAGAGAGGCAGGGTGCTAGAGAGGCAGTGTGCTAGAGAGGAGGAGTGTGAGAGACAGCGAGAGATAGAGAGAGAGTGTGAGAGACAGAGAGAGAGTGAGAGAGAGTTGGAGAGACAGCGAGAGAGAGAGAGAGAGTGTGAGAGCAGCGAGAGAGGAGGAGAGAGAGTGAGAGACAGCGTAGAGAGAGAGAGAGTGTGCAGAGACAGCGGGGGAGAAGAGAGAGAGAGTGAGAGACAGCGGAGAGAGAGAGAGAGTGTGAGAGACAGCGAGGAGAGAGAGAGAGAGTGTGAGAGACACGAGAGAGAGAGAGGAGTGTGAAGAGACAGCGGAGAGAGAGAGAGAGAGGGTGGAGAGACAGCGAGAGCGGGGGGGGAGGGGGGGGGGGGGGGGGGGAGAGAGGAGAGAGTGTGAGAGACAGCGAGAGAGAGAGAGAGAGTGTAGAGAGACAGCGAGAGAGAGAGAGAGAGAGAGTGTGAGAGACAGCGAGAGAGAGAGAGAGAGTGTGAGAGACAGCGAGAGAGAGAGAGAGAGTGTGAGAGAGAGAGAATCATGCAACCTGTGTTGCAACATGTGCAAAATAATGTTCGCCATCAGGTGGAATATCTCTCTCAGGTATTTAATTAATGCAATTTTTTCTGTCACTGTAATATGCAGCCTCACAATTATTATAATCATGTATAATATTACATAAGAATCTGCAGGATTATTACCTGGAAAATATATTTAATGGCAGAATATATTGACAAATTTCATACATAATGAAATTTCGAACCTGAATCCATCAGAAAGCGCTCATAGACGACATGAATGATATATAATATATATAAAATATATATATATATAATATATATATATATATAAATATATATATATATATATTATATATAATATATAAATATATAATATTATAATATATATATATATAATATATATATATATAATATATATATATATGTATAGAATCGATTTTTAAAATGCATGCAGCATATGTAATCCATGCAATATCCTATTCCCCTACCCCAAAAATAAATTTCCGAAGTCTAAGAAGCCCTCTCAAGGCATTTATTTCCATACCCTCTCCCCTTCCCCCTCTCCTACTCCTCCCCCTCTTCCCTTCTCCTCTCTCATCCTCCCTTCCACCTTTCATTCCCCTCCCCGTCTCCTAGCTCCTAGCTATATACTCACCTGCAACACAGTGTTGGATGGTCATGTCCTAGCCATTCACTCACCTGCAACACAGTTTTGAATGCCCAGCTCCTAGCAACCCACCTTCAACACTGTTGACTGTCCAGCTCCTAGCAACTCAGTCACTGCAACACAACGTTTAATCCGCACCTAGCAACACATCACCTGCAACAAAGAGAAACCTGCTATGACTTATTGGGTATTGAGTTGTGACGGATTCTCTTTATGCGAAATATGACACAAAATTATTATTATTATTGTTATTATTATTATTATTATTATTATTATTATTATTATTATTATTATTATTATTATTATTATTATTATTATTATATAAATTGGTATATAAAAGACTGATGGGTAGACTTCAGGATGTACATGTATATAGAGAAGCCAGAGACATAGCAGATCATTTTTTATTTGCAGCTACAGTGAGAGTAAAAGGCAGATGGGATACAAGGAAAATGGAATCAGGCAGTAAAATAGAGGTGAAGGTTTATATGCTAAAGGAAGAGGGAGTTAGGGTAAGATATAAACAGCTGTTGGAAGAAAGATGGGCTAGTGAGAGAATAAGTAATGGGGTTGAAGAATTATGTGGGTAGATAAGAACGTAGTGTTAGTGTTCAGCAGAAGTTTGTGGTTACAGGAAAGTGGGTGCGGGAGGGAAGAAGAGCGATTGGTGGAATGATAATGTAAAGAGAGTAGTAACAGTGAAGAATTTAACATATGAGAGGTTTTTACGAAGTAAAAGTACTGCAAGGCGGGAGGAGTATGTGAAGAAAAAAAAGAGAGGTAAAGAGAGTGGTGAAGGAATCTGAAAGGAGAGCGAATGAGAGAGTGGGTGCAATGCTATTAACAAATTTTGTTGAGAATATGAAAAATTTCTGAAACAAATGGATATGTCAGTTAAGAATAGGAGAGGAGAGTTATTATGTGGAGAGTCAGAGGTATCGGGAAGATGGAGGGAATATCCTGAGTAACCGTTAAATGTTGATGAAGTAGGGAAGCTGTGATTTTGTGCACTGGGGGAGGGAGGTATAACATCTTGTGGGAGTGAGAAAGAGCAAGTTGTGAGTGTGGGGGAGGTGCGTGAGGCAGTGATTAGAAAGGAGGAAAAGCACTGGAGGGATTGAGGGATAAAGATAAAAAAAAATTGTTAAAAGCAGGTGGGGATATAGTTTTGCAGTGGTTGTTGTTTTTAATAAATGTATGGAAGAGGGTAAGGTACCTAGGGATTGGCAGAGAGCATGTATAGTTCCCATGTATATAGGCAAAGGGAGCAAAAGAGAGTGTAAAAATTCTAAAGGAATCAGCCTGTTGAGTATACCTGGTAAAGTGTATGGTTGATTTATTATTAAAAGAATTAAGATTAAGATGGGGCAAGGATCGCAAAATGAACAAGGAGGCTTTAGGAAGGGTAGTTGGTGTGTAGATCAAGTGTTTACAGTGAAACACATAGGTGTATGTAGATAATGGTAAAGAGGGATTTTGTTGTAGTTGTGATTTGGAAAAGGCATATCATTCGGTGTTGAGGGCCATTGTGGTAGATGTTACAAATATACGGATGTGTGATGTCACCCTGGATGTTCAATATATTTATAGATGTTGGCAGGAGGTGTGGGATTAAAAGATGAAGAATCTAACACAAAGTGGGAGTTGTCACAGTTTTTTTTTGCTGAGCACTTGGGAGATTCTGAAAAGTTACAGAGGTTGGTGAGTGAGTTTGGTAGGGTATGTAAAAGAAGGAAATTAGAAGTGAACATAGGGAAAAGTAAGGTGATGAGGATAACAAAAAAATAGGTAATGAAAGATTGGATACCAGATTGGAGGGAGAGAGTGAGGAGGAGGAAAAAGTATTTAGGTATTTGGGAGTGAACTTGTCAGCAGATGGGTTTACCAATGAAGAGGTGAATCATAGAACTGATGAGGGAAAAAAAGTGAGTGGTATATTGAAGACTCTGTGGTGATAAAGTTATCCATAGAACCACAGACTGGAATGTATGAGAGTATAGTTATACCAACGCTCGTATATGGGTGTGAGGCATGGGTGGTGAATATTGCAGCAAGGAGAAGGCTCCAGCCATGCCTGAGGGCAATGTGCAGTGTAAATATGATGCAGAGAATCCTTAGCCTGGAAATTAGGAGATGCGGTCAGGTGAAGAAGGAAGGAAACAGAATGACTTCCAGAGTATTTAAATCTGTAGTGGAGAGAAGGCAGGGTAGGGGTCGTCCTAGTAAAGGTTGGAGTGAAAGCGTAAATGAGGTTTTGTGTGCGAGGAACTTGGACGTAGAGCAAACACGCGTGGCGTCTTACATAGGAGTGAGTGGAGACAAATGATTTTTATGACTTGACGTGCTGTTGAACTGTGTGCAAAGAAACATTTATTAAAGGATTCAGGGAAATCGGTTAGCCAGATTCGAGTCCTGGAGGTGGGAGGTACAGTGTCTGCACTCTGAAGGAGGGGTGTTAATGTATTACAGTTTTTTAACCGTAGTGTAGACGCGCCTCTGACAAGACAGTGATGGAGCGAGTGATAATGAACTTATTACATTTTCAGGCCACCCTACCTACCTATATATTTTACATACATACATATATATAATATTATTATATAATATATTATATATATTTTTAATAATATATAATATATATATATATAGTACTTTACAAAAAATATAATATATATATATATAATTATATATATATATATATATATATATATAATAAAATATTATATATATAAAAATATATATATATATATATATGCAATAAGTTCACACTAAACAGGTGATTTCAAAATATGCAAAACAACCACTCTGAAAAAAATAGAGAAATTCCAAGCGCTTTCGGGACTACTCACATTTAAAGGAACTATGAAAGTGAAGCATCCAAGGAAGCTATTAAGGGGCCCGGCCAGCACCTCACTTCAGATCCCACAACGGTTAAACACGTGACGCGCTGCGAGCCAACTTGGATAGGTCCTTTGCACAACTCACCCCCAAGCTAATTTTTTGTCCAGTGTATTATTAAATTCTTCCCAAATTCTATTAATTATAAATGGATCTAATTTTATAAACAAAGGAAAAATTTATAATATTTTCAAAACTGCTTTTTTTGAAAAAAGATTTAATTATTTCCGTCGACCAGGACTGCTTGTTTCTACTTTCTAATTTTTGAAAATCAAATTTGGGTGGTTAAAATTTTTACATAATAAATAGACATTGGGAAACTTTTCCATTCTAAAGCAAAATTTATGTTGTTTTTTAAACTTAGTTCGGGGGTTTTTTTTTCCAGTTTACCCTAAAAAAACTTTATCGCAAATTTTACAAGGGGAACTTGCACATCCATCAGCATTTTGGGGGGGGTTCTTTATCAAAAGTTTTTTTACTGTATCAAGATTTTGAAAACAATTTAAATATTAAAAGTCTTAAGAAGAGAAGGCATATCAACCAAGTTTTCATGGTAAGGGAGAACCAACATATTTTTAGTTGAATAAGGCTGGTTGCCCCTTTTTTTATTATAAAAAGTGTTTCTAGCAATTTTAAAAGATTTATCAATTACATTTCTTGGGTATTTTAAATCATTACCTATTTCAAAAATTTTTGGATATTTCCTCATCTATGAACTCAGGACTACAAATTCGTAAAGCTCTCAAAACCATTGATGAAAAAACAGACAGTTTGACTCTATCTTGATGCGAGGAATAATAATGGACAATAACTCATTGCCTTTTCTAGATGTTTTAATTATTAAGGGTAATAATGAATTCAAATTTAAAATTTACAGAAAACCTACAAATAACTGTTCCTATGTCCACTATTATTCCTCGCATCAAGATAGAGTCAAACTGTCTGTTTTCTCATCAATGTTTTTGAGAGCTTTACGAATTTGTAGTCCTGAGTTCATAGATGAGGAAATATCCAAAATTTATGAAATAGGTAATGATTTAAAATACCCAAGAAATGTAATTGATAAATCTTTTAAAGTTGCTAGAAACACTTTTTATAATCGAACTAAGATTAAAACAACATAAATATAGCATTAGAACTGGACAAGATTCCAATGCTCTATTTATTCATGTAAGAGATTTTAACCGTCCAATGTCCTAGTCATCACCACCGTCCTGGTCATCACCTCTGTCCTGGTCATCTCCACTGTCCTGGTCATCACCACTGCCCTGGTCATCACCACCGCCCTGGTCATCACCACTGCCTTGGTCACACCCAGTGCGGCCCCACCGCAGAAGCGCAACAAGGCGCTCCCAATCTTGCCCTCCCCCGGGCCTATCCCAACTCCAGTGTGGGCCAAATTGGGCAATAGCTGCAACAAATGCAGGAACCTTAGGACATAAAAAAAACCCGGTGACGACAACGAAATGGATAAAAATGAAAAAGAGGGCCCGGGTTAAGTCCAGACCCGCGCCAGACGTGAACCAGAAAAGAGCGTTTTCCACTCAATGAAAAACTGACTCCATATCAACTGCCCCCATGTTTTTTAAAGGAAGACAAATGGCAGGAAAACCCGACAAAAAAATTCCAAGGAAAAGAAGGTCGAGGACTTTTTTCTTCAGTGCCAAAAAGAGGGAAAAAATTTGGCATTTTTAAAAAATGGCTGACCGGATCCAAAAAAGCCCCTACTGCCCCGACGTACAACTAGCGAAGTGAAATTCTTCTTTACTGACGTTCATCGTTGACAGTAGCATCTATCTGTACCACCCCCATATCACCCGTACCAGTGCTAACGAGAGGGAAAACACTAGGAGGACATCGTCAATCAACAATACAAAACTCCAAAGGTTATAGGTGGATATCCCTCAGGGCCAGTGTGGGAAAGTAGTGAATGTTAAACAGTCAGAGGTTTAATGTTATAGTAGCTGACCTATATTCAGTGACCAGTGTTACTGTGAAGAGAATAATAGCCAGAAAACGCCAAATATATCTATAAACACAAGGAAAGTCAGGTTGTAGCGTGGCGTTACTCCCCTCAGTGTTTTAAAAATGGCTGCGTCAGCAAAACAGCTGTCAGGAGACTAAAACTCCAACAGCCCCCGAATAAATGGATCGAGGGGGATTTGGAGGATAAACCCAGGGGAATAAAGTGAGCGTGAAGAGGGTTTTGAAGGGAAATTTTACTAGTAATTCAGTGGTGATGATTGCACTAAAGCAGATATAATGTGTACCTAGGGAAAGGAAAAGAGGAAATAAATATTATTGTATATGAGTTAAAAGAGCGTAAGAGTGTAAAGGCAGGCATTAGGGGGGTACAGGCTGCCCTTAATTATATTTAAATTTTCTTCTTCAATTCCATTGAAGAAAGTAATCTGTCATGGGGGCTGGAAAAGATGAATGAGTAACAGCGCCCGAGACAGTAAAAGCCCAACAGTTTGCCATCCTACCGAAAAGTAAATGTCACTATCGCCGCAAGGTATGGCATTTACCGCACCCTACAAAATACAGGGCACACAGTCTTGTTGTAGCGCGCTTAAGTGGTGAATCAAATTAATCCAGGACCTCAATCTATTGTGCAGAGCTAAACAGACAGATAAATGACGGCAATAATGTCGGTCTAGCAGCTAAGGGGGGGGAAATGATAACCTTAACTCCTTATGTAATGCATAAATAGGTCTATGTGAGACCCATTACTAGCATTATTATCTCTAAACACTACCAACAGGTGCATACACTGTACTAAAGTACGCATGCAAACAGAAAAGGCACTTTTGTAAAATGTGTATCGGGGTGGGTGCATGTTGGATGTATTGGTACAAATTATTAGGCCAAGGTGCCAGAATTCTTTTGTGTGGTAACAATGCAATTTTGCACAGTTACCCTTTAGCGTGATGACATTTGATTTACCTAATTTTCATACAAATGAACCCAATTGCATATATTGATGATTATGATTGTTTTATGAAAACAGGCCTTACTTTATTCATGTCAATGCAAGTTCACTTCTTCTAAATTGGCAGGAGATATTGGGATTCTAGCTACAAATTAGGGCGGCTGTTATAACCATCTCTAGAATCTTGTGGTTGGTGATACGGTGACTGACGACGAGGTCAAAATAGATGGTTACACTTAAAAACGGCTTAGTTAGAACAGTAAGGGTGGGTTGGAGGTATGTGCCTACATTAGAAATGACTTAGCTTTACAATCAAGACATGATTTTTAAATAACAATAAACGGGAGATTCTATGGTTTGAAGTGCTGCTTCCTAAGACAAAACCATCTTAGTAGGAACTAGTTTTTACCGCCCCGCCTACCAGGACCAGTTCTTAGAAGACTTTTCCAGAGTCTTGTCCGGGTTGAAAACAATTGCCGAGACAATTAATACTGGGCGACTTTAATATCTTGTTTTCAGCAGCATGCAAAAATAACGGGTATGCAAATGGTATAAGCAAATTCTAGGATTAAATAGTTACACTAATAATTAATACCCCAACCCGGATCACACAGTTCCAGCCACCCTAATTGACCACATATTTTGTAACCGCTTGAGAACATTATCAGCACGTCATCCCACGGGGGCTTAGTGATCTTTCATCATTACGCACCAGGAAAATAACTGGGGTGGGTAGGCCTACACAGGACAAAAAAAAATAGGTCAACTAGAAACTACAGTAAAGAAACACGGGTAAATAGGTAACAATTGTGCTGGACAAATAACAAGGCACGGACGAAAAACGATCCCGGGGAAAAATTCAAAAAAAATTTTTCACTACCACCCTTTATAATATTGCACCGTTAAAGAGGTTAGTTTAAAACGAAGAACTAAACCCCTGGATGAATACTGAGAAATTAAAAATATGAATTCGAGACCAGCGCAAAAAAGATTTAAAGCAAAGACGGGAATTGCAGCATAAAAAATTCCAAAGGGTGAGGAACAGAGTACAAGACTTATAAAAGGAGCAAAGGCAAAGCACTACTGAAAAAATTGAAGAGTAAACAAACCCCCAGAAACTTGGCAACAACTAAAACATTTGGGGGGTATAGCCATAACCAGTGATAGGTCAAAACTAGTACTCACATCGATAATGAGGTATGCCACGAAAAAATTAAGGTGGAAAAATTGCTTTAAATTTCCTACTACACTCTGTTGCATCAACATAGTAAGTAAACTAACTCAATTTCAAATACCTTAACACAGACTCTGTAAATTTTTTTTCAAACATACTTACCAAAAAAGGGGTAACCCCAAAACATTGTCAACTATAAGTGTATCTCATGACTTTATTCAAAAAGAACAAAGCAGGGTTAAACCCAACAAAAGAGCAAAGGCCCTGTTTTAAATCCCTTCAAAAGTTCCTAAAAGATGGGCTTTGAACTGTCAATCCCTTTTCTCAAAATAAAAATTATCATTCCCCCAAAATACAGTCCCGGAGGGGTTCAAGTAGGCCAGACCCACTCCTATCTTCAAAAAAAATAGTAGGTTGATGTAAGCAACTATAGGCCTTTTAGTTACTCATTAATAATATCAAAAATTTCTAGGAGGCGGGTATTCCAATATTAATATTAATGACAACAAATTTCCATACTATCAAACGGCCCCTCAAGGGAAGGTTCCTTGATTTTGGTGGGGGGCTCTTGTTTTTAGGGAATGGATCTGTGCTCCATTTCCCCCCCGAATTAAGCCTGAATGCCTTCCACATCCCCCCCCAGGCGCTGTATAATCCTCCGGTTTAGTGCTTCCCCTTGATTTAAAAATAATAAAAAATATAAATCGGGTTTTAGATTTTTACTAAACCGACACCTCCCTTATTAATCTGATGGTTACCGGGAAAACTGAATGAAAAGGGGAACCCATAGCATGGTCCCTTTTGCCCCTGAAAAGGCCTTTCGATACTGTCAACCACAATATAAATGTAATAAACTTCAATATCGTATAGGTTCTGTAGACTGGTTAAGCCCACCTTGCAACAAGACAAATAGTAAAATAAACAAAACAAATCAAACCCCCTCCGATAACATGTGGAGTTCCCCAAAGGGTAGATTGGGTTCCCTATTATTCTTATTTATGTCAATGATATCCCTATCAGTGTCAAGTGCAAACTCCCTACTGTATGCAGATGGACAGTGCTCTGTTAGTGCGGTAAAGACCCAAAGAATGCTAATGTTTTAACCGGGAACGGGAGTCCTGCAGCAAATGGTTAGTAGACAAAAAACTCATTACACCTAGGGAAAAACGAAGCCATTCTCTTTGGAAACGAAACATAAATGAGAAGGGTAAAAAATTTTAATGTTCAATGTAAGGGGGACCCATACTTTGGTTCATCATTAAAATTTTTGGGGAATCCCCTTTGCCCCCGTGTCGGAGAATTGATAGGGAACATGTAGAAAAAGAAAGCGAATCCCAAAACTGAAGTTCCTGTAAGACAAGCCAGGTCACCTACTGAGGCCCCAGGACCCTATGTCTAGCCCTTATACAATCCATATGTTTTCGCTTGTCTTCTTGGTACTCTGCCTTGAAAAAAAAAAACGAAAGATAGACTGCAAATCACCCAAAAACAAAATCGTAAGATTCACCGGGGGGCGGACCAAGAGAACTGTAGGCCAGATGAATTACAGCATTTGGGGATATGTGAATGTTAAGACAGAAAAAAACAACTAAGCTAAATCATTTTTATAAAATTGCTCACAACAGTGTCCAGAATATTTTGTGTCAATTTTGTCAGTTGGGAACCCAAAAAGCAATCATGACAGGGGGGAACGCAACTTTGTATACCCACAGTCAGGGGCCAGACTTCAAACACCTTTTATTGTACAAAATAAAGAATGGAACAAACTACCCGCCAGTCAAAGCCACTAGCGTGAACCATTCAAAAAACTCCCAAAAAGGTGTCTGATAATGTAGCACAGAAAGGGGGGGGAAGATTTTCTATTTTTTAGTAACATACGTGAAAATTTTACCTTTTTTCCTTGTAATGACCCTCGTTTTGGAAATAGTTTTAAATCCCTTTGGTGTGCAATAGTCTTTTAGTTGATAATAAGATTTTTCCCCTTCATTGTAGAATAAAAGAAAATATTTATAACCTTATCTATAAAATAAGGTAAAAGGACCCCAATGGAAATAAGTCACTCTGTCACTTTTTTTGGGGGATCCTAGGTTCTCTACACAATGCGCTAGTATGATAATTCTATGTAACGTTTTGTGTATACCCGAATAAATTACTTACTTACTTACCCGGGGTCAGGGAAAAGGGCTAGGCAGGTTGGACCTGGTGTCAAAAGTTGTAGGGAGGGGTGACCTGGTGTCAGAGAAAGTTCAGGGCAGGTAGTGACCGGTGCAGAAAATTTTGAAAAAGGAGTGCCGGGGTCGAGAAAGCCAGGCAGGTAGTGCCTGGTGTCAGAAAGTTTTTAGGCAGGGAGTGACCTGGTGTCGAGAAGGCTCTAGGCAAGTAGTGAATGTTCAGAAAGGTTGTAGGCAGGTAGTACCTGGGGTTCAGAGAAAGTTCAGGCAGGTAGTGACCGGTGTCGAAAATTCTAGAAAGGTAGGGACCCTGGTGTAAGAAAGCTCTAGGCAGGTAGTGACCTGGGGTCAGAAAGTTCAGGGAGGTAGTGACCTTGGCAGAGGGGTTTGGGGAGGTAGTGAAATGGTGTCAGAAAAGTTCTGGCAGTTGTGACCTGGTGCGAGAAGGGTTCTAGGGGAGGTAGTGACCTGGTGTCGATAAAAATTCTAGGCAGGAGTGACCTGGGGTCAAAAGTTTTTAGGCAGGGGATGACCTGGTGTCAGAAAATTTTGGCAGGTAGTACCTGGGGTCAGAGAAGGCTCTAGGCAGGTAGTGACCTGGTGCAGAAAAAAGTTTAGGGAGGTAGTGACCTGGGTCAAGAAAGTTCTAGGCAGGTAATGAACCCGGTGTCAGAGAAAGTTCGGAGTGTGACCTGGGGTCAAAAGTTCAGAAGGGGTGACCTGGTGTCAGAGAAAGTTCTAAAAAAGTAGTGACTGGTGTCAAGAAAATTCTAGGGAGGTAGTGCCCGATTCAAAAAAGTTTAGGCAGTTGTGACCCGGTGCAGAGAATTCTAGGCGGAAGACCGGTGTCAGGGGAAAAGGGCTAGGCAGGTGGACCCGGTGCAGAAAGTTGTAGGCAGGTTTTTACCTGGTGTCAGAGAAATTCTAGGCATATGACCCGGTGTCAGAAAGGCTCTAGGCAAAGGTATGACCCGGGGTCAGAAAGTTCTAGGCAGGGAGTGACCTGGGGTTCAGAGAAAGTTCGGAGGTGTGCCTGGTGTCAGAGAAAGTTCTAGGCAGGAGTGACCCCGGGTCAGAAAATTCTAGAAAGGTGTGCCTGGGGTCTGAGAAACCTAGGCAGGGAGTGACCTTGTCAGAAAGTTTAGCAGGTAGTGACCCGGTGTCAGAGGTTCAGGCAGGGAGTGACCTGGGTCGAAAAGTTTAGGCAGGTAGTGATTGGTGCAAGAAAGTTTAGGAAGGTAGTACCTGGTGTAGAAAATTCGAGAAAGGTAGTGACCGGGTGTCAGAGAAAGCTCAGGGAGGTAGTGACCTGGTGTAGAAATTTAGGCATTAGTGACCTGGTTCAGAGAAGGTTCTAGCAATCCCCGGGGTTTAGATAAAGTTCTAGGAGGTAGTGACCTGGTGTCAGAGAAAGTTCTAGGCAGGTGGTGACCTTGTGTCAGAGAAGGGTTTTAGGAGGGAGGACCCGGTGTCAAAGTTCTAGGCAGGAGTGACCCGGGGTCGAGAAAGTTTTTTAGGCAGGGAGTGACCTGGTGTCAGAAGTTTAGGCGGGATGACCTGTTGTCAGAAGGTTTTAGGGGAGGTATGACCGGTGCAATTCTAGGCAGATAATGACCGGTCAGGAAGGGTTCTAGCGGGAGTGACCTGGGTAGAGAAGGTTCTAGGCAGGTAGTGACCTGGGGTCAGAGAAGGTCCTAGGCAGGTAGTGACCTGGGTCAAGAAGGTTCTGCAGGTGGCCCGGTTAAAAAAAGGCTAGGAGGGATGATGGTGTCAGAGAAAGCTCTAGGCGGGAGTGACCTGGTGTCAGAGAAATTCTATTTAGGGAGTGACCCGGCATCAGGAAAAATTCTGGGCATTGTACCTTGTGTCAGAGAAAGTTCTAGGGAGGGAGTGACCCGGGTTTTGAGAAAGTTCAAAGGGAAGTAGGAACCCAGTCTCAGGAATTTTGCAGTAGTGACCGGTGTCAAGAACAGGTAGGTAGTGACCTGGTGTCAGAGAAAGTTTTAGGCAGGTATACCCGGTCTCAAGAAATTTAGGCGGGAGTGCCTGGTCAGAGAAACTTTTAGGGAGAGAATGACCCGGGGTCAGAGAAAGTTTTAGGGAGGTAGAATCTGGCTCAGAGAAATTCTAGGGAGTATTGACCCGGTTAAAAGAAAGTTTGCAGTAGTTACCTGGTCTCAGAGAAAGTTCTAGGCAGGAGTGCCTGGTCTCCCAAAAAAGTTCAAGGGGGATGACCCGTTCTCAGAGGGAAAGTTCTAGGCAGGGAGTGGCCGTTCCAAGAAACTTCACAGGTATTGACCGGTATCAGAGAAAGTTCTAGGCAGGTAGTGACCGGTTCAGAGAAATTCTAGGAAAGGGAGTGACCTGGTGTCAGAAATTTAGGGGGTTGTGACTGGTGTTAGAGAAATTCGGCGGGGGTGGCCTGGTCTCAGAGAAAAATTTTAGGGAATGAGTAGGAAGAAAGGAAAGGGGAAAAAGGGGGGGTTTGGGTTAAAAAAACCGGAGGTTTAAAGGGCGGGTTTAGGGGAAAGGGGGGAGGGATTATGGGCATTAGAGAGGTTTTGGGGGATGGGCGGGGGGGCGGTGTTTGGGGCGAAGGCCCGGAAGGTGGACCTTTCTTTGAATTTGTTTCCCCTTTCGAATTTCCGGGTAAAGGGCCTGGGTCAGAGAAAGCCCAGCAGGTATACCGGTTCAAGAAATTCATTCAGTAGTTGGCCGCTAAAAAGTTCTGGGGAGGGATACCTGGTGCAGAGAAAGTTCTAGGCAGGGATGACCTGGTTTCAAAAAAATTCCAAAAAAGGCCAGTTTTGGGGTTCTAGAGGTTCCCGGGCAGGTAGTGGAAACCCGGTGTCAGAGAAAGTTTTTTAGGGAGGTAGTACCTGTGTAAAGAATGGAGGGAGTGACCGGTGTCCCGAGAAAGTTCTAGGCAGGTAATTTCTGGTTCAAAGAAAGTTCTAAGTATGACCTGGTGTCAAGAAAATTTTTAGGGGAGGTAGTTACCCGGTTCAAGAAAAATTTTACAGGATGACCTGGCTAGAGAAAGTTCGGGAGTAGTGACCTGTTTCAGAGAAGTTTAGGGAGTAGTGCCCGTTTCAGAAAATCAGGCAGAGGACCTTTCAGGAAAAATTTAGGCGGTAGTGATGGTTAGAGAAAACTAGGCGGTATGACCTGGTGTCAGAAAAATTCTAGGCAGTGTGCCTGGTGTTAAGAAACTAGGGGTGGGGCCTGGTTCAGAGAAAAAAATAGGCAGGATTACTGGTTCAAGAAAGTTCTAGGGAGGGAATTACCTGGTTCAGAGAAAGTTCTACGGTAGTCCTGGTTTTTCAGAGAAATTGGGAGGATTTTTCCTGGGGTTTAGAGAAAGTTTTAGGGAGGTATGAACCCGGGCTCAGAGAAAGTTTGCATAGTTTTTGGGGGCCCACACCCCCTTTTTTAAAAAAATTTAGCAGGTGTGACCTGGTTCAGAAAAGTTTTTTTTAAAGGGATGAATGGTTCCCCGAAAATTCTAGGCAGGAATGACCCTTTCCAAAAAAATTCAGCAGGGGTACCCGGGGAAAAAATTCAGGGAGGTTTTCCTGGTCCAGGAAAAATTTTGGGGAAAAATGACCTGGGGTAGAGAAAGTTCTAAACAATTTACCTGGCCAGGGAATTTTTTAGCAGGACCCTAAGGGAAGGGTTCCCCAGGGTACCTGTTTTGGGAAGGTCTGGCTAGTTTTGTTAAAGGAAAGTTAAACCCCCGGGCTGTTAACCTGGTTTTGCGCTTCCTTTATTATAATAATAATTTGGGAGGACCGGTCTCAGAGAAAATTTAGGAGGGATGATTTTAGAGAATTCTGGCAGGTAGTGGCCTGGTCTCAAGAAAGTTCAAGAGTATTTCCGTCTCAAAAAAATTCTAGGGATAGTGACCCTGGTCTCGGAAATTCTAGGGATAGTGACTGGAAAAAAGTTCTAGATATTTTACCTGGGGCCAAAATCGGGGAACTCAAAGAATTTAAAATTTGTGGGGGTTTTTTTTTGGGAAAATTGGACGTTCTCCGTTTTTTTCCGAATAGCCTGGGGGTGCTCCACCCTCCCGGGAACCGTTGTAAAAAACCCCGTTGCTTTCCTTTTGTTAAAATAAAAGGGGTAGTAAAGCTAGAAAATCAGCCCCAATAAACCTTTTCCTTTAAAAAATTTTAAGGCAGGAGGTGCCCTCTAGAAAACTAATAAATTTCCCCCCAGGAAAAAGGGGTTTAGGCAGGGTGCCCCGGCCCAGAGGGGAAATTCAAGGGGGGCGAGGAAAAAAAATCAGATTATATTTCCCTTTGCAAAAATTTTTAATGGGGGGAAACGGCAAAATTTATAAAAAAATCAGAAAAAATTTTAAAATTTACATTCTTCCTGGAAAACTTAAAAAAGGGGAAAAACCTTTTCCAACCCCCCCTTTTATTTTAAAATTTCCAAATGACCCTTTTTGGGGGCCGTGAAACCGAAACATTATTTTCCCTTTCCCAGAGGGGGTTTTTGTTTTTTGCCAACCCACAAAAAAAGCATAGAAAGGGAATTGGGGATTTTAATTTTCTTAAATCTTTGTTCTGGAAGGGCCAAGATTGCCCGCTCCAAAAAATTTTTAAATTCTTTTTAAAACCAAGCAACATTTTTTAAGAAAATTTTGGCCCCCGGGCCTTTTCCCAAATACTGGACCCTTTTTAAAAAGGCGGATTGGGTCGAGGAAAAACAAAAACATAGAAAAAAACTTTGAAAAGGGGTTGGCCCCCTGGGGACCCCAAAAATTGTTAAAGGAATAAGAAAAAATTGTATTGTTTTTTTTGCTGCAAGATATGTACCCAAGTTTTTAAAAGTTTTTGTTCCCAATGCAACAGTCTTCTCCCCCCATCTTTCAAAAATTTTCGTTTTCAAAATTCCCCGTTTGGGGGCTTGTGTGAAACAGGGATTTAAAACCCCGTGAGGCATTTTTCCTTAGGGGGGGGATTTTGTTGTTTTTGGGGACGGTTTTAAAACCCTGTATGTTTCAAAGCAAATGTCTTTATTTTGGGTTGGAATTTAGGGGGATTTATTTGTTGGCCTAATTTCTGTTTTTTCCCTGCAGTAAAGGGGCCAATAAACTGGGGCCTTCCCCCCAAAAAGTGTTTTTTTTTTTGGTAAAAAATTGCTTTTTTTGAAAGACACGAAAGCAAACACTAAACAAAATTTTTTTAGAAAACTTTTGGTCCGGGGAAACCTTGATCATTTCTAACATACAGAGGTAAAAGCATTTTATATTTTGGGGGTTTAGTGAGATGTAAAGCACTTTGACCTGAGGAAAGTATTAAAAACATAAGAATGGAGGAACAACTGTAGAAGGCCTACGGGCCCTTTGGGGGGGGGAAGGTCCTTTTTAAAAACCAATCTCCCTATGTGGGCCAAAAGCGATGAAATAAAGGGGACCCCTGGTTGTTGGGTTGGTGTGTTAAAGTTTATGTATCCAATGTTTTAAAATTTTGTAGTTTCCAGTGTTGGTTCTTTTGTGTCGGTGAGGTTTAAATTTAGTGAGGCTTCTGGGCACCGTCGGGCCTCTGGGGTTTGGGGTTCGGTGAGAAGAGTTTGTGCCTCTTTCCAGTTATAAATTTGCCCCGTGGGGCCTCTTTTGGAGGACACAGGCGTATTTAAATTTTCTTGTTAGAGGTTTCGTGCTCATTTCAGGGGGACTGCAAGATCTCTGCCTGCCCTCGTTACATATTTCTTGGGACAAAAAACCCACAGGGGATAGTTTTAGACCCTGTGTAGAAGTTAAGGTGTGGGGCTGCGTTTGTAGTGAGGGGCTTTGAAAAAGGATGTGTTTATGGTGGAAACGTTGGGATGTTACTCATAGCAAGTGCCCGGCGAGAAATTCGTGGCAACATCGCCACATGGGAGTACATGAACTGTTTTGGGGGCTGTTTCCATTGGCGGTTTGTTGAGGATAGCTTGTGCCTTGAGTCTGCAATCTCGGATAAAGAAAGATGGGAACTGAAGACGTGTAAAGGCTTGTGTTATGTAAGTGCATTCTTCTTCTAGAAAACAAGGGCTGGAGATGCGAAGAGCTCTCAAGAAGAAGCCAATGAGGACTCCTTCTTAGTGCGGGTATCTTGGTGTGAATAAAAGTGTATAAGATCGTCCTTGTTGGTAGGTTTTCTATAACCCCTTTAAAAGAGAAGTTTGTCACTGTCGGGAGATCTGCACAGTAGAACGTCGAGGAAAGGAAGTTTCCATCTTTTTTCGAGTTCAAGTGTAAACTTTATTGATGGTTCAACTGCATTGATCTTGTTGAAAAAGGGCCTGGATATTGAGGACGTCTTGGATAGAAAACCAATATATCATAAACGTATCTTAGCCAGGTAACGGTTTTGGGGAATGGGGGTGCTGAATTTCTCTGTCTCCAAGTTTTCCATGAAGAGGTTGGCAAGCACAGCACTGAGCGGGCTGCCCATTGCCATCCCAAGCATTGTTTGTAACATTGTCCTGATACTTGAAGAAGTTGAAATTAACACACATTCCACTAGATTGATGAAATCTAGAAGAGGTAAAGGGAGGTCGTGGTTTTCAGTGGCCTCTGCCCTCAGAATGTTGATTGCAGCGTCAGTGGGAACGTTGGAAAAGAGGGCTGTGACATCGAAGGAAGCCATGTTTTTGTTTTTGACATTAGGTTGGAAATTCGGGAGAGAAGGTCACCTGAATTTTTTGAGGGGGGCTTGACTGATAGTGCCCAGAAGCGCTAAAAGGTATTTGGCAAGGTGGCCGGCTAGTCTGTGTGGTGCACTCCTATGCCCGAAGTGATAGGCCGTAGTGGGGATGCCAGGTTTGTGTGTCTTAGGAAGGCCATACAAGGGGTGCTGGTTTCGGTTGACCTGGTAAGAGTTAAGTAGTTTTTTGCCTTTTTCTGATTTTTCGTAAGATGCTTTCGCCTTTTGAAGGAAAGTCTGGGTACTTTGAAGTAGCACTGATTCCGATACAGGCTGGTATGTGTTGGCAAACGTGAGAAGATTTAAGACTTTATTGTGTAAATCGACAGTGTTGAGTAACACCAACCCCCACCTCCTTTGTCAGCGGTTTGTAATGACGATATCATCGTTGTTGGAAAAGTTTTCCTGAGTGCCTTGGATGTACTTCTGGGAATGACCGGGTTTTTGGGAAGGCTCGTACTGCAGCAGTGATGATTCCTTGGACAAAGCCCTTTTGAAACTCGGAGTCTCCAAAAGGGTTTGGTTCTTGGTTACCATATCCACCCGAAGGAGGGCCTCATTACGTGCGGGTCAGATTCGTGCTTCACTTCCTACTCCTGACAAAAAGGACTGCAGAAATATACTCAGCCAAATTACCACTGCCAACATCCAACAGAAATTGAAACTATCAACGAAAACTACAAGACCTGTGTTCCCACAGCAAATGGAGCGAAATGGGACGACCAGAAATCATAAATAACTTATCTTCCTATACACTAACCGTCACCGAGACAGAAACCCTCACCTAGGGCTCAAGTTTACTACTGGCTCAACAAGAAACTAATCTGGTGGATATGGTAACCAAGAACCCAAAACCTTTTTGGAGACTCCGAGTTTCAAAAGGGCTTTGTCCAAGGAATCATCACTGCTGCAGCTACTGAGCCTTCAAAACCATAGTAAACTTGAGCCCTAGGCTGAGGGCTTCTGTCTCGGTGACGGTTATTTGTATAGGAAGATAAGTTTATTTATGATTTCTGGTCGTCCCATTTCGCCCATTTGCTGTGGGAAACAGGTCTTGTAGTTTTCGTGTAGCTTCAATTTCTGTTGAATGTTGGCAGTGGTAATTTGGGGCTGAGTATAAAATTCTGCAGTCCTTCTGCAGGAGTAGGAAGTGAAGCACGAAATCTGAGCGGCACGTAATGAGGCCTCCTTCTGGTGGATATGGTAACCAAGAACCAACCTTTTGGAGACTCCGAGTTTCAAAAGGGCTTTGTCCAAGGAATCATCACTGCTGCAGCTACTGAGCCTTCAAAACCGGTCATTCCCAAAGATACATCCAAAGCACTCAGGAACTTTTCCAACAACGATAATATCGCCCATTACAACCGCTGACAAAGGAGTGGTGTGGTGTTTACTCAACACTGTCGACTACAACAATAAAGTCTTAAATCTTCTCAACGATGCCAACACATACCAGCCTGTATCGGAATCAGTGCTACTTCAAAGTACCCAGACTTTCCTTCAAAAGGGTCCCGTAGCATCTTACGAAAATCAGAACAAGGCAAAAAACTATTAAACTCTTACCAGGTCAACCGAAACCAGCACCCCTTTGTATGGCCTTCCTAAGACACACAAACCTGGCATCCCACTACGGCCTATCACTTCGGCATAGGGAGTGCACCACACAGACTAGCCGGCCACCTTGCCAAATACCTTTCAGCGCTTCTGGGCACTATCAGTCAAGCCCACCTCAAACATTCAGGTGACCTTCTCTCCCGAATTTCAACCTGAATGTCAAAAACAAAAGCATGGCTTCCTTCGATGTCACAGCCCACTTTACCAACTTTCCCTACTGACGCTGCAAATCAACATTCTGAGACAGAGGCTCACTGAAAACCACGACCTCCCTTTACCTCTTCTAGATTTCATAAAATCTAGTGGAACTGTGTTTTAAATTTTCAACTTCTTCAAGTATGGGACAACTTTTTACAAACAATGCTTTGGGATGGCAAGGGCAGCCCGCTCAGTGCTGTGCTTGCCAACCTCTTCAGGGAAAAACTTGGAGACAGAGAAATTCAGCACCCTCATTCCCAACACCGTTACCTGGCTAAGATACTTTGATGATATATTGGTTTTCTATCCAAGACGTCTCAATATCCAGGCCCTTCTCAAACAAGATCAATGCAGTTGAACCATCAATAAAGTTTACACTTGAACTCGAAAATGATGGCAAACTTCCTTTCCTCGACGTTCTACGTGCAGATCTCCCGACAGTGGACAAACTTCTCTTCAAAGTGTATAGAAAACCAAACCCAAACAAGGACGATCTTATACACTTTTTTCACACCAAGATACCCGCACTAAGAGAGGAGTCCTCATTGGCTTCTTCTTGAGAGCTCTTCGCATCTCCAGCCCTTTTTTTTCTAGAAGAAGAATGCACTTACATAACACAAGCCTTTACACGTCTTCAGTCCCATCTTTCTTCATCCGAGATTGCAGACTCAAGGCACAAGCTATCCTCAACAAACCGCCCAGGAACACCCCCCCAAAACAGTTCATAGTACCCCATGTGGCGATGTTTCCACGAATACTCGCCGGGGACTTGCTATGAGTAACATCAACGTTTCCACCATAAACACATCCTCTATCAAAGACCTCACTACTAAACGCAGCCCCACACCTCTAACTTCTACAGCAGGCGTCTACACTATCCCCTGTGGGTTCTGTCCCAAGAAATATGTAGGCGAGACAGGCAGAGATCTTGAGTCCGCCTGAATGAGCATCGAAATGCCTCTAACAGAGACGATGTAAGGTACGCCTGTGTCCTCCACAAGACTCCACGGGGCATTTTGATGAACTGGAACGAGGCACAACTCGTTCTCACCGAACCAGACCTCAGACGCCGACGGTGCCAGAAGCCTCACTAAATCACCGTCACCGACACTATAGAACGCAACACTGGGAAACTACAAAATTTCAAAAACATTGGCATACATGATACTTAAGCAGCACCCAAACCCCAAAAACACAGGAGTCACATGATTTCATCGTCTACTGGTCCTCATCATAGGCAGAGGTTGTTTTGATAAGGACCTGCCTCGCATGGGCCAGTAGGCCTTCTACAGTGTTCCTCCATTCTTATGTTTTTATGACTTTCCTCAGGTTTACGTGCGTCACAATCTCACTATCCGCTTATATATAATGTCTTTCTACCTCTGTATGTTAGAAGTGATCAAGGTCCCAGGACCGAAACGTTTTCTAATAAATATGTTATAGTGTTTGCTTACGTGTCTTTCTAAACAGCAATCTTACACAAACTAAAAACACTTTTGGAGGGAGAGGCACAGTCATTTGGGCCTTCACTGCAGAACAACAGATTTTTAGAGCCAACAAATAAAATCCCCCCAAATTCCATCAATATAAAGACATTTGTCTTTGCAAACATACAGGGTCTAAAGCCGCAACAAACAACAAAATCCCCCACATCAAGGGAGTGCTCACGAGGTCAAATCCAATGTTTGCAGGATTCACAGAGACCCCACACAAAGGATCATTTTGACAACGAAATATGGGGAAAAGAATGGGAGGGAGTACTGTGGGCCTTGTGGAACAGAGCTTTTTACTCTGTTTACTATTACTCTTTGTTTTCTGTTGTCAGGAAGTAATAGATCAATTTACCAACTTTTTTTTGTTATTTTCCTTTATCACACATTTTTGCGCGCTATACACCACACTTGTGAAAAGCTTTTGCAAAGTTTGTGTATACTACTCTGTATTTTGTTATCCTCGACAACATCCAGGACCTTGCATAGTGGTCCAGTAGTGGGACAGACAGGAGCGACCTGCTCTAAACCCGTGTTGCCCTGGGTTGTGTTAATTGATTAGTATCAGGTAGTTGGGATCCTGCTTCTCAAACCCTCTCAAAGATTTTTTTGATATGGAATATTAGTGTTATTTCTGTATTCTTTGCTATTGCTTACACCCCT
>NC_069423.1:45145280-45182823 GCF_026875155.1 Cherax quadricarinatus | reverse complement strand
AAAGGGTTTAAAAGGGCGACTGTAACACCAGCACAGCTTGTTAAACCTACTCAGGGCCCTTTCCCGAATTCTCAAAAAAATGTTGGAACAAAAACTTTAAACATTTGGGTATCATTTATTGGAAAACATTTTAACCCATGCCTTCATATCCAGAAAAGAGAACTTTGGGAAGGTGGGGGTTTTGAGGGGGGACGTCCCTCAGCCTGTTCGATAGTTCCGCAATAAACTTTAATAAAAAAGGGAATGTCGAGTTAATCGTAACCACCCACAAATCTAATGACATATTCAAAAAAAACCATCCCAGGACGGGGATAGAACCCGATCAAGGTCCAAAAAACTCCAGCCCGTTGGGTTAGTACGGGCAGGGCTTGGGAGTTCTGAGACATGAGCGGGTTCTACCCCGCCGTGGTTGGTTTTTAATCGTAATTACAGATGAAAAACACCAAAAAGGAGTGGGGTTTCAAATCTTGGAAAGGTAATTCCAAAAACCGATAGGGGGTGCTTTTCCTAAACCCTTTGGGGGCCGGGTTACGAGGGTACAACTCACTAAACTTGTTTTAAAAAAAAAATTTTACAAAAAAATTTAATTCTTAATTTTTTCTTTGTATTTCATTAATGTGGCATTTAAACTCCCCATAGTTCATTAAGATTAAAATATAGTTTTTTAAAAAACAGAGCGAAACACACAGCAGAGAGCAACAAAACAGCGACGAAACCCAAAAGAAGCAGAGACGCACAAAAAGACAACAGACACGAAAAAAAAAGACAGGAGAGACAAAAACACAAAGCGCGAACGGAACACAAATACACAGAGCCCCAACAAAAAAGACGCAGAGACAAACACAAAGACGCGAGAAACAACAAAAACAGGCCGGAGCAACACAAAGACAGCCGAGGACGCAACCAAAGCAGGAGAGCCAACACAAAGACAGCAGGAGGGGGACAACACAAAAGACCGAGACGAAAACAAAAAGCCAGAGACGAAAAAAAGACAGCGAGACGCAATACAAAGACAACAAAACTCGCACAAAGACGCAAGAGCAACAAAAAGACAGCAGAGAGCCAACACAAATCAGAGAAAAGCAACACAAAGAGAGACGAAAACACAAAAACAGCAGAAAAAACACAAAACAGCAGAGAACAACAAAGAATCAGAGACGCAACACAAAAGACAGTAGAGGGACGCAACACAAAGACACAGAGACGAAACACAAAAAGAAAGGCGAAAAAAAAAGACAGCAGAGCAAAAACAGAAAGACAGAGAGAGACAACACAAAGACGTAGAGGAACAAAAAGCAAAAGCAAACAAAAGACGCAGTACCAAGATAAAGACAACAGAAATGAAATCCCAAAGACCGGGAAGAGAAAAAAAGACAGCTAGACCAACACAAAGAAGCAGAGACCCAACACAAAAAAACGGGAAGGCAACACAAAACAGCAGGAAGAACACAAAGACGCATAGAGCCAAACACAAAGACAAGAGAGCCAAACACAAAGACGGGAGGGGCCCCAAACAAAAACAGCAGAGGGAAAACACAAAAAAAGCAGAGAGCCAACACAAAGACAGCGGGGAGAGCCAACACAAAAACAGCAGAGAGGAAACACAAAGACAGAGAGAGGCCCCCTAATTTTTTTAAAAGTTCCTTACGCCTCGTAACAGTGCACAGCTTCATGTAAAGGACTACAACGCTGAGGTTTAAACGACGGGTGTGACATTCACAAAAAAATTTTCACGGACAACCATTTCCCGACTTCAAAATATGAAAAAATGAATAAATTGGCTAAACGTAAAACCCAAAATTAGTTTTTTTATTTTTCTCAAATATTTAGGAAAATTTTGGGGTTGAAATCAAAACGTGGTTATTTACTAGTTATTGCTGAGTGGCCCTTTATGGTTTAGCGCTTTTCTGAGGAATACCTAAAAATTTTAAGTTGAAAAGTTCCTAGTGGAGTGGTTTTAGCCAGGGCAGGGGTGATGACCCCGGAGTGGTGATGACCAGGAATGGTGATGAAAGGACATGGTGATGACCAGGGCTGGTGATGACCAGGACAGTGGTGATGACCAGGGCAGTGGTGATGACCAGGCAGTGGTTTATGACCAGGACAGTGGTGTGACCAGCAGTGGGAGACCAGGACAGTGGTGATGACCAGGAAGTGGTGATACCAGGCAGTGGTGATGACCAGGACAGTGGTGAGACCAGACAGTGGTGAACCAGGGCCTGGTGATGACCAGACGTGGTGATGACCCGGGTAGTTGATGACCAGGGGCAGTGGGGATGGGCAGGGCAGTGGGAGCCTGACAGGGTGAGCCAGGACTGGGAGCCCCGGGACATGAGGCCAGGCGGGTGAAGACCAGGACAGTGGGTTTAAAAAGGACAGTGAATGACAGGGCATGGTGATGACCCGGCAGTGAGATGACCAGGACAGTGGTGTGCCCGGACATGGTGATACCAGGACAGTGATGTTTACCAGGACGTGGTGATGACCAGGGGCATGATGAGACCCGGGCAGGGTGATCCCCCGGGCAAGGGGGATGACCCGGACATGATGATGACCCGGAAGTGGTGATGACCAGGGCAGTGATGATACCCGGACAGTGTGTGACCGGACAGTGGTGATGACCAGGACGTGGTGATGGACCAGCCCGTGATGATGAAGGACGTGGTTTTAGAACAGGACAGTGGTGATGACCCGGGCGTGGGATGACCAGGACAGGGGGATGACCAGGACAGGTGATGACCCGGACAGTGGTGAGACCAGGCAGTGGGAAGACCGGGCAGTGGTGATGACCCGGACAGTGGTGATGACCAAGCAAGGTGATGACCAGGGCAGTGGATGACCAGGCAGTGGTGAGCCAGAAAAAGTGGGATGACCAGGCAGTGGGGATGACCAGGAGTGGTGATGACCAGGACGGTGGTGAGACCAGGACATGGTGTGACCAGAACGGTTTTTGAGACCAGGCAGTGGTGACGACCAGGACAGTGGTGTGACCAGGACGGTGGTGATGACCGGCAGTGGGGATGACCAGGACGGGGGTGATGCCAAGCGGGTGATGCCAGGGCAGCGGTGATGCCAGGCGGGGTGATGACCAGGAAGTGTGATGCCAGGACGGGGTTTGGGGCCGGACTGGTGGCCAGGAGGGCGGTGATGCCCAGGGCGTGGTGATGCCCCGGACAGTGGTGTGACAGGACAGTTTGATGCCCAGGATAGTGGTGTGCCCGGGGGAGTGGTAATGCCCAGGACGGGGGTGTGCCAGGACAGTGGTGATGACCAGGCAGTGGTGATGACGAGAAGAGTGGGGGTGCCAGGAAGTGGTGATGCCCAGGCAGGGTGTGCCAGGACAGGGGGGCGATGCCCAGGGACAGTGGTGATGACAAGACGGGGTGAGACCAGATCGTGGTGATGCCAGGAGGGTGATGATGACCAGGCAGTGGTAGTCGGAAAAGGTGTGACCAGACAGTGGTGATGACAAGGGCGGTGGTGATGCCCAGGACGGGGTGATGCCAGGCGTGGTGATGACAGGACAGTGGTGATGCCCAAGAAGTGATGATGCCCGGACGCGGGTGACCAGGAGGGTGGTGATGCCCAGGACGTGGTGATGCCCAGGACAGTGGTGATGCCCGGACAGTGGTGATGACCGGACAGGGGTGTGCCAGGACAGTGGTGATGACCGGGCAGTGGTGTGACCAGGGCGGTGGTGTGACAGGGCAGTGGTGATGACCGGCGTGGAGTGCCCAGGACAGGGGATGACCGGACGGTGGTGATGATGGCAGTGGATGGTTAAAATCCCCTTTGAAAAAATAGAGCTTTGGGAAATTTGTCCTTTCTAATGCTATATTTATGTTTTTTTTTAATCTTGTTCGAGATTTTTCCAGTTTGACCGAAATAAACTTTATCGCAAATTTTACAAGGAATCTTAGGGGAAACACCCTCAGCATTTTGGGGGGAATCTTTATCAAAAGTTTTTTTTGTATCAAGTTTTTGAAAACAATTTTAAAATTAAAAATCTTAAAAAAGAAGGGTTCAAACCCGTTTTATGGTAAGGGAACCAACTATTTTAGTTGAATAAGGTGGTTGCCCCTTTTTTATTATAAAAAGGTTTCTGAACTTTAAAAAATTTTTCAATTCATTTTTGGGTATTTTAAATCATTACCTATTTAAAAATTTTGGATATTTCCTATCTATGAACTCAGGACTACAAATTCGTAAAGCTTCAGAAACATTGTGAAGAAAACAGCAGTTATATATTGTTGTTGTATATAATGTATTTTGTAATTATAGGTAGGTTTGGGTGGGCCCGAAATGTTATAAGTTCTTTTCCGCTCCACCTGTTTGTCGAGGGCGCGTCTCACTACGGTTAAAAAAAAAACTTATAATTCACCCCTCCTTCGGGGTGCGACACTGTACCTCCCCCCTCCCGGACTGTTGGCTAACCGATTTCTTTTAATCCTTTAATAAATGTTTTTTTTGCCAAAAGTCCAAAAGCAGCAAGTCTAAAAAACATTTTGTGTCCCCTCGTCCCATGTAAGACGACAGCTGTTTGCTTTAGTCCCGTTTCCCCGAACAAAAACCTCATTTACACTTTCACTCCAACCCTTTTCTGGAGACCCCCACCCTGCCTTTTTCCCCTACAGATTTAAATCTCTGGGAAACTTCTGTTTCCTTCTTTTTTCACCTGACCGCATTCTAATTTTTGGCTATGATTTCTGCACTATTTACACTGCACATTGCCTCAGCATGGCTGGGGCCTTCTCCCTTTTTGAATATTTTCCCCCCATGCTCAACCCAATACGAGCGTTTGGGAAACTTTTTTATACATTGAGTCGTGGTTTTATGGTAAAATTTATCACCACAGAGTTTTAATTCCATTTTTTTTTTTCCCCCCCCTCGTTCTATGTTCACCCCTTATTTGTAAACCCTTGCGACAAGTTTACTCAAATACCTAAATACTTTTTCCTCTCCCCACTCTCTCCTCCAATCTGGTATCCAATCTTTCATTACCTATTTTTTTGTTATCCTCATCACCTTACTTTCCTAATTTTCACTTCTAATTTCCTTCTTTTACATACCCTACCAAACTCACTCACCAACCTCTGTAACTTTTCAGAATCTCCCAAGTGCTCAGCAAAAAGCAACTGTGACAACTCCCACTTTGTGTTAGATTCTTCATCTTTTAATCCCACACCTCCTGCCAACATCTATAAATATATTGAACATCCAGGGTGACATCACACATCCATATATTTGTAACATCTACCACAATGGCCCCTCAACACCGAATGATATGCCTTTTCCAAATCCACAACTACAACAAAATCCTCTTTACCATTATCTACATACACCTATGTGTTTCACTGTAAACACTTGATCTACACACCAACTACCCTTCCTAAAGCCTCCTTGTTCATTTGCGATCCTGCGCTCCATCTTAATTTTAATTCTTTTAATAATAACTCAACCATACACTTTACCAGGTATACTCAACAGGCTGATTCCTTTAGAATTTTTACACTCTCTTTTGCTCCCTTTGCCTATATACATGGGAACTATACATGCTCTCTGCCAATCCCTAGGTACCTTACCCTCTTCCATACATTTATTAAAAACAACAACCACTGCAAAACTATACCCCCACCTGCTTTTAACATTTTTATCTTTATCCCATCAATCCCTCCAGTGCTTTTCCTCCTTTCTAATCACTGCCTCACGCACCTCCCCCACACTCACAACTTGCCTTTCTCATCCAAAGATGTTTACCCCCCTCCCCCGTGCACAAAAATCCAGCTTCCCTACTTCTCAACTTTTAAAACGGTTACTAGGATTTTTCCTCATCTTCCGTACCTCGGACTCCCCACATAAAAAACTTCCTTCCTTTTTAACTGACAACCCATTTGTTTCAAAAATTTTTTATATTCTCAAAAAAATTGTTAATAGCATTGCACCCATCTCTCATTCGCTTCCTTTCGATTCCTTCACCATCTTTTCCTCTTTTTTTTTTTCTTCACATACTCTCCCCCCCTTGCGTTTTTTATTCGTAAAAACCTCTATATTTTAAAATTCTTCCTGTTATACCTCTTTACATTATCATTCCACATCGTTTCTTCCCCCCGCCCCATTTTTCCTGAAACAAAATTCTGTAAACACTAAAACAGTTTTATCTACCCACATAATTCTTAAACCCCATTACTTTTCTCTCACTAGCCCATCTTTTTTAAAAAGCTGTTTTATCTTCCCCTAACTCCCTTTTTCCTTTAGATATAAACTTACTCATTTTCTGCCTGTTCCTTTTTCCTTGTATCCCATCTGCCTTTTTCTCCTGTGCTGCAAAAAAAAATGATCTGCTATGTCTGGCTTCTTTTTACATGTACATCCTGAAGTTACCCATCGTCTTTTTTTCCCAATTTTATATAATAATAATAATAATAATAATATTAAAAATTTTTTTAATAATAATAATAATAAAAAATAATAATAATAATAATAATAACAATAAAAATAATTTTTTTGTGTCATATTTCGCATAAAGAAAACCCGTCAAAACCAATACCCAAAAAGTCATCGGGTTTTTCTCTTTTGTTCAGGTGATGTTTTGCTAGGTGCGGGAACAACGTTGTGTTGCGGGGTGACTGAGTTGCTAGGAGCTGGACATAAAACAGTGTTAAAGGGGGTTGCTAGGAGCTGGGCTTTAAAAAAACTGTGTTGCAGGTGGGAATGGCTAGGCCCATGACACCCAAATTTGTGTTGCAGGTGAGTTATAGTGGAGAAGAGACGGGGGGGGGGGATAAAAGGTGGAAGGGGGGGAGAAGAGGAGAAGGGAAGAGGGGGAGGAGTAGGAGGGGGGGGAAGGGGAGGGTATGGAAATAAATCCCTTGAGAGGGCTTTTTTGTTGGGAAAATTTTATTTTTGGGTTGGGGGAAAAGGTTTTTGCAGGATTAATTGCATGCATTTAAAACGATTCTATACATATATATATATATATTATTATAATATATTATATATATTTATATATATATAATATATATAATATTTTTATATATATATATATTTTTTATATTAATATATTTTATATATATATAATATTATGTCTTTTGAGCGCTTTTTATGGTTGGTTCGAAATTTATTTTGTATGAAATTTGTAATAATTTCCCTTAAATTTTTTTTCCAGGTAATAAACCCGCAGATTCTTTTGTAATTTATACTGATTATAATAATTGTGAGGCTGATTTACAGTGACAGAAAAAAATTTATTAATTAAATACCCGAGAGGATATTTCCCCTGATGGCGAAAAAATTTTTTTGACATGTTGCAACCAGGTTGCTTTATTCTCTCTCTCTACACTCCTCTCTCTCCTCGTGTCTCTCACACTCCTCTCTCTCTCTCGCTGTCTCTCCCCCTTCTCTTCTCTCCTCTCGCTGTTCTCCCACTCTCTCTCTCTCTTCGCTGTCTTCCCCTCTCTCTCTCTCTCTCTCGCTGTCTCTCACCTCTTTTCTCTCTCTCTCCGCTGTTCTTTAACTTCTCTCTCTCTTTGCTTGTTTCACCTCTCCTCTCTCTCCCGCTGTCTCTCCACTTCTCTCTCTCTCTCGCTGTCTCTCACTCTCTCTCCTTCTCTCGCTGTCTCTCACACCTCTCTCTCTCTCTCGTGTCTCCACTCTCTCTCTCTCTCTCTCGCTGTCTCTAACTCTCTCTTTTCTCTTCGCTGTCCTTTACTTCCTCTCTTTCTTGTCTCTCACACTCTCTCTCTCTCTCTCGCGTCTCTCACACTTCATCCTCTCTGACACTTTCCTCTCTAGCACCCCCGCCTCTCTAAAACCCTGCTTCTAGCACACTGCCTTCTGCACCCTGCCCTCTGACCCCGTTCTCTAACCCTGCCTCTCTGCACCTGCCCTTGCACCCTGCCCCTCTAGCACCCTGCCTCTTAGCACCCGCCCTTTAGCACCCTGCCTCTCAAACCCTGCCTCTCTAGCACCCTGCCCCTTAGCACCCTGCCCCTAGCCCTGCCTCTCTGCACAGGGCCCCTCTAGCACATGCCCCTCAGCACATGCCTTCCAGCACAAGTTCTCAAGCACCCTGCCTCTCTGCACATGCCTCTCGCACCTGGGCCCCTCGCCACTGCCTTCAGCACACTGCCTCTCTAGCCCTGTCCTTTTAGCACACGCCTTCTAGCACCCTGCCTCTCTCCCCTGCCCCTTTTAGCCCTGCCTCTCTAGACCTTCCCTCTCTAGCAATTGCCTCTCTAGACCCGCCCCTTGCACCCCCGCCCTCTAGCACCTGCCTCTTAGCACCCCGCCTCTCTAGCACCCGCCCCTCTGCACCTGCCTCTCTGCACCCTGCTTCTAGCACCTGCCTCTCTAGCCCCCGCCTCTCTAACACTGCCTCTCTGCCACGCCTTCTAGAACCCGCTCATACACCCTGCCTCTCTAGCACCCTGCCCTTTAGCACCTTTCCCCCTTAGCAAATTTCTCTCTGCACCCCGCTCTCTAGCACCCTGCTCTTAGACCCTGCCTCTTAGCACCCCGCCCCCCCCTAGCACCCTGCCCCTGCAACTTTCCCTTTAGACCCTGCCTTTTGCACCCTGCCTCTCTAGCACCTGCCTCTCGCACCCTGCCTCTTAGCACCCTGCCTCTCTAAACTTGCCTTCGAAACCCGCCTCTCTGCACCCGCCTCTCTAGCACCCGGCTCTCTGCCCTTTCCTCTCTAGACCTGCCTCTCTAGCACCCGCCCCTTAGCACCCTGCCCCTTAGCACCCGCTCTTAGACCCCGCCTCTCTGAAATTGCCTCTAGCACCTGCCTCCAGCAACCTGCTTTTTAGCACCCTGCCTCTCTAGCACCCGCCTCTAACCCCGCCCCTCTAGCCCATACCCCTCTGACCCTGTCTCTAGCACCCCGCCCCTCTGCACCCTGCCTTTCTGAACCATACCCTCTAGCCCCTGCCCTCTCACCCTGCCCCTTTAGCACCCTGCCTCTCTGCACCCTGCCCTTAGCATCCTGCCCGTAGCACCCTGCCTCTCTGCACCCTTCCTCCTAGCCCCCTGCCTTCTAGACCCTCCCTCTCTGCCCCCCCCCCTGCACCCTGCCCCTCTAGACACCGCCTCCCCTAGACCTGCCCTTTTTGCACCCCGCCCCTTTTAGCACCCGCCTCTCTAGCCCCCGCTCTCTGCACCCTGCCTTCTAGCACCCTGCTCCTAGCACCCCGCCTCTTTGCCCCTGCCTCTCATCTCCGCCCCCCTAGCACGTGCCCCTCTAGACACTGCCTCTCGGCCCTGCCTTCTACACGTGCCTTTTAGCCCCTACCTCTTCTAGCACCGCCTCTCTAGCACCCTGCCCCCTTGACCCCGCCTCTTAGACCCCGCTCTCTGCACCCTGCCTTCTGCACCCCTCCCTCTTAGCCCCTCCCCTACACCCCGCCTTCAGACCTGCCTCTTAGCACCCTGCCTTTAGCACCTGCCTTTAGCACCCGCCTCTCTAGCCCCGCCCCGCTGCACCCTCCCCCTCAGCAACCCCCCCTCTCAGCACCCTTCCTTCTGACCCGCCTCCTAGCCCTTCCTCTTACACCCCGCCCTTTTAGCCCCCGCCTCCTGCACCCCGCCCCCTCTAGCACCCCGCCCCTTTGCACCCTGCCTCTCTAGCACCCTTCCTCTTGCCCTGCCTCGCTAGCCCCCCCCTCTCTGACCCTGCCTTCTGCCCCTGCCTTCTAGCACCCGCCTCTTAGCACCCGTCTCTAGACCCTGCCTCTCTAGCACCTACCCCTCTAGCACCCGGGCTCTTAGCCCCTTCCTCTCTACACCCCCGCCTCGTAGCACCCTCCCTCTTGCACCCTGCCTCTCTAGCACCCTTTCGCCCCCCCCTCTTAGCACCCTGCCTCTTAGCACCCTGCCTTCTAGCACCCTACCCTCTCTAGCACCCCGCCTTCTGCACCCTTCCCCTTAGCACCCCGCCTCGCTAGCACCTCCCTCTCTAGCACCCTGCCTCTCTTTGCCCCTTCCCCTCTAGCACCCTGCCTTCTAGCAAACCCCCCCTTCTAGCCCCTGCCCCTCTAGCACCCTGGTCTCTAGCACCCCCGCCTCCAGCACCCCTTTCTCTCTAGCCCCTACTCTTAGCACCCCTTCCTCTCTATAAACCCCCCTCTTTAGCACCCTTCCTCCCCAGCACCCTTCCCCTCTAGCACATTTTCTCTAGCAACCGCCCCCCTCTAGCATCTGTCCTAGCACCTCTCTTCTGACCCTTCCTCTATGCACAGCCCCTTTCTAGCACCCTTCCCTCCTAGCCCCTGCCTTCTGCACCCCGCCCCCTAGCACCCTGCCCCTTAGCACCTGCCTCTCTAGACCCCCTCTCTAGCACCCTCCCTTCCCAGCACCCTCCCCCTCTGCACCCCGCCTCTCTAGCACCCTGCCTCTTAGCCCCCTGCTTCTGCACCCTACCTTCTAGCACCCCTTTCCCTTTTTGAACCCCGGATCTCTAACCCCTACTTTAGCACCCCTTTCCCCCACCCCCTTCCCCTCTAGCAAAATTCCTTTTTGGCCCCCTTCCTCCTAGCACCCTTTTCTTGCAACCGCCTATCTAGCACCGCCCCACGAGCACGCTTCCTCTTAGCCCCTTCCCCTCTGCACAGCCATTTCTGCCCCCCGCCTCTCTTGCACCCTCCCTCTCTGAAAAATTCTCTTGCCCTGCTCTCTACCCCTTCCCTCTAGCAAACTCCCTCTCTAGCACCCCCCCCCCTCTAGCACCCTCCTTTCTAGCCCCTCCCTTCTGCACCCGCCCTCTCTTTTACCCTCCTCTCTTTACCCTTCCTTCTAGCACCCCCTCTTTTGCACCTCTTCTTTGTCCCCCTTCTCTGCACCCGCCCCCTTGCCCCTCCCTTTGCACCCCCTCTCTAGCACCCCGCCTCTCTGCACCTCCCTTCTAAAAACCCCCCCTCTCTAGCACCTCCCCCTCTGCACCTCCCTTTAGCACCCGCCCTCTCTAGCACCCCCCCCCCTCTAGCACCCTCCCTCTCTGACCCTGCTCTCTGCCCTCCCCCTTTTAGTCCTGCCCCCCTGCCCCTCCCTCTCTGCCCCCGCCCCCATTGCACCCTGCCTCTCTTGGCCCCCTTTTTCTGCACCTCCCTCTTTTAGCAAACCCCCTATCTGCACCCCCCCTCTCTAGCACCCTCCCCCTCTGCACCCTCCCTCTCTAGCTCCCTCCTCTTAGCACCCTCTCTATCTAGCACCCGCCCCCCCTTGCACCCCCCCTCTCTAGCCCCTCCCTTCTAGCACCCTCCCTCTCTAGACCTTCCCCTTTTTGCACCCTTCCTCTCCAGAACCCCCCCTCTCTAAACCCTTCCTCTCTAGCACCCCTTCCCCTTTTATCCCTTTCTCTTATCACCCCCCCTTCTAGCACCCTCCCTCTTAGCCTCTTCTCTCGGACCCCCCCTCTTGCATTCTTAGCACCCTTTTTCTTAGCTCCTTCCTTCTAGCACCCCCCCTCTCTAGCACACTTATTCTTAGACCCTTCCTCTCTAGCCCTTCCCTCTCTAGCCCTTTTTCTTGGCACCTTTTTCTCTGCATCCCTTTCCTTTAGACCCCCCCCCTTTTTGCAATTTTTCTCAGCACCCCTTCCCCTCTAGCACCTTCCCCCTCTAAACCCTTTTTCTGGCACCTTCCTCTCTAATCCTTCCCTCTAGCCCTTCCCCTCTCTAAACCCTTATTCCGGGCACCTTTCCCTCCTAGATCCTTTTTCTAGACCTTCCTTCTAGCACCCTTTCTTCTACACCCTTATCTCTAGCACCCTTGCTCTTTATACCCCCCCCCCCTAGCACCTTTACTCTCGCACCGTCCCTCTTAGCACTCTCCGTAGGCCCGTTTTAGTACTTTTCGTAGCCCTCTCTCTAGCAGTTTCCTAGACCTTCTATCCCAGCGCTCATCCCCAAAAACCCCCATCAAAAAAACAAAATTGGGAGGTAATGTTGAAGTTTGAAGAATTTCTCCCTCCCCCTTTTCCTCTCTTCTCTCTCTCTTCTCTCCCCCTCTTCTCTCCTCTCTCTCTCTCTTCTCTTCCTCTCCTCTTTTCTTCTCTCTCTCTCTCTCTCTCTCCTCTCTTCTCTCTTCTCTTTCTCTCCTCTTCTCTCTCCTCTCTCCTTTTCTCTCTCTCTCTCTCTTCTCTCTCTCTCCCCTTTCTCTCTCTTTCTCTTTTTCCTTTCTCTCTCTCCTCTCTCTCTCCTTTTTTTTTTTTTTTTTTTTTTTTTTTTTTTTTTTTTTTTTTTTTAACAGGGTTTGACAAGGTTAAGGACCCCAGCTTTTTTGACAGCTTTTTACAGGTTAAGGATTCCAAACTTTATTGGCAAGAAAGAGCTGTTACTACATCGCTCTTTGAAAGCATTTTTTTTAGAGAATAAATAGGGAACAATAATTTTGGGCCATCTGGGGGCCCAGTTTTTTCATTTGATAAACTGACTTATCTCTTTGAACATTATGCTGTACGAATGTTTTTCCATACCGAGTCATCCGGGGTATTTTTGATCTCGAGGAGTATTTCGGGGAAAAAAGGGGTACAGCCGGGTAAAGTTGTGCTTTCTGCCCGTCTTGGCTAAAAGTTGTTTCACGCTGTCTCGAAGTGGATCCAAGTGTGGTTTTTTGCAATATTGGCCTTGTAATAAAAGTAAGGCCCCCACTCCCCCCTATGTAAAGGCTTGCTAAAATGACAGATCTACCCAGGAGGGGGTCCAGGCGGAGATGAGACGTCTTCTTTTCTCTCTCTGTCAAGCATCGCAGATGAGAGGGGGGCGGAAAAACCAAAAAAAGTGGGCATACTAAAAGGTGTGAGCGTATTTGGGCCCTCGTACAGGATCTTGCAACCCCTCTGTAAAGCAGATGCGAGATCGGCAAGTCTGTAAGTTTCCCTGGCTCCCCTTGTTTGCAAGTTTCAACATTTTCTTCAGGTTATTTGGAGCAAATTTCACCCCAAGGATATAACTTTTTCTCCAGGTCCCAACATCGTCCTTCTCCTTTACTCTGCGCCGCATTCCCATCATGGTGCCTAAGACGAACATCTTTTGCTTTTTTTTTCAGGTGCAAATGTTACTTCATCTTTTCCCCCAAACGTATAGCCTCATGGTGTTGAGTAGTTTTGAGCAGCTGGCATTTCTTTCTTGGATAGTGAATGTCAGTGTACAGTGTTGCATGCATGTGATTTGGGATGAGAGAAAAAGGCGTGAAGGACTTTCCCATAACAGGGGACCCAGCCATTTCCCTTTGGGAACGCTGCCCCAATGGGAAATGCCTTCTGATTCCGTTCCATTGGGATACACTTAGAGATCTCCCCATGAAGGAAATCATGAGGAGAAAAAGCTTTAGACCCTGCAATTCCCGTGCTTGAATTTTTGCTAGAGGCCCTGGTGCCAACCCGGTCGAAAGCCCCCAGAAGTCCTGAAACCACCGCTGATTTTGGATTAAATCCGTGATGGGGCCACTTGGGGAGGGGTTTAACAACAGATCAGCAGAGAGTAACCTTTCCTGAAGCCATATTGACGACCCAAAAAGAGTGAGGGGGAAGTCAAAAAAATCTGTCTTTTTGTCTTGAGATTATTGCTCAAGGATCTTACCGTGATTGACGGGAGGAACTGGTCTGTAGTTGTGTTTTCTCTCTGCTTTTCTTTTTGGAAACAGGACTACTTTTCCCTCTTTCCATGGAGAGGGCCATTTAACTGATGGGCAGTGCTGAAAGATGCGATTTTTAAAGGTGCTGCTAGCGGGGCGCACCTTTCAACAATCTTGGCTCAACTGTCGGGGCCCCACACCCTTTTTTTTGGTCAAGTGTTTTAAGAAGGAAATGCACCTCCTTCCTCCCTTTTGCACCACTGAAGTTTTGAACAGTTTTGCAGTACCAAAGGGAGGGTCCCTTGCTGGATCGGGAACTTGCTTTTGGTGCAAAGGTTTTAGCAAGAGGTCTGCCTTCTCTTGACACTAGTAGAGGTGGGCCCATCCTGTCGATTTAGAGGTGGATAAGTTCATCAGGCAGATAACCTTTTCTGTCCTTGACCCGGGACCACCAGGTTTTGGGGCTACCCCACCCGATGCTAATTTCTTTTTTTGTCCCCCTCCCATTTAGTAATGGCCCACTTTTTAAAATCACCCATACCTACAGGCTTGCATGTGCAAGTTCCGTTTTAGGTGGTAGGATGTCTCTTATCCTTCGCCATGCTTTGACTTAGATAGCAGCCTCCTTCACAACGAAACCAAACCAAGGTGATCTTATTTGTCACATATTCCCGGGGGGAATGTGTTCTTGTTGCGATTAAGGGTGTCCAGTGAGGCTTTTACGGTTGCAACATCCCCCGGGAAGGGGCATTCCCTCGGTGGGGGCGAGTAGAGCAAAGGGGGCCAATTACCTCTTTCCCTAGCCGGTTTTTGCGTGGGGACTCCCACCTCGTTCTGTTGGATCTTTTGTGGTAAAAAACGCCTTGTGGTCAGACGATCCAAAGTAGCGGGGGTTACAAGTGACTATGCCTTCTGCCAGACACCCTACTGGGGGAAGGGGGGGCCCGAGATATGGTAGGGGAAAACAACAAAATTTCCATGTCAAACACTCAAAAGGTCATCAAAGTCCCCCTGTATAAAGGGGCTGGTTGAGGTCACCAACAATTTTTAAAATGTTAAGTTGTGTTGTAGCAGAAGGGGGTCAATATTTTCCTTAGGAAGTTGATAGGGTCTGCATTTGCCACTGAGGTCTGTACATTTAAATGTAGTACAAGGATAGTGTTTTTTACAGAGCTTGAAGAACATCATTTCAAGTGTGTAGGGGTGGCAACTCTTGTGTGGGGATAACACTTTTGAGAAGCAACAGCAACCCACCTCTTTCCCTGCTGTCTTTCTATCCAGAGGTGTAGCCAGCAATTTGAAAATTTCGGAGTCCGTCATCCAAAAAAAGTTTTAACAAACAGCTATCTGTCGGGCGTCGAGTGTTCACAAAGCTATGTTGAGCTCTCCCAAATTAGTAATGAAACCTCTAATGTTGGGGCCCAAGGATGCTGATAACTGGCTCCTCATATGAAGTGGCGTTGAGGTGGTGGGGTGTAGGGAAAGTAAGGTGCCTGCCTTGAAGAGGTAGGGTACTGAGGCACTGCAGGGATGTAGGTTGTGGTTGTTAAGGCCCAATCCACCTGATGGGCCCGGGATAGGGGTATAAGTGGGGGGGACGTTGAGAGTGTTTCCAAATTTGAATCCTGCTGGGGTTTTTCTGAGCAGGTCTCTAAACAGGTGGCCCCGTCTGTCAATTCCTTTTTCTTCCGCACTGGGCCCCCCTTATGTCCTTTCTTGTGCAGTATTCACCTGGGATCTCGCAGGCAGTTGTTGGCAGGGCCTTCCGGTGACAGCGAGGCACAGCCAGGTGCCTGGGGGGGTGGGGCTAGGGTTTGTTGACCCCCTGTTTTCCAGATTTGTCCCCGGGTTTTGCCGCTGGAACTGTGTTATGGGGGTGAGACGGTGTAGATGTTTCCTCCACCCGTCCCCCCCACGTCCTCTACCCCCCCCTCTACCAGTTCTGCAGATGTGTCCCCGCTGTTTACTTCGGCGTAGCAGGGGATCAGGGGCAGTGATTAGTTCCCTATCACTAACTGCACCCTTTTCTGGTGGAGAAACTCCCGGCCAGAGTTGCTGTCGAAGCACTCTCCAGATTCTCTCTCTCTCTCTCTCCTCTCTCTCTTTTTCTTTTACAGGGTTTGACAAGGTTAGGTTAAGATCCCTAGCTTATTGGGAAGCTATTTCAGGTTAAGGATTTTAACTTTGTTGGCAAACTAAGAGCTGTTACCTACATCAGTCATTAAAATCAATTTTTTTGTTATGAAAAACAAAAATAGGAAAAGGATGAAGTTGGAGCCATCTGTGACCAGCATTTTCATTTGATCAAATGACTTATCTCGTTGACATCATTATGATGTAGAATGTGTTCCTACTCGAGTCATCCGGGTATTATGATCCAGAGGAGTGTGTCCTGGGGAAAGGGGACAGCCAGATGAAGTTGCTGCTTTCTGCCCTTTTTGTGGATAAAAGTTGTTTCACGTGTCCTCGAAGGGATCTTTTTTTTTTTTTTTTTTTTTTTTTCACAGGGTTTTTACAAAGGTTTTAAAGGGTCCCTAGCTTTATTGACAGCTATATACAGGTTTAAAAGGGTTCCTAACTTTTTTGGCAAACTAAAGCTGTTACTACATCACTCTTCTCCTCCCTTTTCTCCCTCAGTAGTCACTCCCTTCTGGAAGCCATGGGAAAACAGGGGCGTCGTACGTGTTTAAGTCTTTTTTTAAGGGATAACAAGCACTATTTTCTTCATGATTTTGATATCCCTGCAATTAATTGAGAATGATTCTTTCTAATCGGCATGAATCCCTTCAGTATATGAGTACCCAAGATAAAGGGGATGTTACGTTGTTTGCTAAGTTTGTCAGGACATTTTTCAGGAGAATTCTTAAACTGTTTGGTAAACCTAACTGAAAGATCCCAGTATAAGTTTTAGCTAAAACATTTACGAAGATCACACTCTGGTTGAAATATAAACCAAAAGGCAGTATAATGATGACTTTATTGACTACGTTTCCGCCCACACGTGGGTTTTTCAAGTCACAAAACAGAAAACTGTTTGTTTGTGACTTGAAAAAAAAAGCCCACTGTTTGGGCGAAAAGTAGTCAATTAAGGATCACATTATACTGCATTGTGTGTTTATATATCCATTGTGTCGGTATTTTATACCTTTATTTCCATAACCACTCTGGTCATTTAATAAAAACATTAGTTTCTGTTGATATAAAGTGACTTTATAACAGCCTAACGTTAACGTTAAACATTGGTGAACTTTGATTATTTAGGTGAAGAGTTAGCATTGTCATCAGCTGTGTAAATTTTGACTCGTTGGATTTAAAAAGAAAAATAATTATTAGGTGGAATGGTTCAGAGAACCTTGATCGACTCAAGGTGAGACTGATTATCATTCTCCCTCCTGTTCTTCAAGTTTCTCAAGTTGGACTGATGAAGCCACTGTGGGCGAAACGTTATTCCTCATAAAGATACCCAAGGAGTTCACAGGTGTCTAATTTATCAGAAAATATTTATACATTGCTAGAGAAAAGCCTTTCTGATCGGATTCAACTTAAATGCTGGCTCATCTAATTAGATAAAAGTTTGAAGTGATTTTGGGTCATGTATAGGTCATGTATAGTCGTACAGCGCACTAGGTCACCGCTTTACCTGGCGAGTCGTACAGGCGCACAGGTCACCGCATTCTGGCGAGTCGTACAGCAACACAGCGACAACCGCATTAATGGAGAGTCGTACAGGCACAGGACTCCGCATTACTGGAGAGTCGTAACGCACACAGTACACGCATTACCTGGCGAGTCGTACAGCGCAAGGGGACACCGCATTATTCGCGAGTCGTACAGCGGCACAGGACACGCATTACTGGTGAGTCGTACAGGAGGGGCGGGACTGGACACCGCTTATTGGCGAATCGTACAGCGCACAGGACACCGCATTACTGCGAGTCTTACAGCGCACAGGACACCGCATTACCTGGCGAGTCGTTCAGGCACAAAGAAACCGCATTTCATGGCGAGTGTACAGCACCACAGGACTCCGCATTACTGGCGAGTCGTACAGCGCACAGGAACCGCATTACCTGGAGAGTCGTACAGCGCACAGGAACGCATTACCTGCGTGTCGTACTGCGCACAGGACACCGCATTACTTGGCGAGTCGTACAGCGCACGGACACCGCATTACATGGGTGTCGTACAGCGCACAGGACACTGCATCACCTGGAGAGTCGTACAGCGCCACAGGACACCGCATTACCTGGCGAGCGTACAGCGCACAGGACACCCGCATTACCTGGCGAGTCGTACAGCGCACAGGACACCGCAATTACCTGTCGAGTCGTACAGCGCACAGGACACCGCATTACCGGCGAGTCGTACAGGCGCCAGGACACGCATTACCTGGCGGATCGTCAGCGCACAGGACCCACATTACATGGCGGTCGTTACAGCGCACAGGACCGCATTACCTGGCGAGTCGTACAGCGCAACAGGACACCGCATTACCTGGCGAGTCGTACAACGCTCAGGCGGACACCGCATTACCTGGCGAGTCGTACAGCGCACAGGACACGCATTACCTGGCGAGTGTACAGCAGACAGGAACACCGCATTACCTGGCGAGCCGAACAGCGCACAGGACACCAGGCATTACCTGGCGGAGTCGTACAGCGCACTGGACACCGCATTACCTGGCGAGTCGTACAGCGACACATGGACACCGCAGTACCTGGCGAGTGTACAGCGCCAAGGGACACCGCGATTACTGGCGAGTCGGACAGCGCCAGGACACCGCATACTGGCGAGTCGTACAGCGCACAGGACACCGCATTACCTGGCGAGTCGTACAGTCACAGGGTCACCGATTACCTGCGAGTCGTACAGCGCACAGGACACCGCATTCATGGCGTGTCGTACGAGCACTGGGACACCGCATTAAATGGCGTGTCGTTACAGCGACAGGACACGCTGTTATCTGCGAGTCGTACAGCGCCAGGGGACACTGCATTACTGGCGAGTCGTACAGGCCAAAGACACCGCATTACATGGCGAGTCGTGCAGCGCACAGGACACCTCATTACTGGCGAGTCGTACAGCGCACAGCGACACCCATTACCTGGCGAGTCGTACAGCGCAACAGGACCCCGCATTACCTGGCGGATCGTACAGCGCACAGGACACCGCATTACCTGGCGGTAGTACAGCGCACTGGACACCGCATTACCTGGCGAGTCGTACAGCGCACAGGACACCGCATTACTGTCGAGTCGTACAGCGCACGGAACCGATTACCTGGCGAGGTCGTACGCGCACAGGACACGCATTACCTGGCGGTCGTACAAGGCACAGGACACGCGAGCGCTTAACCTGCGCAGTCGTACAGCGAAAGGGACACGCATACCTGGCGAGTCGTACAGCGCACAGGACACCGCATTACCTGGCGATCGTACAGCGACAGGTACACCGCATTACCTGGCGAGTCGAAAGATATACATAGCGCACAGGACACCGCATTACCGGGCTAGTCGTACAGCGCACAGGACACCGCAATACCTGGCGAGTGTTACAGCGACAGGACACCGCATTCTGGCGAGTCGTAAGCGCACAGGAACCGCATTACCTGGCGAGTCGTACAGCGCACAGGACTACCGACATTACCTGGCGAGTTCGTACAGCGCACAGGACACCGCTTACCTGGGCGAGTAGTACAGCGCACTGGACAACCGCAGTTCCTGCGAGTCGTACAGCGACAGGACACCGATTACCTGGCGAGCGTACAGCGACACCGGACACCGCATTACCTGGCGAGTCTTACAGCGCACAGGGACACCGCATTACCTGGCGAAGTCGTACAGAGCACAGGACCCGCATTACCTGGGCGAGTCGGACAGCCGAAAAGGACACGCATTACCTGAGCGTGTCGTACAGCGCACAGGACACCGCATTACCTGGCGAGGTCGTACTGCGCACAGGGGACACCGCATTACCTGGAGAGTGTTCAAGCGCACAGGACACCGCTTTACCTGGCGAGTCGTACAGGCGCCAGGACCCGGCATTACCGGCGATTCCGGACAGCGAACAGGACACCGCATTCTGGCGAGTGTACAGCGCACAGGACACCGCATTACGGGCGAGTCGTACAGCGACAGGACACCGCATACCTGCGTGTGTACAGCGCCACAGACACCGCTTACCTGCGAGTCGTACAGAGCAAGGACATCCGCATTACCTGGCGAGTCGTACTGCGCACAGGACACCGATTACCTGGCGAGTCGTACAGCGCACAGGACTACCGCATTACCTGGCGAGTCGTACCGCGCTCAGGACCCGCTCACCTGCGAGTCGTACTGCGCACAGGACACCGCACTTACATGGCGAGTCGTACGCGCACAGGACACGCATTACTGCGAGTCTATCAGGCACAAGACACCGCATTACTGCGAGTCGTTAAGCGCACAGGACACGCATTACCTGGCGGAGTCGTACGCGCCAGACACCGCATTCACCTGGCGAGTTCGTAAAGCGCACTGGACACCGGATTACCTGGCGAGTGTACAGCGCACAGGGACACCGCATTACCTGGAGATCGTACAAGCGCACAGGGACACCGCATTACCTGGAGAGTCGTACAGCGCACAGGACACCGCATTTACCTGGAAATCTCGGTTTTTGGTTCCTTCGAATATGTCAACTTTCAAATAATAAAACAAAATTTAAGGCTGCTTTCATTCCTACTTAGGAATTTAAATGTCAGCCAAATATACTGCACACACACACACACACACACACCACTCACACACACACACACACACACACACACACACACACCACACATATGCAACACAACTGAGGGGGAGTTGAAGAATGCTGCCTATGCGACTTGATACCTCCAAAGCAATGGGCCGGACAACATCTCCCGTGGCGTCCTCTGGGAGGGAGCAGTTATATGTGTGTGCCATTAACCACACTCTTCAAACACGGCCCTTGGAAACATGAGGCAACTTCCTGAGGTATGGAAGACCGCAAATGTAGTTCCCATTTTTAAAAAAGGAAACAGAATAAGGCACTTAAAATTAAAGACCAGTATCCATGACGTATTTAGTATGCAATTATGGAGAAGATTTTTTTTATAGGAGGAGAGTGTGGAACCTGGACAAGAACAAGATCTATAAATGACAACAGCCACAGATTCATTGGAGGCAAATCATGTGTCATAAACCTTCTGGAGATTATGACAAAGTTCAAATGTTAAGACACGAGAGAGAGGGGAGGGGTTTGATTGCATATCGTGGGACTGCAAGAAGGCCTTCGAGACAGTTCCTCACAAGTGACTAGTACAGAAACTAGAGGATCATGTGCGTATAACAGAGGGGCACTGCAATGATCAGAGAAATACTGACAGGGAGGAACAACGAATCATGGTATGGGATGAGGTATCACAAGTGGCATCTGTGACGAGCTGGTCGCACAGGGGTCAGTCCTAGAGGGCAGTGCTAATTTTTGGTATATGTGAATGAAATGATGGAAAGGGATAGACTAAGTCGTGCCCTGTTCGGCAGATAATGTGAAGTCAATGTGGAAAATTAAATCAGATGAGGATACAGGGCAGGACTTCAAAGAGACCTGGACAGGCTGGACTCTTCGTCAGCAACTGGCTTCTTGATTCAACTCTGCCAAAGCAAAGTCATGAAGATCGGAGAAGGGCAAAAAAGGGGCCGCAGACTGAGTATAGGCTAGCGTGGCCAAATGACTGATAACCTTGCTCAAAGGAGAAAGATTTGGGGTGACCATGTGGTGGCATATCGGCCCCAATGAGTACGTAACCTTTATTCGGCGCACGTACACACCCCTCATTTCAGGGCTATCTCCCCAACCAGCGAACAGGTTGCTAAGCGTTGATGTTTTTTGGGGACCCGTCGTTCAATAGTGACCAGTTCTAGCCAATAAGAAGATGGTTTTGGCAATCGCAGAGGTTATGTGGGTACCGCTTCCTGTCTGCCCTTGTCATTCCCATTCTAGAGCTGGTTGAAGCACGGTCTGCTATCTTGTGGCTTCTATTTCGGCTTTGCTTACCGTGGAGTGCATATATTATCACTGTACATAGTGTACATATTGCTGTTTATAATTGGTGAAGGATAATATAAGTCTAAACTTTTTTTACTGTGTTTATTTGCTCCCATTAACCCGGGGTAACAGGACATTTGGATCCTGGGTTGTAATAACCATTGCACCGTGGCATGTCTCCGGAGGCACTCTCTCAACCAGACAACCTGCTGTAGCACTGGACGCCTGGCAAACCTGAGAATAGCGTTTCCGGATTCCTTAGTATAGGAATAGTTCAAGGAACTCTGTACACTGTGTACGTCAGGCCCATACTGGAGTATGCAGCACAGTTTGGAACCCACACTGGTCAAGACGTCAAGGAAATTAGTGAAGTGCAAAGGTTGCAAAAAAGCTAGTTCCTGGAGCTCAGGGGTATGGCATACGAAGAAAGGTTGAGGGAAATCGGACTGACGACACTGCGAGGACTGGAGGGTCAGGGGAGACATGATAACGTCATAAAAAGTAGTAATGGAATAGATAAGGTGGACAGAGACAGGCTGTTCCAGAGGGGGAAACAGATAAAAAGGGGTCACTATTGGAAGCTGAAGACCTCAGACGGGTCAGAGGGATGTTAGGAAGTATTTCTTCAGTATAGAAGTCGGTCCAGGAAGTGGAATAGCCTAGCAAGTGATGTAGAGGAGGCAGGAACCATAAAAGCTTCAGTGAAGAGGCGGGCCAGGAGCTGAGTCTCGAGCCCTGCAACCACAATTATGCGAGTTATATTAGGTGGTAACACACACATACAATCATATACACCTTCACCACACCCCTAATCACACCAAACACACAGTCACACACACTCCCACCACTATTTTCATACTCATAACCCCCCCCCCCCCCACACGTACATAGACCACACACACATTCCGCAAACAACATAGTCCAACAAACCCTGTCCCCCTCACATCTCCCCTCACTATCGCCCTCTCTCTCTCTCCCTTCTCCCCCTCATTCCACCCCACTCCTTTCTCTTCCCTCATTTCTTCTCCCCCTCCTCCCCCCTCTCCTTCTCCTTCTCCCCTCTTCTCTCCCTCTTCCCTTCTCTCTCCCCCTTTGCCTCTCTCTCATTTCCCTTTTCCCTCTTTCTCCTCTCTCTACCCTTTCCATCCTTTCCCCCATTAGTACTGTCTCCCCCCCCCTCTCTCTCTCTCTCTCTCTCTCTCTCTCATTCTTCCTCCGTCACACACACACACATACCAAGCACACACAACACCGGCACACACACTCACATACACAACACACACCAAACACACACATACACACACACACACAACACACACACCACCACACAACCACCACACACACACACGCGCGCGCACACACACACACACACACACTCCACACACACACCCACACATACACACACACACAACTCCAACACACACACACACACTCAAAACGGACACGCAAAAAATACCATAAGTTTACTTCTGTGTAACTAAAAAATAAAGACGGAACGGTGTCTGGAGGATGAGTCTGGGAAGGAAGACTGAGTAACAGGCTCATGAAAAAGAAACATGAGTTGGAAAGGAAGCTAGAAGAGGCTTAGCAACAAAATGGAAGAAAGGGTCGGCTTCAGAGAGCAGGAAATGGGAACCTAAGCTACAGCGCAGAAACTAAGAGGAGGCACTGAAAATGGTGAACAAGTCTAAAGAAACAAAGATCAGTACGAGCATTGACATAGGAACTGCTACATCAGTAGCAAAGTGGGGATGAAGGGAACAAAAGGAGTTAAGCCTATGCAGAGCCATATCAGACCCACATGGAGCCAGGGAAAATGAGAAATACTCCAATAACAAATAAGGGGGACTGAAGGAAACGATTGGGATTAGATATACACAGAGGCCCTAACAGACCACGTAGTGCCAGGAAAATCGAGGAGGGAAATGGACAGGCCTCTGGGTAAAGGGAAAACAGGTGGCAGAGGGGATTTAAGAAAAGGAAAGCTGCATGGAGGAAATTAAACTGGAAGGGCGATACATAGGGAAATGGAGCTGGAGGATGAAAGGTGGACGTAAGTCTAATGTTCATGGGCTCCAGGAAGTCGAAGGGAAACTTACGAAGCAAGTTACAGGGGGAGAAAAAAGTGAATGAAAGCATCAAGCATGAGGAGAGGACAACATGACCAGGTTGACAACTTTTCTGAGAATAGGGAGGTTTGCAGGGTAATGAAACCGGTAGAATCAAAGTGACTTTCAAGTATGAAATGCGAGAAAAGGATCCCACAGGTGAACGCACGACTAAGGGACACATCGACGTTCCAATGGGTGTACTTCGACCGCCTACAGAGCACGAGGAGAAAGAAACTTAAGAAGAGGGTCAGAGATGTAGGAGGTGCGAGAGGCAAGGATGGAGTTGGGTAGGAGAACCAGACTCAGGAGGAAGAGCAAATTGCATCTACGTCAGCAACCATGCATACTAAACCAAGACCCACACCACCATACCACCGCCCACCCTCCACCCCAAACTTAACCTTTCACAGCAAACTTGCAAGGCCTGACTACCCAAGACCCATCGTACCTCACGACACAGTATCAATGATTTGGTAAAGTAGTTGAAGGTTTGATAAACAATGCAGAGGGAATAAACAAAGTTAGGAGTTAGCACGAAAGAATCAAGGAACATAACACTCACGCAATCGAAACTCACTGAGATGATTAAGATGCGTTTCTTTCCTTCCAGTTATCAGATCCTGAGGAAGATAGAGGGAGCTGAGGGAAGGAGTAATTGCATGCTCATCCGATAAAAAGGTGGGGATTTGAGAAATGGAAGAATGCACAGAATAGGCGAAAGAACTACTAGTGGAACCATTTTGTCTGGGGGCCCTAACCTGGTAATTGTAGTGAGTACATACCGCCACAGAACAGCAGGAAGCCATGAGAAAACTAAGAGAGCAACAGGCAATGGTGGACACACTAGCTGAGTTGGCCAGAAGGGCTTATAGGGTAGGTCAAAGTTATAGTTATGGGTTATTGCAATCCACATGGAGATTGACTAGGAAAACCTGAAGGCCACATGGGGGGACCCGAAACATGCAGAGCAAGCTGATGGAGAAGGGTACTGGAAAAACCTCATGAACCACATTAAGGAGGACTACCAGAGAGAGAGAGAGAGCAGAAGATGAAACCGGACCTTCGTACTTTTTCCCGCCTGGAGTAGTTCAGACATGAGAACATCACTACAATAGACCCTCGGAGTAGTGAGTAAGTGGTTCTGAGCTTCAAATACATAGAGAGGATTACAAGTGGAGAGGAAAGCAGGGAAGACGAGAACGAGGTCATCGGTTCACCAAAGGTGTACTAGAGAACGGAAAAGACAAAGGCCTCAGGTAATAAAGAGACTAGTCAAAAAGCCAGAAAACAAATATAGAGTAATCAGGGAGGCCAGCAGCAATACGAAAATGACACAACATCAAAAGCCAAGTCTGACCGAAGTGTTGTATGGCCGCATCAGGAGGAAAACAACTGTCACAGGACCAAGTATTCACGCGAGTAAGGAGGGGGTGAGTTCATAAGAAACGATGAGAAGTATGTGAAGAGTTCGACATAAGATTTAAGAAGTATTTACTGTGAGACAGGAAGGTCTCCGGAAAAGCAGAAAAGTTGGGTATTGTTTTTTTTTTTTTTTTTTATATTTTTTTTTTTTTTTTTTTTTTTTTTTTTTGTTTTTTATTTTTTTTTCTTTTTTTTTTTTTTTTTTTGTTTTTTTTTTTTTTTTTTTTTTTTTTTTTTTTTTTTTTTTTTTTTTTTTTTATTTTTTTTTTTTTGTTTTTTTTTTTTTTTTTTTTTTTTTTTTTTTTTTTTTTTTTTTTTTTTTTTTTTTTTTTTTTTTTTTTTTTTGTTTATTTTTTTTTTTTTTTTTTTTTTTTTTTTTTGTTTTTTTTTTTTTTTTTTTTTTTTTTTTTTTTTTTTTTTTTTTTTTTTTTTTTTTTTTTTTTTTTTTTTTTTTTTTGTTTTTTTTTTTTTTTTTTTTTTTTTTTTTTTTTTTTTTTTTTTTTTTTTTTTTATTTTTTTTATTTTTTTTTTTTTTTTTTTTTTTTTTTTTTTTTTTTTTTTTTTTTTTTTTTTTTTTTTTTTTTTTTTTTTTTTATTTTTTTTTTTTTTATTTTGTTTTTTTTTTTTTTTTTTTTTTTTTTTTTTTTTTTTTTTTTTTTTTTTTTTTTTTTTTTTTTTATTTTTTTCTTTTTTTTTTTTTTTTTTTTTTTTTTTTATTTTTTTTTTTTTTTTTTTTTTTTTTTTTTTTTTTTTTTTTTTTTTTTTTTTTTTTTTTTTTTTTTTTTTTTTTTTATTTTTTTTTTTTTGTTTGTTTTTTTTTTTTTTTTTTTTTTTTTTTTTTTTTTTTTTTTTTTTTTTTTTTTTTTTTTTTTTTTTTTTTTTTTTTTTATTTTTTTTTTTTTTTTTTTTTTTTTTTTTATTTTTTTTTTTTTTTTTTATTTTTTTTTTTTTTTTTTTTTTTTTTTTTTTTTTTTTTTTTTTTTTTTTTTTTTTTTTTGTTTTGTTTTTTTTTTTTTTTTTTTGTTTTTTTTTTTTTTTTTTTTGCACCACACAAGGGATACAACACATTCAGGTGAGTACAATTTTGTGTGTACAAAACCACACCACACATGTTAAATAAACACACACCCACACACACACCAACATCCACACCCACACACACAGGACCACCCTCACAACGTGCACAGACATCATCATGGGAATTTCAACACAGGCAAAATCTGGAGCTCTTAAGGGACAGGAGACGGTGGAGGAACAAGGTGCTGGAGGGCGGTGATGGGAAGCTTCACCATATCAAAAAGTTACGGACACAACAAGAATGAGAGGAGATGGTGAAACAGGAGGTGACTGTGTATGCACTTTTTCAGGCTAGGGGAATTCACCCACGAAACGCCCCTCGCACAAGCGATCACGTGGTCTCGAGTTTACAAATTCCATAGAGTTAACATTAAAGAGTGAGGAAGCGGAGGACAGAGAAACCAAACTATCACAAAAGGGACAAATGGACGTTTGAGTTTAACCCCGAAAGTGCAACGTCCTGAAAATTTGGGGGAAGAACAAAGAAAAACAGCTGATGGTATGACATGGAGGTCAAAAGGGCTGTAGAGAGAGGGGGGTAGGAGAGGTTGGAACCAGCAAGGTGGGACATAATATTCACCTTGAGAAGATCAACACAGAGGTCATGACATATAAATCCATTTTGGAGATATTGATCACATGGTTTGAGCTTTGATTACATGTTTCAGGAATCAGGATCTTCGGGTTGGCATCATTTCGAGTACATCTGAGGCGCACATCAAACTAAAACTATGAATAGCATTTTGACATTAATGAGGAGTCATTCAAGAACTGTACAGTGTGTATGTCAGGCCATTTGGAGTTTGCAGCACCAGTATGGAACCCAAACATGGTCAAACACTTCAAGAAATTTTAGAAAGTGCAAGGTTTGTATCATGACTAGTCTAGAAGCTAAGGGGTTATTGCCGACGAGGAGAGCTTAAGGGAAAACTTGACGACACTGGAGAACATGTGGGATTGAGGGTACATGCAGTGATTATATTTAAAGTATGAGAAGACTTGGCAAGATGGATAGGGACAGAGACAAATAAGTGGTTAATATATTTCTATTGGTTGGCTATTGAGCTCAAAGCCTACAGTGTACGAGGCGTCATTAGGTTTTATGTCACCACCTCACCACAGTCCAAGATATTTTAAACCAAAATGTGTTTATTGGGAATAAGCTGAGTGTATATGAATAAGCAGAAAGATGGACGGAGGGCTTGAACCGTCATTTATATATATACTTTGCGTATATCTATATATGTACTGAGTTACATTTTCCTTAGTGCATAGGCATACTCGCACGGATTCTGTCGGTGGAGACACCATCAAGAGTGATCTATCATCAGACCGATGCAGTGAATTGGTTGGTGGTGAATGGGCTTAAAGCGTACTGACAACACAAGGGTCACTCTAGCTTCAGTTACCTGTTTCATCCAGTCAAGAATACTTCAATCCCTTAGATATCTTTCTATCGATTAAAGGAAAAATTGAACTTGTTTCTCTGATAGGAAAGTATGTGTGTTGCTATAGTACGGAGGTTGGATCGTCAGTGTGGGTGTACGGGTTAGCTAGAAAAATTACTTTTAACATAGGAAATGCATGTCTACAGATAATGCTAACTGTTATGGAGAGACGTGGTCTCGATTGGAAGAGGCAAAAAAAAAAAAAAAAAAAAAAGCTTAAAATTTGGGGTGTGGCAGATGGAAGGAAGCAAGAGCCATGAAAAAAAGGGTAGAGGTTGCCTACATACGTCTGATAAGTACGTTCACGAATGCATAAAAACGTTCAAGTTCGTCACTTTGAGGAAATGACAGATAGTTGATGTCTCAAACGAATGTCAAGAAGAGGCTGTCTGCTGTGAACAGAAATGGAAGCAGAGGGGGGCGAAGAAGGTCGTCGAAGGGGGTAGGAGGCCAGGGAATGGGGTAGGGGATGGAGAAAAATTTGTGCGTGAAATTATCGGTTTAAACCGTTAGCCGATGTCGGTTGGAGGTGAGTTAGGTAGGTGATCTGAGACGGAGTGGCTTGTACAACACCTAGCTCGACGGGACCTTCTCATCAGGCGCATTTTACTTTATTATTGGGAAACAATGATGTGATTGCATTAATGTGGATGTTGCTCACAAGGTGTTATCTTTTCTTATTCAGTTGTTGTACCTTAGCATATGTTGGACGTTGATGGACTGGTGTCCGACAGGCTCGACCAGAAATCGACTATGAGGAGCTACTTAGAGTATTTTCAAGCCAGGAGAATATTAATGACTGGCTGGCCGTCATGATACCCTACGAGGTGTGTACTTGTTATGAGGTGTGTGTTATGAGGTGTGTGTTTGTTATCAGATGTGTGAATGTTATGTGGTTCGTGCTTGTTACAATTATATATTCTTGATATTAATGTTTGTGTTGTTACATTATGTGTCTGCTTGCTACATTGTGTGCTCTTGTTATAACGTGTGTGCGTGTTACATTATGTGTACTTGTTACATTAATACTTCTCATTAAAACAGTGCAAACTCCCGGGCCTAAATGAGCGCTTGTTATGCTGATAATTCGTTCAGATCGGACTTAATCCACATTAAAGTGGATATTAATGAAAATAATTCTATTCCTTAGTAATTCACTTCTCTATATTTCACGAATGCTGGATGACAGAAAAATGGTAAAAAACTATAATTTAATACAATAGTATATATTAAATATGTAAACAACTGCGAGTTTTGAAAGTTTTTCAGTACGACATGAAATCTCTTGTAAATTTACCAATAAAAGATACATTGCGAATATTCATGATCACTTCACTGTACTCAAAATATGGATGAAATGCTCCTTAAGGAGCAAGCATAGACATCACTAGAATGAAATTATAAAGATGGACACATCCCCTCTATCTGTATATAGCTAGTGCACTCGCATCACTACCTTGCTTATTATTTGTACTATAAGCCTGTGTACCTCGCATATAACCTTGCTTAGTATTTGTAATATAAGCCTAGTGTACCTCGCATATAACCTTGCTTATTCTTGTACTATAAGCTAGTGTACCTCGCATATAACCTTGCTTATTTTGTACTATAAGCTAGTTACCTCGCATATAACCTTGTTATTATCTGTACTATAAGCCTAGTGCACCTAGCATTAACCTTGCTTCATTTTCTGTACTATAAGCTAGTGTACCTCGCATATAACCTTGCTTATTATCTCCCCCGACTATTAGCCTAATGCACCTGCATCTAACCTTGCTTTATTATATGTACTATAAGCTAGTGCACTCGCATATAACCTGCTTATTATCTTGTACTATAAGCCTAGTGTACCTCGCTTATAACTTGACCATTATTATTGTACTATAAGCTAGTGTACCTCGCATATAACCTTGCTTATTATCTGTTACAAGCCTAGTGTACCTCGCATATAAACCTTGCGTATTATCGGTACTTACAAGCCGAGTGTACTCGCATATAACCTTGCTTATTATCTGTACTATAGCCCTAGTGTACCTCGCATAACCTTGCTTATTATCTGTACTATAAGCCTAGTGACACCTCGCATTTAAAACTTGATTATTTTCTGTACTATAAGCCTAGTGTACTCGCATATAACCTTTGCTTATTATCTGTACTATAGCCTAGGTGTACCTCGCTTATAACCTTGATTATTATCTGTACTATAAGCCTAGTGTACCTCGATATAACCTTGCTTATTATCTGTACTAAATGCCTAGTGTACCTCGCATATAACCTGCTTTTTATTCTGTACTATAAGCCTAGTGTACCTCGCTTTTAACCTTGCTTATTATCTGTACTATAAGCTCTAGTTAACTCGCATATAACCTTGCTTTTTTCTGTACTATAAGGCCTAGTGTACCTCGCATACTAACCTTGGCTTATTATCTGTACTATAAGCCTAGAGCACCTCGAATATAACCTTGCGGCGAGTATTAATCTGTACTATTAGCTAGTGTACCTCGCATATATCCTTGCTAATTATCTGTTACTATAAGCCTAGTGTACCTCGCATATAAACCGTGCTTATTATCTGTACTATAGCCTAGTGTACCGGCATATAAACTTGCATATTATCTGTATTATAAGCCTAGTGTACCTCGCATATAAAACCTGCTTAGATCTGTACTATGAAGCCTTGTGTACATGCATATAACCTTGCTTTGTATCTGTACTATAAGTCTAGTGTACCTCGCAAGATAACCTTGCTTATTATCTGCTTTTACTATAAGACCAAGTGTACCCGGCATATAACCTTGCTTATTATCTGTATCTATAAGCCTAGTGTTACCTCGCATAATCCTTGATTTATTATCTGTCTATAAGCCTAGTGTACCTCGCCATATAAACCCTTCTTTTTATCTGAACTATAAGGCCTAGTGTACCTCGGATATAACCATGCTTATTATCTTTACTTTAAGCCTGTGTACCTAGCATGATCCTTGCTTATTATCCCTTGGAGATACTTATAAGCCTGTGTACACTCCGCATATAACCTTGCTTATTAATCTGTACTATAAGCTAGTGTACCTCGCATATAACCTTGATTATTATCTGTACTATAAGGCCTAGTGTACCTCGAATATTACCTTGCTTATTATCTGTACTTTAAGCCTAGTTGTACCTGATATAAACTGCTTTATTATCTGTACTAATAAGCTTAGTGCACCTCGATATAACCTTGCTTTTTATCTGTACTATAAGCCTAGTGTACATCGCGTTTAAACCTTGCTTTATTATCCTGTTATATAAGCCTAGTGTACTCGCATATAATACCTTGCTTATTATCTGCTACTTTAAGCCTAGTGTACCTCGCCATATTACCTTGCTTTATGTCTGTACTATAAAGCCTAGTGTACCTCGCATATAACTTGCTTACTTATCTGTACTATAAGCCTAGTGTACCTCGTTTAACCTTGCTAAGTGTCTGTACTATAAGCCTTGTCGGTACCTCGCATTACAACCTTGCTTATTATCTGTATATAAGCCTAGGGGGGGTGTACCTCGCATATAACCTTGCTTATTATCTGTACTATAAGCCTAGTGCACCTCGCATTTTACCTTGTTATTAATCTGTACTATAAGCTAGTGTACATGCATTAACCTTGCTTATTATCTGTTCTATAGCCTTATGCACCTCGATATAACTTGTTATTATCTGTATATAAGCCCCTAGTGCACCTCGCATATAAACCTTGCTTATTATCTGTACTATAAGCCTAGTGTACCTCGCATATCCTTGCTTATTATCTGTACTATAAGCTATTGTACCTCTCATATAAACCTTGCTTATTTTCTGTACTTACAAGCCTAGTGTACCTCCGCATATAACCTAGCTTTTTATCTGTATACAAAGCTGCTTAGTGTGCCTGCATATATCCTTGCTTATTAATCTGTACTATAAGCTAGTGTACCTCGCTATAACTGCTTAGTATTTGTATATATAAGCCTAGTGTACCTCGCATATAACCTTGCTTATTTATCTGTAATATAAGCCTAGTGTACCCGCATATAACCTTGCTTTTTATCTGTACTATAAGCAAGTGTACCTCGCATAGAAACCTTGCTTATATCTGTACTATAAGCCTAGTGTACCTAGCATTTAAACTTGCTTATTAAACTGTACTCTATGCCTAGTGCACCTCGCATATAACCTTGATTATTATCTGTACTATAAGCTAGTGTACCTCGCATATAACCTTGCTTATTATCTGTACTATAAGCCTAGTGTACCTCGCATATAACCTTGTTATTATCTGTACTATAAGCCTGTGTACCTCGCATATAACCTTGCTTATTATTGTACTAAAAAGCCTAGTGTACCTGATATAACCTTGCTTAGTATCTGTTACTATAAGCCTAGTGTACCTTGCAATAACCTTGTTATTATATGTACTATAAGTTGTGTACCTCGCATATAACCTTGCTTATTTTCTGTAATATAAGCTCAATTTTTTATTGTTATGGAAACATACAAGTAGGGAACCAGGATGAAGTTGGGGCCATTCTGAGTTACCAGCATTTTCATTTTATCAATGGACGTGTATCTCGTTGACATCATTTTGAGTACGAATGTGTTTCATACTAGAGTCATCCTGGGTTATATGATCTCAGATGGAGTGATGTCCTGGAGAAGGGTACAGCCGAGTGAGGTGCTGCTTTCTGCCGTCTTGTGGCATAAAGCTTGTTTCACGTGTCCTCGAAGTGGATCTTTTTTTTTTTTTTTTTTTTTTTTTACACAGGGTTTGACTAGGTTAAGGATCCTAGCTTTATTGACAGCTTTATTACTGGTTAAGGATTCCTAACTTTATTGGAAGCTAAGAGCGGTTACCTAATCAGATCTCTCTCCTCTTCTTCTCCCTCAGGTATTGTCTACCTCCTTAGCTGGAAGGCATGAAAGCAGGAGCGTCGCTCTGTGTTTAAGTCTTTTTTATAGGTAGTATACAAGCACTATTTTCTTCATGATTAGGATATCCCTGCAATTAATTGAGAATGATTCTTTCTAATCGGCATGAATCCCTTCAGTATATGAGTACCCAAGATAAAGGGGATGTTACGTTGTTTGCTAAGTTTGTCAGGACATTTTTCAGGAGAATTCTTAAACTGTTTGGTAAACCTAACTGAAAGATCCCAGTATAAGTTTTAGCTAAAACATTTACGAAGATCACACTCTGGTTGAAATATAAACCAAAAGGCAGTATAATGATGACTTTATTGACTACGTTTCCGCCCACACGTGGGTTTTTCAAGTCACAAAACAGAAAACTGTTTGTTTGTGACTTGAAAAAAAAAGCCCACTGTTTGGGCGAAAAGTAGTCAATTAAGGATCACATTATACTGCATTGTGTGTTTATATATCCATTGTGTCGGTATTTTATACCTTTATTTCCATAACCACTCTGGTCATTTAATAAAAACATTAGTTTCTGTTGATATAAAGTGACTTTATAACAGCCTAACGTTAACGTTAAACATTGGTGAACTTTGATTATTTAGGTGAAGAGTTAGCATTGTCATCAGCTGTGTAAATTTTGACTCGTTGGATTTAAAAAGAAAAATAATTATTAGGTGGAATGGTTCAGAGAACCTTGATCGACTCAAGGTGAGACTGATTATCATTCTCCCTCCTGTTCTTCAAGTTTCTCAAGTTGGACTGATGAAGCCACTGTGGGCGAAACGTTATTCCTCATAAAGATACCCAAGGAGTTCACAGGTGTCTAATTTATCAGAAAATATTTATACATTGCTAGAGAAAAGCCTTTCTGATCGGATTCAACTTAAATGCTGGCTCATCTAATTAGATAAAAGTTTGAAGTGATTTTGGGTCATGTATAGGTCATGTATAGTCGTACAGCGCACTAGGTCACCGCTTTACCTGGCGAGTCGTACAGGCGCACAGGTCACCGCATTCTGGCGAGTCGTACAGCAACACAGCGACAACCGCATTAATGGAGAGTCGTACAGGCACAGGACTCCGCATTACTGGAGAGTCGTAACGCACACAGTACACGCATTACCTGGCGAGTCGTACAGCGCAAGGGGACACCGCATTATTCGCGAGTCGTACAGCGGCACAGGACACGCATTACTGGTGAGTCGTACAGGAGGGGCGGGACTGGACACCGCTTATTGGCGAATCGTACAGCGCACAGGACACCGCATTACTGCGAGTCTTACAGCGCACAGGACACCGCATTACCTGGCGAGTCGTTCAGGCACAAAGAAACCGCATTTCATGGCGAGTGTACAGCACCACAGGACTCCGCATTACTGGCGAGTCGTACAGCGCACAGGAACCGCATTACCTGGAGAGTCGTACAGCGCACAGGAACGCATTACCTGCGTGTCGTACTGCGCACAGGACACCGCATTACTTGGCGAGTCGTACAGCGCACGGACACCGCATTACATGGGTGTCGTACAGCGCACAGGACACTGCATCACCTGGAGAGTCGTACAGCGCCACAGGACACCGCATTACCTGGCGAGCGTACAGCGCACAGGACACCCGCATTACCTGGCGAGTCGTACAGCGCACAGGACACCGCAATTACCTGTCGAGTCGTACAGCGCACAGGACACCGCATTACCGGCGAGTCGTACAGGCGCCAGGACACGCATTACCTGGCGGATCGTCAGCGCACAGGACCCACATTACATGGCGGTCGTTACAGCGCACAGGACCGCATTACCTGGCGAGTCGTACAGCGCAACAGGACACCGCATTACCTGGCGAGTCGTACAACGCTCAGGCGGACACCGCATTACCTGGCGAGTCGTACAGCGCACAGGACACGCATTACCTGGCGAGTGTACAGCAGACAGGAACACCGCATTACCTGGCGAGCCGAACAGCGCACAGGACACCAGGCATTACCTGGCGGAGTCGTACAGCGCACTGGACACCGCATTACCTGGCGAGTCGTACAGCGACACATGGACACCGCAGTACCTGGCGAGTGTACAGCGCCAAGGGACACCGCGATTACTGGCGAGTCGGACAGCGCCAGGACACCGCATACTGGCGAGTCGTACAGCGCACAGGACACCGCATTACCTGGCGAGTCGTACAGTCACAGGGTCACCGATTACCTGCGAGTCGTACAGCGCACAGGACACCGCATTCATGGCGTGTCGTACGAGCACTGGGACACCGCATTAAATGGCGTGTCGTTACAGCGACAGGACACGCTGTTATCTGCGAGTCGTACAGCGCCAGGGGACACTGCATTACTGGCGAGTCGTACAGGCCAAAGACACCGCATTACATGGCGAGTCGTGCAGCGCACAGGACACCTCATTACTGGCGAGTCGTACAGCGCACAGCGACACCCATTACCTGGCGAGTCGTACAGCGCAACAGGACCCCGCATTACCTGGCGGATCGTACAGCGCACAGGACACCGCATTACCTGGCGGTAGTACAGCGCACTGGACACCGCATTACCTGGCGAGTCGTACAGCGCACAGGACACCGCATTACTGTCGAGTCGTACAGCGCACGGAACCGATTACCTGGCGAGGTCGTACGCGCACAGGACACGCATTACCTGGCGGTCGTACAAGGCACAGGACACGCGAGCGCTTAACCTGCGCAGTCGTACAGCGAAAGGGACACGCATACCTGGCGAGTCGTACAGCGCACAGGACACCGCATTACCTGGCGATCGTACAGCGACAGGTACACCGCATTACCTGGCGAGTCGAAAGATATACATAGCGCACAGGACACCGCATTACCGGGCTAGTCGTACAGCGCACAGGACACCGCAATATTGCGAGCACAGAAACCCTTGGGGACTTGACCTCCCTGCTTTTGTTTAAAATGGTTTATCCCCGTGTTGAGGTTTCAACCTTCATAACCCCACCTCTTACCGTGTTCCTGTTGCCAGAAACATGGCCACAGTCAAGGGGCTCGCACTGCTGCCCTTTCTCTGTGAAAAGTGTGGAAGTGAAGGACATGAGACTGATGAGTGATCATCTCAATTTAAAAAAGTTGTCTTAACTGCAATGGCGCCCATCCAGTTTTTACGGGACTGCCCCCGGGTTTACAAGTTTGAGAAGGAAGTTACGATAATGAGCATCTCGTATGGTGGCCAGGTAGAAGGTTGAGTGTCCAAATAAACTCTCAAAAAAAATTAATCTTAATTTCTCAGCTGCACGAGCTCACTCTGGTATGTTGAAACTTGCACACACACACTGCCCCTCACTCCTGTATCTTCCAACCCCCCAAACACGCGTCTTCTTAACCTTCCAAAAAAATGCGTCTTCCCAACCTTCCATTCCTTCTAAGAGTGGGGGGAGAGAGTGGGTGAGGTTTATTCATAAATTTTGCTCATAATAAGGAAAGGGTTTTTTGGAGTGAGATTAGTAAGCCGAGAAAAACCTAGGGGGTGGAAATGTTGGAAATCTGGAGATATTATTTTGGGAGCTTTTATGCTATTCTTGCTGTCACTCCCCCTAAGTCTCCACTCCTTACTTCGATCCTCCGCATGTCCTAAGGAGGGCAAACGAGGCACAAAAACAGATACAACTGCAAATCCCTCCTTCTTCAGCTTCTTCGTGTGTCTTATTCAGCCAACACCCTCGGGTCCTGCGAGGTCGACCTCTGTGTTGAGATCGGTCTCGCGTGATTCGTGCTCCAGTATTGGAATCACTCACAGGGGACGGAATTTGTCCTGCAATCCTTACTCATGTGAGAAAAAAATCAATAACAAATCGCCCTGACAGGAAATTTCGACGTTTATCAACATGTATGCTCTCTTAAAGTGAAGTGTTGTGGTCTTAGGAAACAAACATGCGCAAATTTCGTTACTGATAGGCTTTGTCGACTTTTCGTCATTTGTCTACAACAGTCGTTTGACTGTGCTAACCTCCTTATGGAGTATAGAAATTTACCTAGTAGGACGAATCTTATTATTGCCAGCTGGGCGAGAGGTTAAACACACTGGCTTGTGAGTTTTAAACCCATCCCGTTCCCCGATTTAGAAGAGATGAAAGGCAAGGGATCGTCACTTTTGCTCATAATACATTGTCTTCAAGTGGGGTATCACTGGGAAAGCAACTCTCACCTCATCACATGTAGAATTAAAGTACCACGTTCCTGGTTGTTTGTTCTGTTTACCCGTACCTAAATTAGAGGCGATGGGATGTTGATAGGCTTCACTTATTTATCAATGAGGATGCTTCAGGGCGAAGTGTAGAGGAAAACAAATGGCAGACATGTCATGCATTCAAAACCTCACTCTTCTTAGCGACCGTAGTGGTACCCATGTAGTGATCCCATAGTTATTATTATTATAATCAAGGGGAAGCGCTAAACCCAGAGGATTATACGCGCCTGCGGGGGGGGGGGGGGGGGTGCGGAAGGCATTCAGCTTAATTCGGGGAACTGGAGCACAGATCCCAAATTCCCCAAATCAAGAGCCCTCCCAAACATCAAGGAACCTTCCCTTTAGGGAAACCCCCTGGTAAGATTTCTTATGACCATTCGTAAGATTATGTAATATTTCTTATAACCATTTCCGATCTGCATTTCTTATACTTGTTGTATTTCTTTTTATTCTAGTTCTCCTCCAGTTCACTGTTGTAAGTTCAGATTGGGGTTTTTTCTCAAGAACCACCGACCCTTTAAATATTTTGGAATTGACATTGATTCCAATGTTCACAATGCCACTTTAACATTCTTACGGCTTCTTATGGTTTATCTATTTCCAATTATCCCAAAAAAACCAATAATGACCAGGTCGGACCACTGTCATGAATCCAAGAAACATAAACCCCACTTTCCCCCCCCCAATTAAAATATAAAATTTCCATAAA
>NC_069423.1:45098212-45144780 GCF_026875155.1 Cherax quadricarinatus | reverse complement strand
TTTAAAATTATTTTTGAGGTGAAAAGTCTTTTCTGCGGACAATGATATGTGTGTGGGTGTGTGTTGTGTGTGTGTGTGTGGTGTGTGTGTGTGTGTGTGTGTGTGTGTGTGTGTGTGTGTTGTGTGTGTGTGTGTGTGTGTGTGTGTACTCACCTAATTTTTGTTGCAGGGGTCGAGACTCAGCTCCTGGCCCCACCTCTTCACTGAACGCTACTAGGTCCTCTCTTTACCTGCTCCATGAGCTTTATCATACCTCGTCTTAAAGCTATGTATGGTACCTGCCTCCACGACATCGCTCGCCAGAATGTTCCACTTCCTGACCGCTCTAAAACCGAAGAACTGCTTCCTAACATCCCTGTAACTCATCTGAGTCTTCAGCTTCCAAAGGTGACCCCTTGTTTCTGTGTCCCCTCTCTGGAGCATCTTGTCTCTGTCCACCTTTTTCTATTCCACGCAGTATTTTGTATGTCGTTATTATGTCTCCCCTATCCCTTCTGTCCTGCAGTGTCGTCAGGCCGATTTCCCTTAACCTTTCTTCATTGAATATTCCCCATAGCTCTGGAACTAACCTTGTCGCAAACCTTTGCACTTTCTCTAATTTCTTAACGTGCTTGACCCGGTGCTGGTTCCAAACTGGTGCTGCATACTCCAGTATGGGCCTGACGTACACGGTGTACAGTGTCTTGAAAGATTCCTTACTTAGGTATCGGAATGCTAATCTCAGGTTCGCCAGGCGCCCATATACTGCAGCATTTTATCTGGTTGATGTGTGCTTCCGGAGACGTGTTCGGTGTTATAATCACGCGAAGATCTTTCTCCTTGAGCGAGGTATGCAGTCGTTGGCCACCTAGCCTATATCAGTCTGCGGTGTTCTTTCCCTTGTCCAATCGTCATCACTTTGCATTTGGCCAGTTGCTGGACCACGTGTCCAGCCTGTCCAAGTCTCTTTTAAGTCCTGCCTGGTCCTCATCCCACTTAATTCTCCTCATTAACTTCACATCATCTGCGAACAGGGACACCTCTGAGTCTATCCCTTCCATCATGTCATTCACGTATACCAAAAATAGCACTGGTCCTAGGACCGACCCCTGTGGGACCCCGCTCGTCACAGGTGCCCACTGTGATACCTCATCGCGTACCATGACTCATTGTTGCCTCCCTGTCAGGTATTCTCTGATCCATTGAAGTGCCCTTCACGTTATACGCGCCTGATCCTCTAGTTTCTGTAATAATCTCTTGTGAGGAACCGTGTCGAAGGTCTTCTTGCAGTCCAAAAAAAATGCAATCAACCCACCCCCTCTCTCTTGTCTCTTACTTCTGTTACTTTATCATAAAACTTCAGAAGGTTTGTGACAAAGGATTTGCCTTCCATGAAACCATGCTGGTTGTCGTTTAAACTTTTGTTCCATTCTAGGTGCTCTACCACTCTCCTCCTGATAATCTTCTCCATGAATTTGCATACTATACGCGTCAGTGACACTGGTCTGTAGTTTAGCGTTTCTTTTCTGTCTCCTTTTTTAAAAATGGGAACTACATTTGCCGTCTTGCATACCTCAGGCAGTTGTCCAGTTTCAAGGGATATTTTGAGGATTGTGGTTAATGGGACACAAAGTATTTCTGCTCCTTCTCTAAGGACCCATGGGGAGATGTCCGGTCCCATTGCCTTTGAGGTATCAAGGTCACTTAGAACATAAGAACATAAGAACATAAGAGAGGAGGAACACTGCAGGAGGCCTGTTGGCCCATACTAGGCAGGTCCTTTACAATTCATCCCACTAACAAAACATTTGCCCAACCCAATTTTCAATGCCACCCAAGAAATAAGCTCTGATGTGAAAATCCCACTCAAATCCAACCCCTCCCACTCATGTACTTATCCAACCTAAATTTGGAACTACCCAAAGTCCCAGCCTCAATAACCCAACTAGGTAGACTGTTCCACTCATCAACTACCCTATTTCCAAACCAATACTTTCCTATGTCCTTTCTAAATCTAAACTTATCTAATTTAAATCCATTACTGGGGGGTTCTCTCTTGGAGAGACATCCTCAAGACCTTATTAATATCCCCTTTTTTAAATACCTATCTTCCACTTATACACTTCGATCAGGTCTCCCCTCATTCTTCGTCTAACAAGTGAATGTAACTTAAGAGTCTTCAATCTTTCTTCATAAGGAAGATTTCTAATGCTATGTATTAATTTAGTCATCCTACGCTGAATGTTTTCTAACGAATTTATGTCCATTCTGTAATATGGAGACCAGAACGAGCTGCATATCTAGTGAGGCCTTACTAATGATGTATAAAGCTGCAGTATGACCTCTGGACTTCTGTTGCTTACACTTCTTGATATAAATCCCAATAATCTATTTGCCTTATTACGTACGCTTAGGCATTGCTGTCTTGGTTTAAGGTTGCTGCTCACCATAACCCCCAAGTCCTTTTCGCAATCTGTATGGCTAAGTTCTACATCATTTTAACTTATAAGTACTAGGGTATGGGCACTCCCAAGCTTCAGAACCTTGCATTTATCTACATTGAACTGCATCTGCCACTTTTCTGACAAGAATAGAGTTTGTTTAATCCTCCTGAAGTTCCATAACATCTACGTTTGAATCGATTATCCTACCTTCTTTGTGTCATCGGCGAATTTGCTCATATCACTAGTAATTCCCTCATCAAGATCATTGATATATATTATAAACAACAACGGGCCCAAGACTGATCCCCGTGGAAACGCCACTTGTTACAGATCCAAACTCGGATTTAACCCCTTTTATGGACACTCTCTGCTTCCTGTCAGTGAGCCATGACTCGATCCACGAGAGCACTTTTCCCCCCAAAGCCATGAGCTGCCACTTTCTTTAAACAGTCTATGGTGCGGAACTCTATCAAAAGCCTTACTAAAATCTAAGTAAATAATATCAAATTCTTTATTGTGGTCAACAGCCTCAAAAGCTTTACTGAAGAAAGTTAATAAATTAGTTAGACAAGACCGGCCTTTTGTGAATTCATGCTGAGTATCATTAATCAAGCTATGCTTATCGAGATGGCTTCTTATAATCTCAGCTATAATTGACTCTAGTAATTTGCCTACAATTGAGGTAAGGCTTTATTGGGCGGTATTTGACGGTAACGACTTGTCCCCTGTTTTAAAAATAGGAATTACATTAGCCATCTTCCACATATCAGACACTACATCTATTTGAAGAGATAAATTAAAAATATTAGTTAATGGTTCACAGAGTTCCATTTTGCATTCCTTAAGAACCCTTGAAAAAACCTCATCAGAACCCGGCGACTTATTTTGCTTCAGTCTGTCTATCTGCTTCACAACCATTTCACTAGTGACTGTGATGTTACATAATTTATCTTCTTCTAGCCCACTGTAAAAATTAATTACTGGAATATTGTTAGTGTCTTCCTGTGTAAAAACTGAGAGAAAATAATTATTAAAAATCGAGCACATTTCATTCTCTTTGTCAGTAAGATGCCCTTAGTTATTTTTAAGGGGACCTATCTTTTCTCTAACTTTTGTTCTATAGACCTGGAAAAAAAACTTTTTGGGTTAGTTTTAGAATCCCTAGCAACTTTAATTTCATAGTCCCTTTTAGCTTTTCTTATCCCCTTTTTAATGTCCCTCTTAATGTCAATATACTGATTCATAAGATGACCCTCACCTCTTTTGATACGCCTATAAATTCCTTTCTTATGCCCTAGTAGATATTTGAGCCTATTATTCATCCATTTTGGGTCATTTCTATTTGATCTAATTTCTTTATATGGGATAAACGTTCTTTGAGCAGCATGTATAGTGTTCAGAAAACTGTCATATTGATAGCTCACTTCGTTACCCAAGTCAACAGATGATAAGTGTTCTCTAAGCCCATCGCAATCCGCTAAGCGAAAATCTGGGACTGTTACTAAGTTATCACTACTATCGTACTTCCATTCAATGCTACATGTAATTGATTTGTGGTCGCTAGCACCCAGTTCGTCTGAAATTTCTAAATTATTAACAAGGGATTCATTGTTTGCCATAACTAAGTCAAGCAGGTTATTTCCCCTTGTAGGTTCTGTCACAAACTGCTTCAAAAAACAATCCTGAACTACTTCTAAGAAGTCGTATGATTCTAAATTCCCAGTCAAGAAATTCCAATCAACATGACTAAAGTTAGTCTCCTAGAAATACTACATTATCGTGCCTTGTGGCCTTAACAATTTCCTCCCATAGTAGTTTCCCTTGGTCCCTATCTAAGTTCGGGGGACGGTATATCACTCCTAAAATCAGTTTTTCATGCCCCTCTGAAAATTCTATCCAAACAGACTCTGTATGTGTTACTTCAGACTTAATACCCGTTTTTATGCAACAGTTCAAGCGATCTCAGACATACAATGCCACCCCACCCCTCTTCCCTGAATATGACATTCCGCAGGCATGTCCCGACTTTTGAATTAAACCACGTCTCAGTTAAAGCAAATACATCAATGTTACCTGCACTAGCAACTAATCTCAACTCATCCATCTTATTCCTAGCACTACGGAAATTAGCATAATAAACATTGAAAGACACTCCTTTCTCTTTACCCTTCCTGCTCATTTCTTTTTTCCTAATAAACCTATTACTGTCCTTATCACCCAAAGTCCCTGGCTTTTCAATATCTACTGCTTATTACTAGTTCCCCTAGAACTCGTAATATTACTACACTGGGACTTCACTGTTTTCCTGCCGAAACCCATACCACTAACTATTCCTAGTTTAAAGTCCTAACTGCTCCCTCCACTGCAGTTGCCAGTGCTACCACCCCAGACCTAGATAAGTGAACCCCATCCCTGGCATACATGTCATTTCTGCCATAGAAGAGGTCCCAGTTGTCAATGAATGTTACTGCATTTTCCTTACAGTATTTGTCCAGCCAGCAATTGACACCAATTGCCCTGGACAACCATTCATTTCCAACTCCTCTCCTTGGCAAAATACCACATATGACAGGGTTCCCACCCTTACTCTTAATTATTTCTATTGCTGGCCTATACCTGCTAATCAGGTCTTCACTCCTACGTCTGCCAACATCGTTGCCTCCAGCACTGAGACAGATAATAGGATTGCTCCCATTACCTCTCATGATGTCGTCCAGACGGCTAACAATATCCTCCATCCCAGCCCCAGGAAAGCAAACTCTCTGTCTCCTACTCCTGTCCTTCAAGCAGAACGCCCTATCCATATACCTAACTTGGCTATCCCCAACAGCAACAATATTCTTACCTTCCTTGGTGTCGTTCGTCGTGACGTCCCCAGTAGTCGACTCACATTCGTCGGGTAGCACTGACAGTGTATTAGAGGTTTCCACAACAGTTTCCACGGCATTCTCTTTCTTCTTCATCGTTTCTACCTTTCCATTCGTCTTCTTGATCGTCAACTTCGTTCCCTGCTGTCCAGCAACTGACCAGTTTCCCTTCTTGACCTGAGGACTCAAAACAGGAGGACTACTACGAATCTTCTTGTTTTCCTCGGTCAGTCGCCAAATCTCTAACTTCGCCATCCTCAATTCTTCCTTAAGCTGTTGGTAAAGTTGCTCGATGGAGGGCATCTTGCTTCAATTCGTAGAGAGCGCGCAAACAGGTCTTCACAGAGCTAAGTACACGTCAACACTGCACAATAGCCAACTCAATCAGGAGCTACTGCGCAGCACGTCCGCACGGCCCAATAGCGATGCGATTCTCCACCTCCTCCTCAGTTGTGTGTATGTCATCCAGCACTTGTTGGTGTATTCCCTGTTGGTGTCCCCCTCTGTTCTGTCTTTCCAGAGTCCTTCCTGTCTCCACAGTGAATACTTCCTTAAATCTCTTGTTGCGCTCCTCACATACCTCTTGATTGTTTCGTGTGAACTCCCCACCTTCTTTCCTCTGCCTGATCACCTGGTCTTTGACTGTTGTCTTTCTCCTAATGTGGGTATACAGCAGTTTCAGATCAGACTTGACTTTTGATGCTATGTCATTTTCATACTGTCGCTGGGCCTCCCTCCTTATCTGTGTATACTCGTTTCTGGCTCTTCAACTGACCTCCTTATTTTCCTGGGTCCTTTGCCTTCTGTACCTCTTCCATTCTCTATTACACTTAGTTTTTGCCTCCCTACACCTATGGGTAAATCAAGGATTCACTTCGGTCTTCCAATTGATTCTGTTGCCCTTGGGAACAAACCTTTCCTCTGCCTCCTTACATTTTGTTGTTACATATTCCATCATTTCGTTCACTGACTTTCCAACCAACTCTCTGTCATACTGAACCTCCCGCAGGAAGTTTCTCATACCTGTGTAGTCCCCCCATTTATAGTTTGGCTTTTCCCCTTCGACTCCTGCTACCCTCTACTATGTAATCAAAACTCAGAACCACGTGATCGCTAGCTCCATGGGGCCTCTCATATGTGATGTCCTCAATGTCTGAACTGCTCAGGGTGAACACAAGGACCAGTCTTGCTGGTTCATCCCCCCCCCCTCTCTAAGTGTCCCTGACGTGTTGATGCATGAGGTTTTCCAGTACCACATCCATCATCTTGGCTCTCCATGTGTCAGAACCCTCGTGAGGCTCCAGGTTTTCCCAGTCAATCTTCCTATGGTTGAAATCACCCATAACCAGTAACTTTGCTCTGCACGATTGAGCTCTACGTGCCACCTCAGCCAGTGTGTCCACCATCGCCCTGTTCTCATATTCCTCTCTTGGCCTCCTGCAGTTCTGTGGTGGGTTGTACATCACTGCAATGACTACCTTATGTTCCCCAGACCGAGCAGTAGCTACTATGTAGTCCCTTTCTCCAATCTCGCCCCCGCCTTCCATTTCCTCAAAACTCCAATGGTTCTTTATGAGTAGTGCAACCCCTCCTCCCCCTCTGCTCCTTCTGTCTTTCCTCAGGATCTAATATCCCGTTGGGAAGACTGCATCTGTTATTGTCTCAATTTCGTTCCTGGGACTGCTATGATGTCTGGGGACTTCTCAATTATTCTTTCATGCCACTCGTATTTACTCGATAATCCATCTGCGTTCGTGTACCACACCTTCAACTTCTTATCAGTCATGGTGGTCCTGGGAAAATATTGGTGATAGAGAAGCGGGAACCCTGGAAGGGGCCTATGGGGGCGTGCAGTGTGGGTGGGGTTTGTGATGGGAGGTGAGGGAAAAGTTCCCATGGGAAGGTGCTGTAGGGATAGTGTTTGTGATGTGGGGGGTGGGGGGAGAGGGAACGGTGTGTGTGTTTTGGCTTAGATTGTAAAGTTGCATTGGGGTTGTCGCAGTTTGGGTGGGGGTTTGTGATGGGGGCAGGTGGCAGAGTGCTCATAGGGAGCTGCTGTAGGGGTGGGGGCAGAGGGAACAGTGTGTGGGTTTTGGTTTAGATTGGTCAGTTGCTATGGGGTTGTTGTGGTTGGAGACCTTCTGCAGGTATTTCTGCAAGGTGTGTTTGCCCTTCCACTGGAGTCGGGGTTCTGCTCATCTTCATCAATGCAGCTCGTTTCTCCACTCGTCTTTGCACCCTCTCTCTCAGTATCATCCTTTCTCCTTTCGTTCTGTCGCGATTGAAGTACACTCTCCGGTACTCTGGATTGTCCCTCAGTCGTGCTTTCTCCTGCAGGATCCTGGTTCGAGCTGATTCTGCCTTGATAATTACTTTGACCGGCCGCTTCCCCACACTCGCAAACCTCCCAGTTCTCCGAAAATTTGTCACCTGGGTCATGTCTCCCTCACCTATTGCCTTCATGATACCTTCGATCGCTTTCTTCTCCTCCTGGTTTCCTTCGTCGTAGCTTTCCCCTTCGACTTCTTGGAGCTCGTAGACAAACGCAGACCTCTCCCTCTCCTCCTCCCACTGTTTCTTCCTTTGCGTCCACTGAAGTGTTTTAGTTCCTTCCATCGAAACGTTCCTGCTTTCAGTCCCTGCCCTTGCTGCAGCCCCTATGCTCGGTGGACTGTCTTTCCTGCTCAGCTGTTCCTTGCCACTGTGGTTGTCTGTTGGAGTCTCTGCGTGTGTGTGTGCGTGTGTGTGTGTGTGTGTGTGTGTGCGTGTGTGTGTATGTGTGTGTGTGTGTGTGTGTGTATGTGCGTGTATGTGTGTGTGTGTGTGTGTGTGTGGTGTGTGTGGTTTACCAATATACTACTCCTTTTTCATGGTTGCATAGGGTCTAGTCATATCAACTTGCCGTGTGCCGGATTCATTCCCTCCAAGTCTCGAGGCTCCTATTAAGACTGCATGGAGCCTGCCTTCACTGCTTCGTCCTCCTATTAAAACTATGCATGGAGAATGCCTTCACTGCTTCGTCGACGTCTTTCCACTTCCTGACATCCTCAGACTGAAGATATAGTTCCAACATCCCCGTGGATGATATTTATCATTAACTTCCAGCTGTGGTTCCTAATATCTTTTTCAAGTTTCTCAGTGTTTTCTTGTCCTCCCTATCAGTTCCCCTGAGTATTTTGCAATGATTATAGTTCCTGGAAGGATGTTTTGATCAGAATCATGAAGGTTACCACCAATCTTAGATATTCAGAACATTGGCTGCAGAGGTTATTCTGCTGATACGAGCCTCTTGCGATGTGTTAGGCACTAGATCGAAAGCTAGATCTTCCTGTTTCAGTTAGATCAATATTTTCTGTCCTCAGAGTCTGTTATTCCGTGTTTGGTCTTCTTAGTGTACTCACCTAATTGTGGTTGCAGGGGTCGAGACTCAGCTCCTGGCCCCGCCTCTTCACTGATCGCTACTGGGTCCTCTCTCTCTCTGCTTCCTGAGCTTTGTCATACCTCTTCTTAAAACTATGTATGGTTCCTGCCTCCACTACTTCACTTGCTAGGTTATTCCACTTGCTGACAACTCTATGGACTGAAGAAATACTTCCTAACGTCCCTGTGACTCGTCTGAGTCTTCAGCTTCCAGTTGTGACCCCTTGTCCCTGTGTCCCCTCTCTGGAACATCCTATCTCTGTCCACCTTGTCTATTCCCCGCAGTATCTTGTATGTCGTTATCATGTCTCCCCTGACCCTTCTGTCCTCCAGTGTCGTCAGTCCGATTTCCCTTAACCTTTCCTCGTACGACATTCCCTTGAGCTCTGGGACTAGCCTTGTTGCAAACCTTTGTACTTTCTCTAACTTCTTGACGTGCTTGACCAGGTGTGGGCTCCAGACTGGTCCTGCATACTCCAGTAGTGACCTAACATACACAGTGTACAGTGTCTTGAACTATTCCTTATTAGGGTATCGGAACGCTTTTCTCAGGTTTTCCAGGCGCCCGTATGCTGCAGCAGTTATTTGGTTGATGTGTGCCTCCGGTGATGTGCTCGGTGTTATGGTCACCCCAAGGTCTTTCTCCCTGACTGAGGTTTGCAGTCTTTGTCCACCTAGCCTATACTCTGTCTGCGGTCTTCTTTGCCCCTCCCCAATCTTCATGACTTTGCATTTGGCTGGATTGAATTCGAGAAGCCAGTTACTGGACCACATGTCCAGCCTGTCCAGGTCTCTTTGCAGTCCTGCCTCATACTCGTCCGATTTAATTCTTCTCATCAACTTCACATCATCTCAGAACAGGGACACTTCAGAGTCTATTCCTTCCATCATGTCGTTCACATATATCAAAAATAGCACTGGTCCTAGAACTGACCCCTGTGGGACCCCGCTCGTAACAGGCGCCCACTGTGATACCTCTTCACGTACCATGACTCGTTGCTGCCTCCCTGTCAGGTATTCCCTTATCCATTGCAGTGCCCTCCCTTTTACATGCGTTTGATCCTCCAGCTTCTGCACTAATCTCTTGTGGGGAACTGTGTCAAAGGCCTTCCTGCAGTCTAGGAAAACGCAATTTACCCACCCCTCTCTCTCGTGTCTTACTTCTGTTACCTTGTCATAAAACTCCAGGGAGTTTGTGAATACAGGATTTTGCCTTCCATGAACCCCTGCCTAGGTTTTCATTTATAATACCTTGTTCCTTTCCTGGTGTTCGACCACTCTCTTCCTGATAATTCTTCCATGACTTTTGCACACAATACATGTCAAGACACAGCCTGTAGTGAAGTGAGTGATGTGAGTGCGTAGAAATAACCTGAGAGAGAGAAGAGGATGAGATCAATTTCTTCTAATATTAAGTATCACTAAAAAGCAAACGATGAACATATCGCATTATATAAATATAATATAAATATATATATAGGATAGAAGGTTTGGTAGACAGCAACCACCCCAGGATACTACCGTCCACCAGATTACTGTTGGAGAACAAAAACCTGTAATTGTTTTTTCTGCAATGGATGGTACGGATTGCTGGTTTCTTTTTCTGTCTCATAAACACGCTAAATAACAGGGATATCTTGCTACTCTACTTATCACTTTGGTCACACTACACAGCACAGAACACTCACACATGCATATATAATATATTACATACATCCTAGGTTTTTCTCCTTTCCTAAATAGCCTCTTGTCCTCATTATTCTTCTATTGTCCCATCGGGGAAGTGGAAAAGAATCTTTCCCTCCGTAAGGCCATGCGTGTCGTATGATGCGACTAAACATGCCCGGGAGCCAATGGGCTAGTAACCGCCTTCTCGACTGTATACAATTACATAAAATAGAGAGAAGAAAAACTTTTATAAAACTGGGTTGCTTAAATGTGCGTGATGTTAGTTCGGATGACAAGAAAACAGATGATTGCGATTTATGAATGCGATCAGATGATAAAAAAGAAGTTGGATTCCTGGCCCCTAATCGTAACAAAGCTGAAGTGAGGTAGAGAGTTTCAGTGGGGGGAACTAAATGGGATTAAATCTGGAGTATCTGAGACGAGTTAGAGCAAGGAAGGGGTAGCCAGTAAGTTTACAATGACCAGTTATTGGAAGAACAAAAGAGAATAAGAATGGTGTAAATTCAAGAATATGTGGATTAAAGTAAAGGTTGATATAGAATGGTCATAATAAGCGTTGTATGCACCTGGAGATGAGAGGAATGCAGAGGAGAGAGAGAGATTTTTGGGAGACGTTCAAGTGAAGTATAGGAGCCTTTGAACCAAGTGAGAGAGTAATTTGTGGTAGGGGACTTGAATGCTAAAGTAGGAGAAACTTTAGAGAGGGTGTGGTAGGTAAGTTTGGGGTTCCAGGTGTAAATGATAATGGACCCTTTTAGATTGAACTTATGGTATAGAAAGGGGATTAGTATATAGGTAATACATATTTTACAGAAAAAGAGGATAAATAAGTATACACTTATGATGTAGGGCGACATTGACAGTAGTTTGTTGGATTATGTATTGGGTAATAAAAGACAGTTGAGTAGACTTCAGGGATGTACATGGTTTATAGAGGGGCCCACAGATATACTCAAACACTTTCTAGTTGTAGCTACACTGAGATAAAGGTAGATGGGATACAAGGAGAATAGAAGCATCAGGAAGAGAGATGAAGGTTTATAGAACAAAAAGAAGGAGGCATTAGGGAAAGATAAAAACAGCTATTGGAGGATAGATGGGCTACAAGAGAGCATACAATTGGGTCGGAGAAGAGGAATGGGTAGTTTTTAAAAATGTAGTGTTAGAGTGTTCAGCACAGTTTGTGGTTACAGGAAAGTGGGTGCAGGAGGGAAGAGGAGCGATTGGTGGAATGAATGATGAACACGATAGTAGTAAGGAGAAAAAGTTAGCATAGGAGTAGTTTTTACAAAGTAGAAGTGATGCAAGGAGGAAGAGTATATGGATAAAAAGAGAGAAGTTTAAGAGTGGTGCAACAATGTAAAAAAGAGAGCTAAATGGAGAGAGTGGTGAGATTGTTAATCAACAAATTTTGTTGAAAATAAGAAAAAGATTTGCGGAGTGGAGATTATAACAAGTTAAGAAAGCCTACAAGACAACAAATGGATTTGTCAGTATAAAAATAGGAAAGAGAGTTATAAATGGAGAAGTTTAGAGGTATTGGGAAATGGAAGAATATTTTGAGGGAATTGTTAAATGTTGATGAAGAATAGGGAAAGCTGTGATTTCGTGTATAGCAAGGAGGATTAAAATCTTGTAGGAGTGAGGAAGACCCAGTTTTGAGTGGGGGAAGTTCGTGAGGCAGTAGGTAAAATGAAAGGGGGTAAAGGCGCGGGATTGATGGGATAAAGATAGAAAATGTTAAAAGCAGTGGGGATATAGTTTTTGAGTGGTTGGTGCAATTATTTAATAAATGTATGGAAAGGGTAAAGTACCTAGGATTGTCAGAGACATGCATAGTTTTCCTTTAGTATAAAGGCAAAGGGGATACAAAAAGAGTGCAAAAATTATAGGGGATAAGTTCTGATGAGTGTAACCTGGGTCTAAAGTTATGGTAAGTTATAATTGACAGAATTAAGAGTAAGACGGAGAAGTAGGAATAGTCAGAAGAACAAGGAGGCTTTAGGACAAAGGTAGGCAGGTGTGTGGACCAGGTGCATTACAGTGAGACACATAAGTGAACAGTATTTAGATAATGCTAAAGAGTCTTTTGTGGCATTTATGATTTGGAAAAGGCGTATGACAGGGTGGATAGGGGGGTCAATGGGCAGATGTTGCAAGGTATGGTGTAGGAGGTAGGTTACTGAAACAGTGAAGAGTTTCATACGAGGATAGTGAGGCTCAAGTTAGAGTATGTAGAAAAGGGGAATTTTTTCCCAGTAAAAGTAGGCCTTAGACACAAGGATATGTGTTGCCCACCGTGGTTGTTTATTATATTTTATAGATGGGGTTGTAAGAGAAGTAAAGCGAGGGACTTATGGCAAAGGCGTGGAGTTAAAAGATAAGAATCACACACAAAGTGGGAGTTTGTCACAGCTGCTCTTTGCTGATGTACACTGTGCTCTTGGGAGATTTCTGAAGAGAAGTGCAGAGATTGGTGGAATGAATTGGATGTAGTGTGTTCAAAAGAAAGAAAATTACAGGTGAATACAGGAAAGAGTAAGGTTGATGAGGAAACAAAAAGATTAAGAGTGATAAAGATTGAATATCAGATTGGAAGGGAGAGAGTATGGAGGAGGTGAACATATTCAGATATTTGGGAGTGGACGTGTCACCGGATGGGATCTATGAAAGATGGAGAGAATCATAGAATTCGATGAGGGAAAAAAGTGAGTGTGCACTTAGGATCTGTGGAGACAAAGAACTTTGTCCTTGGAGGCACAGAGGGGAATGTATGAGAGTAATATTTTACCTAACGCTCTATTATAAGGGTGTGAAGCGTGGGTGATGAATGTTGCACGAGGAATGGCTGGAGGGCAGTGGAGATGTCATGTCTGAGGCAATGTGTGGTGTGAAATAAAATGCAGAGATTCGTAGTTTGGAGTTAGGATAGTTCGGGATTACCTAAAACAGTTGTCAACGAGGGCTGAGGAAGGTTGTTGAGGTGGTTCGGACATGTAGAGTGAATTGTGCGAAACAGAATTGATATCTTCAAGAAGTGTAATCAGCTGTAGTGGGATAGTAAATCGGGGTAGGGTCGCCTAGAAGGTTATGGAGGGAGGGGGAAAAGGAGGTTTTTGTGTGCGATGGGCTTGGACTTCCAGCAGGCAGGCGTGAGCGTGTATTTGAGAATAGGAGTGAATGGAGACAAATGGTTTTTATACTTGAACGTGCTGTTGTGGAGTGTGAGCAAGTAAACATATATGAAGGGATGACAGGGAAACCGGCAGGCCGGACTTGATCCTGTGAGCGGGAAAGTACAGTGGCCTGCACAACTGAAGGGGAGGACTGTTAATGTTGCATTAAAAACTGTATGTAAAGCACCCCCCTGGCAAGACAGTGATGGAGTGAATGATGGTGAAAGTTGTTTTTTCTTTTTCGGCAAAAAAACAAAACACAACACCCTGCCTGTGGGAAACGGCCGGTGTGATAATAAAAAAAAAAACAAAATATATATATATATATATATATATATATATTATATATAATAATATAAAATATATATATATATATAATAATACTATTATATATATATATATATATATATATATTTATATATATATATATATATATATAATATATAATATATATATGAATATATATATATATAAAAATAATATATATATATATATACTATAACATATATATAATATATATATATATATATATATATATATATAATAAATATATATAGATATATATATATATATAGTATATATATAAATATATAAATATATAATACAATATATATATATATATAATGCAAACAACCACTCTGTTGGCAAAATTTCTAACTTTAACTGTTAAAAACAACATAGACTTTGGTTTGATAAATTAAGCACCCTGATGACTTAAATGAAATTTTAACCATGGTTTACAGTTTTGATGTTACTACTTCCTTGTTTTTAGAAAGTTCCTGTTCATGATTTAATAAGTTTCTCATCTGAAGAAAACTCGTTAACCATGATTTACCATTGCCAGTTCCTACTATCATTAAAACTTTATTAAACTTTGAACATTGACTTGATGCAAAATTTGTATTTAAGATATGAAGTTTTAACACTCAAATTTTGGTATGGCAATGGGACAATCCTCTTTCACCTGTTCTTAGTAACCTATACATGGAAATTTTTGAAACAAGTTGCTATAAACAAAGAACATAAGAAAGGAAGAGAACACTGCAGGATGCCTGTGCTGGCCCTTACTAGGCAGGTACCTTTACAATTCATCCCCACTAACAAAACCATTTGCCCTACCCAATTTACAATGCCCCTCAAGAAAAAAGCTCTGATGAGAAAGTCCCACCTTACTCAAATCCAACCCACCCACTCCTGTACTTTATCCACCTAGATTTGAAAACTAGACCCAAAGTCCCAGCCCAAAACCCAACTAGTATACTGTTCCACTCATCAACTACCCTATTTCCAAACCAATACTTTCGCGATGTCCTTTCAAAATCAAACTTATCTAATTTAAATCCATTACTGCGCGTTCTCTCTTGAGAGACATCCTCAAGACCTTATTAATATCCCCTTTATTAATACCTATCTTCCAACTTATACACTTCGATCAGGTAGCTCCTTCCCCTCATTCTTCGAACCTAACAAGACTGAAATGTAACTTAGAGAGTCTTGGCAATCTTTCTTCATAAGGAAAGATTTTCTGAGCCTATGTATTAATTTAGGACCATCCTACGCTGAATGTTTTCTAACGATTGTATGTCCAATTTTGTAATACGGAGACCAGAACTGAGCTGCATAATCCAAGGTGAGGCCTTACTAATGATGTATAAAGCTGCAGTATGACCTCTGGACTTCAGTTGCTATACACACTTCTTGATATAATCCCTAGTAAATCCTATTCTGCCTTATTACTACGCTTAGGTCATGCTGTCCTGGTTTAAGTGCGCTGCTCACCATAACCCCCAAGTTTTCCCCCCCCCCCCTTTTTCGTAAACTGTAGGCTAAGTTCACATCATTTTAGTTTATAAGTACTAGTGTTATGAGCCTCCAAGCTTCAGACCTTGCATTTATCTTCCACTTGACTGCACATCTGCCACTTTCACTGACGCAAGAATAGATTTGTTTAAATACTCCTGAATTCCCTAACATCTACGTTTGAATCAATTATCCTACCTATCTTTGCGTGTCATCGGCGAATTTGATCATATCACTAGTAATTCCCTCATCAAGATCATTGATATATATTAATAATAACAACGGGCCCAAGACTGATCCCTGTGGAACGCCACTTTTACAGATCCCCACTCGGATTTAACCCCATTATCATGGACAACTCTCGGCTTCCTGTCAGTGAGCCATGACTCGATCCCGAAGAGCACGCTTTCACCCCAATCCTCCCTAAATTTAGAGCTAAATGGTTCAGATATGTTGATGATATTTTGTGTCTTATGCCCAAAAATGGTAAGATATACACCAATTTTCTTTGGAAAATTAAATAGCTTTCCTTATCCCATTCTATAAACTTACTGTTGATTTGAAAGAAAATACTCATTGCCTTTTCTAGATGTTTTAATATAAGGGTAATAATGAATTCAAATTAAAATTTACAGAAAACCTACAAATAATGTTCTATGGTCCACATTATTCCTCGCATCAAGATAGAGTCAAACTGCTGTTATTCTCATCAATGTTTTTGAATAGCTTTACGAAATTTTGTAGTCCTGAGTTCATAGATTGAGGAAATATCCAAAATTTAATGAAAAGGTAATGATTTAAAATATCCAAGAAATTAATTGATAAATTTTTAAACTTTGCTAGGAATACTTTCTATAATCCAAAAAAGGGCAACCACCTTATTCAACAAAAATATGTTGGTGTTTCTCCCTACCATGAAAACTTTGGTTTGATATGCCTTTTCTCTTCTTAAGACTTTTAATATTAAAGTTGAGTATTCAAAAAATCATATACATTATAAAAACTTTTGATTAAAAATTCCCCCCCAAAAGCTGATGGATGTGTTTTTTATAAGATTCTTGTAAAATTTTGCGATAAAGTTTATTACGGTCAAACTGGTAAAAATCTCGAACTAAGATTAAAACAACTAAATATAGCATAGAACTGGACAAGATTCACAATGCTCTATTTATTCATGTAAGAGATTTTAACCATCCAATTGGATTTTACAAAAAGTTGAGAAAGTAGTATCAAGCAAGTCCATGGTCGACAGGAATATCATTGCATCTTGTTTCAAAAAAGCAGTTTTGACAATATATGCAATATTTCCTTTGGTTTATATAAATTAGATCCATTTTATAATTAATAAATTTGGGAAGATTTTAATAATACACTGACAAATAAATAGCTTGGGGGCGAGTTTTGCAAAGACCTATCCAAGTGGCTCTCCGCGCGTCAGCTTTAACCGTGTGGGATCTGATAGTGAGTGCGGGCCGACACCTTATATAGCTCCCATGGATTGCAATCACTTTCATAGTTCTTGATAATGTGAGTAGTCCACGAAAGCGATTGGAATTTCTCTATTCTTTTCAGAGTTGTTGTTTCGCATATTTGAAAATCACCTGTTTACTGGAATCTTATTGCATCTAAAAATATATATATATATATCATCAATAATAGTATACTAATATATATATATATATAATATATATATATAAATAATAGTATATATAATATATATATATATATATATATATATATATATATATAAATATATATATATATATATTAATAGAGAGAGAGAGAGAGAGAGAGAGATAACAGAAACTTCCCTCACTATTTTATCACACAAATATTCCATCTATCTAATACCGAGACGGTGTATTCTCTCTCTTCTGGAGATCTGCAACTCAGCTGCGTCATAAATCTTCCACATGTTCCTAAGTTTTCATATTAAAGCAATTATACTCTAAATTAATGATCGCCAAGTTACAGTTCACGGGTAGTTCTCAGGATACACCAGCAGATGGTCAGACGAGACCACTGTTACCAACTGTACCAAAAAGACCGATTCCTAAGAGCATACAATGCAGACTACGACCAACACTTATTTGAGTGTGCCAAGATGCCAAGAATTACCGAAGGAAATATTACAGAAGACTATCGAAAGAATTATTAAGCAAAAATCCACCTTCTAAATGACCGAGTACTGTCCAGAGGCTGGGTCAATGTCACGCGGTTCGATCCCTAATCAGTCGCAAGTATTCATATTTTGCATATATATGTATATTTTTTTCTTTCAAAACACCGGACGTACCCACCGAAGCAGGTTTGTACACACAAAAAAAAACAGATGTTTCTCTTTTTTAACCTCTCAGTAATGTATACAGATAAGGTAACTAGCTCCTTGCTCCCTGCAGTTTTTTTTTTATTTTTTTTTGTTTAGTCGACTCTTACGACACTCATAGCTTACGGAGGGATTAATTCTGTAACCATTTTCCCCATGGATATACATCAACAGACACACACGTAACACGCACACACACACACACACAAACACACACATACACACACACACACACACACACACCCACACACACACACACACACACACACCACACACACACACACACAGCACACACACACACACACACACACACACATCTACTTGGACTGCAATAAGCGTTTTTGAACACCAGTTCCCACACAAGAGATTGGTGCAAAAACTGGAGGACCAAGCAGGGATAACAGGGAAGGCACTACAATGGTTCCGGGAAATACTATGCAGGAAGACAGCAGGCGAGTCCTGGTACGTGGAGCGAGGTTGTCCAGACTGGGAACCTGTGACACTACAGCGGGGTCCCACAGGGGTCAGATCCCTAGGACCAGGTGGCGGGTTTCTGGTTATGTGAACGACATGACGGAAGGATAGTAACACCCCATCCTCTGAGTGTCCTGTTTGCAGATGACGTAAGTTGATGAGTCAAGAATTCCACTCGAATCAGAAGACCAGGCCAGAACTACAAAGGGATCTGGACAGCGTCAACCTTGCTGTCAGCAATTGGCTCCTGAGAGTTCAATCCCACCAAGTGCAAAGTCTGATGATTGGGGCAGGGCAAAAAAGACTTCGCAGACGGAGACAGTCTAGTGGCAAGAGACTACAAACATCACGATCTCAAGGAACAAAGATCTTGTGGTGAGTATAACACCAGCACGCACATCTCCTGAATCGCACAACAACCAAAGAACTGCTGCACATCCGGGCCCTAGCAAACCACAGAAACAGCATTCCGACACTCTTAATAAGAATCGTTCAGGACCCTGTACAACCGTTTCGTTAGGCCCATATGGAGTAATGCGTGCACCATTTGGAACCCACACCTGCCAAGCACGTAAAGAAACTAGAGAAAGTGCAAAGGTTGCAACAAGACTATTCCCCAGTGCTAAGAGTATGTCCTAACGAGAGAGTTTAAGAGGAAATCAACCTGACACACTGGAGACAGGAGAGATAGGGAGGACATGATAACTACATTAACAAACTCTTGCGAGGAATTCCAAGGTGGAGCAAAGAACAGGATGTTCCAGAGATTGTACACAGTAACAATGGGAACACAGTATGGAAGTTAAGCACAGAATGAATCACAGGGATGTAGCGCCAAGTATTTCTTCATCACAGTGTAGTCAGTAATGGAATAGTTTGGGAAAGCGATGTAGTGGAGGAGCAGGATCCATACTAGCTTTAAGCAAGGATCTGATAAAGCCTCACGGAGCTCATGGAAGAGTGACATAGTAGCGATCATGAAGAGGGCTGGGCCAGGACCACGGACTCGACCCTCCGCCAACCTCAACTAGGTGGAGTACACACACAGCACACACACATTATATATATTTATACATATATATATATATAATATATAATATCATTATATATATAATATATATATATATACAAATATATTTATATATATATATTTATATATATAGTATATATAAATATTATAATATAAATATATATATTATATATACATATATATAAATATAATAAATATATAAATATATATATAAATATATATATATATATATATATATATATGCAAACACAATCACTCTGAAAGAATAGCGGAAATTCAACTCGCTTTCGTGCACTACTCACTTACAGGAACTATGAAAGGAAGCATCCAAGAAAGCCATATAATGGTCGCGGCCAGCACCTCACATCAGACACCCACAAGTTAAACACGTGAACGACGCGCGGCGCAGCCACCTTGGATAGGTCCTTTTAACAGAAAACCTACAAATAACTGTTCCTAATGTCCACTATTATTCCTCGCATCTAGATAGAGTCAAACTGAGTCTGTTTTCTCATCAATTGGTTTTTGAGACTTTACAGCGAATTTGACTAGTCCTGAGTTCATAGATGAGGCAAATATCCAAAATTTATGAAATAGGCTAATGATTTAAAATACCCCAAGAAATGTATTGACATCATCTTTAAAGTTGGCTAGACACACTTTTTATAATCCAAAAAGGGCACCAGCCTTATTCAATTAAAATATGTTGATCTCCTTACCGATGAAAACTGTGGATTGATATGCCTTTCTCTTCTTAAGACTTTTAATATAAAGTTTATTCCAAAATCTTGATACAGTAAAAAAACTTTGAAAAAGAATTCCCCCCAAAATGCTGATGGATGTGTTCTATAAGATTCCTTGAAAATTTTGCCGATAAAGTTTATTACGGTCAAACTGGTAAAAAACTCGAACTAAGATTAAAACAACATAAATATAGCTATTAGAACTGGACAAGAATCCAATGCCTATTTTTATTCATGTAAGAGATTTTAACCATCCAATTGATTTTCAAAAATGTTGAGAAAGTAGTATCAAGCAAGTCCATGGTCGACAGGAATATCTGAATCTTGTTTCATAAATAGCTCAGTTTTGACAACTAATATGAATATTTCCTTTGGTTTATATAAATTAGATCCATTTATAATTAATAGAATTTGGGAATAATTTAATAACTATCACTGGACAGATAAATACTTTGGGGGTGAGTTTCATGCAAAGACCTACCCAAGTTGGGTCGGCGCCGTCCCGTGTTTTAACATGTTGTGGACCTGATAGTGAGGTGCTAGGGCCGGACCCATTATATGCTTCCTTGGATGCATCACTTCATAGTTCCTTGATAATGTGAGTATCACGAAAGCGCTTGTAATTATCTCTATTCTTTCAGAGTGGTTGTTTTGCATATTTTTGAAACACCTGTTACATTGATCTTATTGCATATACATATATATTATATATATATATTAAGGGTATAAATATATATATATAATATATATATATATATATATATATATCTATATATATATATATATATAAATATATATATATATAATATATAAATACATACATATATATATATATATATATATTCGTGCCGAATAGGCAGTACTTGCCACTCTTGGCTTAACTAGCAACGCTCATCTTGCCATATATAGGACAAGTGAAAATATTTTGTACTGCAATATTTCGCCACAATCATTCTGGAACCTAACGATATCAAAAATTACCTTCACTGTGTTTTGTTTATATTAAATTATTTAAACAAATCTAAAATATATATAATCGGTTAGGCTATAAATAAATTTTTCTTGTAATAATACGTTTAAGGTAAGATTTCTAAGATTCTTTTGGAGGCAAAATAAAAATTTTTACATCAACATTATTGAAAAAAAAAAAATCTTCATCTTTAAACGTAAAAGACGAAAATTTTAGGAAAGGAACTTAAATTTTAAATGAGAGTTTCTGCTAATTGGCCAGTTTTACATATTCTCAGTCAAGACTTTTTTTTTTATTATTATCACACTGCGATTCCCACCAAGTCAGGGTGTCCCGAAAAGAAAACACTTTCACCATCATTCACTCCATCACTGTCTTGCCAGAAGAGCGTGGCTTTGTGCACTACAGTTTTTTAAACTGCAAACATTCACCCCCTCTTTCAGAGTGCAGTCACTGTACTTTCCCATCTCAGACTCACGTCGCCGCCGGTTTTCCCTGAACCCTTCATAAAAGCTACTTGCCTCACACTCCAACAGCACGTCCAAGTATTAAAAACCATTTGTCTCCATTTCACCCTATCAAACCCTCACAAGCATGCCTGCGGAAGTCCAAGCCCCTCGCATCACCAACAACCTCCTTTACGCCCCTCCCCTCCACCTTTCGCTAGGCCGACCCCTACCCCCCTTCCTTCACTACAGACTGATACACTCTTGAAGTCATCCTGTTTCGCTCCATTCTCTACATGTCGCGAACCACCTCCAACAACTTCTTCAGCCCTCTGGACAACAGTTTGTAACCCGCACATCCTCCTAACTTCCAAACTACGAATTCACTGCATTAATTCACACCACACATTGCCCTCAGACATTGACATCTCCACTGCCTCCAAGCCTTTCTCCTCGCTGCAACATTCATCACCCACAGCTTTCACACCATGTAAGAGCGTGGTCAAAACTATATACTCTCATACATGTCCCCTCTTTGCCTCCAAGGACAAAGTTCTTATCTGTCTCCACAGACTCCTAGTGGCAGCACCACTCACTCTTTTTCCCTCATCAATTCTAATGTTCACCCATGCTTTTCATAGACCCATCCGCTGACACGTTCCACTCCCAAATATCGAATACATTCACCTCCTCCATACTCCTCTCCCTCCAATCTGATATTCAATCTTTCATCACCTAATCTTTTTGTTATCCATCAATAACCTTACTCTTCCTTCATTCACCTTTAAATTTTCTTTCTTTTGCACACCTAACCAAATTCATCCACCAATCTCTGCAACTCCTCTTTCAGAATCTCCAAAGCACATGTCATCAGCAAAGAGCAGCTGTGGACAACTCCCACTTTCTGTGTGTGATTCTTTATCTTTTACTCCACGCCTCTTGTCAAGACCCCGCTTTTTACTTCTCTTACAACCCCATCTCATAAAATTTACAAACAACCACGGGACATCAACACATCCATGTCTAAGGCCTACTTTTACTGGGAAATAAATTTCCCTCTTTCCTACATGCTCAAACTTAGAGCCTCACTATCCTCGTAAAAACTCTTCACTGCTTCATAGCCTTACTCCCTACACCATACACTTGCAACATCTGCCACATTGCCCCCCTATCCACCCTGTCATACTACGCTTTTCCAATCCATACAAAATGCCACAACAAGACCTCTTTAGGCCTTATCTAAATCTGTTCACTTACATGTTTCAGCTGTACACACCTGGTCCACACACCCCCTACCTTTCCTAAAGCCTCCTTGTTCATCTGCTATCCTATTCTCCGTCTTATTTCTTCTCTAATTCTTTCAATAATAATTCTACCCTACACTTTACCAGGTATACTAGCAGACTTATCCCCACTATAAATTTTTTGCACTCTCTTTTATCTCTTTGCCTTTATAACAAAGGAACTCTGCATGCTCTCTGCTGCCAATCCCTAGTACCAGTACCCATCTACTCCATACATTTATTACATACTTGCACCAACCACTCCAAAACTATCATCCCCACCTGCTTTTAAAACATTTCTATTCTTATCCCATCACAATCCCGGCTGCCCTTATACCCCCTTTCATTTTACCTTCTGCCTCACGAACTTCCACCACACTCACAACTGCTCTTTCCTCACTCCTACAAGATGTTATTCCCCATTGTCCTATACACGCAATCAAAGCTTCACCATATCTTCATCAACACACATATCAATTTCCCTCACAAAATATTCCCTCGCATCTTCCCAATACCTCTAACACCTACCATTCAATAACTCTCCTCTCGTATTTTATTTCTTTATTTTTACTTTAACACCAAAAAAAAAAATTTTAAAAATTTTTTTTTTAATTGTAAAAAAAAAATTTTTAACTGACAATCCTTTGTTCTACTAGCTTTCTTAACTTGTTAATCTCACTCCTAAACTTTTTCTTATTTTCAACACACATTTGTTGATAACATCTCACCCACTCTCTCATTTTCTCTCTTTTTACATTTGCTTCACCACTTCTCAAACCTCTATCTCTTTTTCTCCAAATATACTCTTCCCATCCTTGGCATCACTTCTACTTGTAAAAAACTTCTCAATATGCTAACTTTTTCTCCACTTACTAAAACCCCCTCCCCTCTTTACATCATCATTTCCACCAATCGCTCCTCTTCCCTCGCCGCACCCACTTTCCTGTAACCACACAACTTCTGCTGAAACACTCTAACACTACATTCTTTAAAAAAAACCTACCCCATACCCTCTTCGACCCCCTTCCTATGCTCTCATTAGCCCATCTATCCTCCAATACTGTTTATATCTTACCCTAACTATAAATAACCCCTCTATAAACGGTACATCCTGAAGTCCCTACATCAAACTGTCTTTTATCTACTAATACATAATACAACAAACTACTGGCGTTCACTTTCGCGCCCTACATCCATACCCTTGTATACTTAATTATCCTCTTTTTCTTAAAATATGTATTACCTAAACTAAACCCCTTTCTAAACAAAGTTCAATCAAAGGGCTCCCAATATCTTTTACATACGGGTCACCCCAAACTATACCTACCAACACCCTCTCTAAAAGTTTCTCCCAACTTTAGCATTCAGGTCCCCTACCACAATTTACTCGCTCACTTGGTCAAAAGTCTCCTATAAATTCACTTAACATCCTCACCAAAACATCCTCTCTCTCACCTCTGCATTCCTCTCTTCACCAGGTCATACACGCTTTATATGAAACCCAAGTCTCGCATCCCAACCTTTACTTTAATCCCACAATTCCTTGAACATTTACACATTCATTTTCTTTCTCCTTCATAACTGATCATTTAACATTACTGCTACCCTTCCTTTGCTCTAACTCTCTCAATACTGCAGTTTAATCCCATTAATTTTCCCCCCCACTGAAACTCTCGCTACCACCCTTCACTTTGTGTCGCTTAGGGCCAGGACATCCGTCCAACTTCTTTTCATTCATAACATCAGCAATCATCTGTTTCTTGTTATCCCAAACTACATCCACGCACATTTAAGCATCACCAGTTTTATATAGTATTTCTTCTTCTCGCTTTATTTAGTAAGTGTCTACAGGAGAAGGGGTTACAGCCCATTGCTCCCTGCATTTTAGTCCCTCATACGACACGCATAGCTTACGGAGTATAGATTCCTTTTCCACTTCACTCATGGACAATAGAGAAATACAGAAAACAAAGCTATTTAGAAAAAGAGAGAAAAACCTCGATGTATGTAGTATAATATGCATGTGCGTGTCTGTCAAGTTGTGACCAAAGTGTAAGTACGGAGTACCAAGATATCCCTGTTACTATCGTGTTTATAAGACAGAAAAATAACCAGCAAATCTCCTACCCACATGCAAAAACAGTTACCGGTTTCTGTTTCACAGTCATCAGGCAGACTGTAGTACTTCCCTGGGGTGGTTGCTGCTACACAATCGCTACTCCCTATATATATATATAATATATATAGATATATATATATAATATATAATATATATATATATATATAAAGTTAGTAGCTGGTAGACAGCAACCGCCCAGGGAGGTACTACCGTCCTGCCAAGTGATGTAAAACGGAAAGCCTGTAATTGGTTTACTTGAATGGTAGGATTGCTGGTGTCCCTTTTTCTTCTCATGAACATGCCAAGTAATTTCAGTACGTCTTGCTACTTCTACTTACACTTAGTCATCACTACACATACATGTACAAGCACATATATACCCACCCCTCTGGGTTTTCTTCCTATTTTCTTCTAGTTCTTATTCTTGTTTTTTCCCCTCTTATCTCCATGGGGAAGTGAACAGAATTCTTCTCCGTAAGCCATGCGTGTTGTAAGAGTCACTAAAACGCCGGAGCAAGAGGGCTAGTAACCTCTCTCCTGAATATATTACTAAATGTAAAGGATAAACTTTCGTTTTTCCTTTTGGGCCACCCCCGCCTCGGTGGGATACGCCGGTGTGTTGAAAGAAAGAAAGAATAATATATATATAATATATAATATATATATATATAAATATATAAAATAATATATATTTACACTGCGACTCTAGGAGATCAAACCCATGTTGTTTTGACTTTCTCTAACTTCTTGACTGCTTGACCATGTGTGGCTCCAGACTGTCCTGCATACCCCAGTAGTTGACACTAACATACACAGTGTACTAGTGTCTGAACTAATCCTATTAGGTGTATCGAACGCTTTTCTCTCAGTTTTCCAGGCGCCCGTAGCTGCAGCATTATTGGTTATGTGTGCCTCCGTAGATGTGCTCGGTGTTTATGGTCACAGCCCAAGGTCATTCTCCCTGACTGAGGTTTGCAGTCTTTGCCACCTAGCCTATACTCTGTCTGCGGTCTTCTTCTTGCCCCCTCCCCAATCTTCATGACTTTGCATTTTGCTGATTGAATTCGAGAAGCCAGTTACTGGAAAACCACCATGGCCATGCCTTCCAGGTCTCTTTGCATCCTGCCTCATACTCGTCCGATTTAATTCTTCTCATCACCTTCACATCATCTCAGAACAGGGACACCTTCAGAGTCTATCCTTCCATCATGTCGGTTCACGGAAATTATCAAAAATACACTGGATCCTAGAACTACCCCTGTGGGACCGCCCTCGTAACAGGCGCCCACTGTGATACCTCTTTCACGTACCATGAACTCGTTGCTGCCTCCCTGTCAAGTATTCACCTTATCATTATGCAGTGCCCTCCCTTTTACATGCCTTTGTGATCCTCCAGCTTCTGCACTAATCTCTTGTGGAACTGTGTCCAAAGGCCCTCATCCTGCAGTCTAGGAAAACGCATTTACCCACCCTCTCTCTCGTGTCTTACTTCTGTTACCTTGTCATAAAACTCCAGGGAGTTTGTGAATACAGGATTTTGCCTTCCATGAACCCCTGCCTAGGTTTTCATTTATAATACCTTGTTCCTTTCCTGGTGTTCGACCACTCTCTTCCTGATAATTCTTCCATGACTTTTGCACACAATACATGTCAAGACACAGCCTGTAGTGAAGTGAGTGATGTGAGTGCGTAGAAATAACCTGAGAGAGAGAAGAGGATGAGATCAATTTCTTCTAATATTAAGTATCACTAAAAAGCAAACGATGAACATATCGCATTATATAAATATAATATAAATATATATATAGGATAGAAGGTTTGGTAGACAGCAACCACCCCAGGATACTACCGTCCACCAGATTACTGTTGGAGAACAAAAACCTGTAATTGTTTTTTCTGCAATGGATGGTACGGATTGCTGGTTTCTTTTTCTGTCTCATAAACACGCTAAATAACAGGGATATCTTGCTACTCTACTTATCACTTTGGTCACACTACACAGCACAGAACACTCACACATGCATATATAATATATTACATACATCCTAGGTTTTTCTCCTTTCCTAAATAGCCTCTTGTCCTCATTATTCTTCTATTGTCCCATCGGGGAAGTGGAAAAGAATCTTTCCCTCCGTAAGGCCATGCGTGTCGTATGATGCGACTAAACATGCCCGGGAGCCAATGGGCTAGTAACCGCCTTCTCGACTGTATACAATTACATAAAATAGAGAGAAGAAAAACTTTTATAAAACTGGGTTGCTTAAATGTGCGTGATGTTAGTTCGGATGACAAGAAAACAGATGATTGCGATTTATGAATGCGATCAGATGATAAAAAAGAAGTTGGATTCCTGGCCCCTAATCGTAACAAAGCTGAAGTGAGGTAGAGAGTTTCAGTGGGGGGAACTAAATGGGATTAAATCTGGAGTATCTGAGACGAGTTAGAGCAAGGAAGGGGTAGCCAGTAAGTTTACAATGACCAGTTATTGGAAGAACAAAAGAGAATAAGAATGGTGTAAATTCAAGAATATGTGGATTAAAGTAAAGGTTGATATAGAATGGTCATAATAAGCGTTGTATGCACCTGGAGATGAGAGGAATGCAGAGGAGAGAGAGAGATTTTTGGGAGACGTTCAAGTGAAGTATAGGAGCCTTTGAACCAAGTGAGAGAGTAATTTGTGGTAGGGGACTTGAATGCTAAAGTAGGAGAAACTTTAGAGAGGGTGTGGTAGGTAAGTTTGGGGTTCCAGGTGTAAATGATAATGGACCCTTTTAGATTGAACTTATGGTATAGAAAGGGGATTAGTATATAGGTAATACATATTTTACAGAAAAAGAGGATAAATAAGTATACACTTATGATGTAGGGCGACATTGACAGTAGTTTGTTGGATTATGTATTGGGTAATAAAAGACAGTTGAGTAGACTTCAGGGATGTACATGGTTTATAGAGGGGCCCACAGATATACTCAAACACTTTCTAGTTGTAGCTACACTGAGATAAAGGTAGATGGGATACAAGGAGAATAGAAGCATCAGGAAGAGAGATGAAGGTTTATAGAACAAAAAGAAGGAGGCATTAGGGAAAGATAAAAACAGCTATTGGAGGATAGATGGGCTACAAGAGAGCATACAATTGGGTCGGAGAAGAGGAATGGGTAGTTTTTAAAAATGTAGTGTTAGAGTGTTCAGCACAGTTTGTGGTTACAGGAAAGTGGGTGCAGGAGGGAAGAGGAGCGATTGGTGGAATGAATGATGAACACGATAGTAGTAAGGAGAAAAAGTTAGCATAGGAGTAGTTTTTACAAAGTAGAAGTGATGCAAGGAGGAAGAGTATATGGATAAAAAGAGAGAAGTTTAAGAGTGGTGCAACAATGTAAAAAAGAGAGCTAAATGGAGAGAGTGGTGAGATTGTTAATCAACAAATTTTGTTGAAAATAAGAAAAAGATTTGCGGAGTGGAGATTATAACAAGTTAAGAAAGCCTACAAGACAACAAATGGATTTGTCAGTATAAAAATAGGAAAGAGAGTTATAAATGGAGAAGTTTAGAGGTATTGGGAAATGGAAGAATATTTTGAGGGAATTGTTAAATGTTGATGAAGAATAGGGAAAGCTGTGATTTCGTGTATAGCAAGGAGGATTAAAATCTTGTAGGAGTGAGGAAGACCCAGTTTTGAGTGGGGGAAGTTCGTGAGGCAGTAGGTAAAATGAAAGGGGGTAAAGGCGCGGGATTGATGGGATAAAGATAGAAAATGTTAAAAGCAGTGGGGATATAGTTTTTGAGTGGTTGGTGCAATTATTTAATAAATGTATGGAAAGGGTAAAGTACCTAGGATTGTCAGAGACATGCATAGTTTTCCTTTAGTATAAAGGCAAAGGGGATACAAAAAGAGTGCAAAAATTATAGGGGATAAGTTCTGATGAGTGTAACCTGGGTCTAAAGTTATGGTAAGTTATAATTGACAGAATTAAGAGTAAGACGGAGAAGTAGGAATAGTCAGAAGAACAAGGAGGCTTTAGGACAAAGGTAGGCAGGTGTGTGGACCAGGTGCATTACAGTGAGACACATAAGTGAACAGTATTTAGATAATGCTAAAGAGTCTTTTGTGGCATTTATGATTTGGAAAAGGCGTATGACAGGGTGGATAGGGGGGTCAATGGGCAGATGTTGCAAGGTATGGTGTAGGAGGTAGGTTACTGAAACAGTGAAGAGTTTCATACGAGGATAGTGAGGCTCAAGTTAGAGTATGTAGAAAAGGGGAATTTTTTCCCAGTAAAAGTAGGCCTTAGACACAAGGATATGTGTTGCCCACCGTGGTTGTTTATTATATTTTATAGATGGGGTTGTAAGAGAAGTAAAGCGAGGGACTTATGGCAAAGGCGTGGAGTTAAAAGATAAGAATCACACACAAAGTGGGAGTTTGTCACAGCTGCTCTTTGCTGATGTACACTGTGCTCTTGGGAGATTTCTGAAGAGAAGTGCAGAGATTGGTGGAATGAATTGGATGTAGTGTGTTCAAAAGAAAGAAAATTACAGGTGAATACAGGAAAGAGTAAGGTTGATGAGGAAACAAAAAGATTAAGAGTGATAAAGATTGAATATCAGATTGGAAGGGAGAGAGTATGGAGGAGGTGAACATATTCAGATATTTGGGAGTGGACGTGTCACCGGATGGGATCTATGAAAGATGGAGAGAATCATAGAATTCGATGAGGGAAAAAAGTGAGTGTGCACTTAGGATCTGTGGAGACAAAGAACTTTGTCCTTGGAGGCACAGAGGGGAATGTATGAGAGTAATATTTTACCTAACGCTCTATTATAAGGGTGTGAAGCGTGGGTGATGAATGTTGCACGAGGAATGGCTGGAGGGCAGTGGAGATGTCATGTCTGAGGCAATGTGTGGTGTGAAATAAAATGCAGAGATTCGTAGTTTGGAGTTAGGATAGTTCGGGATTACCTAAAACAGTTGTCAACGAGGGCTGAGGAAGGTTGTTGAGGTGGTTCGGACATGTAGAGTGAATTGTGCGAAACAGAATTGATATCTTCAAGAAGTGTAATCAGCTGTAGTGGGATAGTAAATCGGGGTAGGGTCGCCTAGAAGGTTATGGAGGGAGGGGGAAAAGGAGGTTTTTGTGTGCGATGGGCTTGGACTTCCAGCAGGCAGGCGTGAGCGTGTATTTGAGAATAGGAGTGAATGGAGACAAATGGTTTTTATACTTGAACGTGCTGTTGTGGAGTGTGAGCAAGTAAACATATATGAAGGGATGACAGGGAAACCGGCAGGCCGGACTTGATCCTGTGAGCGGGAAAGTACAGTGGCCTGCACAACTGAAGGGGAGGACTGTTAATGTTGCATTAAAAACTGTATGTAAAGCACCCCCCTGGCAAGACAGTGATGGAGTGAATGATGGTGAAAGTTGTTTTTTCTTTTTCGGCAAAAAAACAAAACACAACACCCTGCCTGTGGGAAACGGCCGGTGTGATAATAAAAAAAAAAACAAAATATATATATATATATATATATATATATATTATATATAATAATATAAAATATATATATATATATAATAATACTATTATATATATATATATATATATATATATTTATATATATATATATATATATATAATATATAATATATATATGAATATATATATATATAAAAATAATATATATATATATATACTATAACATATATATAATATATATATATATATATATATATATATATAATAAATATATATAGATATATATATATATATAGTATATATATAAATATATAAATATATAATACAATATATATATATATATAATGCAAACAACCACTCTGTTGGCAAAATTTCTAACTTTAACTGTTAAAAACAACATAGACTTTGGTTTGATAAATTAAGCACCCTGATGACTTAAATGAAATTTTAACCATGGTTTACAGTTTTGATGTTACTACTTCCTTGTTTTTAGAAAGTTCCTGTTCATGATTTAATAAGTTTCTCATCTGAAGAAAACTCGTTAACCATGATTTACCATTGCCAGTTCCTACTATCATTAAAACTTTATTAAACTTTGAACATTGACTTGATGCAAAATTTGTATTTAAGATATGAAGTTTTAACACTCAAATTTTGGTATGGCAATGGGACAATCCTCTTTCACCTGTTCTTAGTAACCTATACATGGAAATTTTTGAAACAAGTTGCTATAAACAAAGAACATAAGAAAGGAAGAGAACACTGCAGGATGCCTGTGCTGGCCCTTACTAGGCAGGTACCTTTACAATTCATCCCCACTAACAAAACCATTTGCCCTACCCAATTTACAATGCCCCTCAAGAAAAAAGCTCTGATGAGAAAGTCCCACCTTACTCAAATCCAACCCACCCACTCCTGTACTTTATCCACCTAGATTTGAAAACTAGACCCAAAGTCCCAGCCCAAAACCCAACTAGTATACTGTTCCACTCATCAACTACCCTATTTCCAAACCAATACTTTCGCGATGTCCTTTCAAAATCAAACTTATCTAATTTAAATCCATTACTGCGCGTTCTCTCTTGAGAGACATCCTCAAGACCTTATTAATATCCCCTTTATTAATACCTATCTTCCAACTTATACACTTCGATCAGGTAGCTCCTTCCCCTCATTCTTCGAACCTAACAAGACTGAAATGTAACTTAGAGAGTCTTGGCAATCTTTCTTCATAAGGAAAGATTTTCTGAGCCTATGTATTAATTTAGGACCATCCTACGCTGAATGTTTTCTAACGATTGTATGTCCAATTTTGTAATACGGAGACCAGAACTGAGCTGCATAATCCAAGGTGAGGCCTTACTAATGATGTATAAAGCTGCAGTATGACCTCTGGACTTCAGTTGCTATACACACTTCTTGATATAATCCCTAGTAAATCCTATTCTGCCTTATTACTACGCTTAGGTCATGCTGTCCTGGTTTAAGTGCGCTGCTCACCATAACCCCCAAGTTTTCCCCCCCCCCCCTTTTTCGTAAACTGTAGGCTAAGTTCACATCATTTTAGTTTATAAGTACTAGTGTTATGAGCCTCCAAGCTTCAGACCTTGCATTTATCTTCCACTTGACTGCACATCTGCCACTTTCACTGACGCAAGAATAGATTTGTTTAAATACTCCTGAATTCCCTAACATCTACGTTTGAATCAATTATCCTACCTATCTTTGCGTGTCATCGGCGAATTTGATCATATCACTAGTAATTCCCTCATCAAGATCATTGATATATATTAATAATAACAACGGGCCCAAGACTGATCCCTGTGGAACGCCACTTTTACAGATCCCCACTCGGATTTAACCCCATTATCATGGACAACTCTCGGCTTCCTGTCAGTGAGCCATGACTCGATATATATAATATATAAAACGCATTTTATGCAATAATCGTGAACGAGATATAAAAGACGGAAAATATACAGAGGGAGAATTTTGGATTGTTAAAATTTGACTCTTTTCTAAGCGAGGTCGTTGTAAGTAACCTTAAGTTAGATTCCTATAGGAATTCTTCGGACTGTCGTGAATGTCGCAGTTCCACACTGACGAACTGAGATGTACCTAGTGTCTGCTTTTCCTGTCCCATCTTTGTGTTGAACCTTATATCCATTTTCCTTAACACGATGATAAGAACTTTCCTAAAGTCAATTTCCTTGGACATTACTACATAATCATTGCTTATGGACTTGGCTGTCTGTTTCTACTGCTGCTAATATGCTGCCTGCGTTGTCTTGTACTGGGCACTTCGCCCATTTCTGTAATTCTGGAATGAGTCCTTTCTCTACGACTCTGCCTGCTCTTCCTATTCATTTCTACAGCTTTGCAAGGTCCTGAAGATGTGTTGATTGCAAACTCGAAAGACCTACACACACACACATACACACCCCACACACACACACACACACACACACACACACACACACACACACACACACACACACACACACACACACACACACACACACATACACACACACACACACACACACACACACAGGAGCTGAGTATCGACCCCTGCAACCACAATTAGGTGAGTACACACAGGACCCTGTACACTATGTACGTTAGGCCCATATTAGAGTATGCAGAGCCAGGTTGGAACCCTCACCTAGCCAAGCACGTAAGGAAACTAGAGAAAGTGCAAAGGTTTGCAACAAGACTAGTCCCGGAGCTAAGGAGTATGTCCTATGAGGAGATGTTAAGGGAAATCGACCTGACTACACTGGAAGACAGGAGAGATAGGGGGATATGATAACGACATATAAAACACTGAGAGGAATTGACAAAGTGGACAGAGACAGGATGTTCTAGAGATGTAACACAGCAACAAAGGGTCACAGTTGGAAGTTCAAGACTCAGATGAACCACAGGGATGTTAGGAAGTATTACTTTAGTCACAGAGTTGTCAGGAAGTGGAATAGTGTTGTTAGTGTAGTGAAGAAAGGATCCATACATAGCTTTAAGAAGAGGTATGACAAAGCCAGGTAATCCAGTCAGACCAATTATTAGCTCCATAGGATCAGTTTCATACATATTTTCCAAATGGCTTGCCGACATTTTGAGCCCTATTGTTGGAGAAATTTCTAACTTTTGTGTTAAAAACAACATAGATTTAGTTGATAAATTAAGCTCCTTGGCCGACTTAAATGATTTTAACATGGTTAGTTTTGATGTTACTTCCTTGTTTACGAAAGTTCCTGTTGATGATTTATTAAGTTTCTTATCTGAAGAACTCGTTAACTATGATCTACCATTGCCAGTTCCTACTATCATTAAACTTATTAAACTTTGCATTGTTGATGCAAAATTTGTATTTAATGATAAGTTTTACACTCAGAAATTTGGTATGGCAATGGAAAATCCTCTTTCATTTGTCCTTAGTAACCTATACATGGAATTTTTTGAAACAAGATTGCTTAACACAATCCTCCCTAATAGAGCTAAATCTTTCAGATATGTTGATATTTTGTGTCTTATGCCTAAGAATGTAGATATAAATCATTTCGTTGTTATATTAAATAGCTTAGTCCATTCTATAAATTTTACTATTAAGTTTGAGGAAAATAACTCATCGCCTTTTCTAGATGTTTTAATTATTAAGAGTAATAATGAATTCAAATTTAAAATTTACAGAAAACCTACAAATAACTGTTCCTATGTACACTATTATTCTTCACATCAAGATAGAGTTAAACTGTCTGTTTTCTCATCAATGTTTTTGAGAGCTTTACGTATTTGTAGTCCAGAGTTCATAGATGAGGAAATATCCAAAATTTATGAAATAGCTAATGATCTGAAATACCCGAGAAAAGTAATTGATAAATCTTTTAAAATTGCTAGAAATACTTTTTACAATTCAAAAAGGGACAACCAACCTTATTCAACTAAAAATATGTTGATTCTCCCTTACCATGAAAATTTGGTTGATATGCCTTCTCTTCTTAAGACTTTTAATATCAAAGTTGTATTTAAAAATCTTGATACAGTAAAAAAAACTTTTGATAAAGAATTCCCCCCAAAATGCTGATGGATGTGTCTATAAGATTCCTTGTAAAATTTGCGATAAAGTTTATTACGGTCAAACTGGTAAAAGTCTCGAACTAAGATTAAAACAACATAAATATAGCATTAGAACTGGACAAGATACTAATGGTCTATTTATTCATGTAAGAGATTTTAACCATCCAATTGATTTTCAAAAAGTTGAGAAAGTAATATCAAGCAAATCCATGGTCGACAGGAATATAATTGAATCTTGTTTCATAAAAAGTAGTTTTGACAATAATACGAATATTTCCTTGGTTTATGTAAATTAGATGCTTTTATAATTAAAATTTGGGAAGAATTTAATAATACATTTGCAAATATTTTGCTAGTTGGATGGATCGTGAAGGACCTGTTTAGTATGGGCCAACAGGCCTGCTGCAGCGTTCCTCTTTTCCTACGAGTCGAGTGTCGTCGCATGTCAGGTGTTGCTTTGTTGTGGGATGTGATGGTGAGATGTGGTCTCGACCCTTTATATACTTTCCTTTGTGGTATTGTTTTTATAGTTTCTTGATAATGTGAGAAGTCACAAAAGCGCTTGGAATTTCCCTGTTCTTTAACAGTGGTTGTTTTGCATATTTTGTTATATATATAATTGCAAAGGCACATGCTCAAAAAAATTTTTCTTGCGTAAGTATTATCAGTTATAAATCACAATCTGGGATCTACTCGGGAGTCTACAGGCACGACTGTAACTGTTCCTTTTGCTACCTCGTCAGATACGAATTATTGTATCCATGTTGGATTAGACATTGGTGTTAGCAATAGTGCTTCTTCACAGTAAATTAATTTTCCCACATTATGTCACTAAATTTAATTTACGACTCTGAGCTGGATTTTTGGTCATTACCGAATCTATCACCAATGAAGGTGCTTGACTCACATGACGACTAATAATAATATTTTTATGAGAAGCCAGAAATAAATCTTCTAAAAATAAGTATGTAAAGGAAATATACAATTCTTAAATATTCCACGACACATTGAATTGTCCCTACATAAAAAAGTTGATAAATTGGCCAATGAAAATACCTAGAAGGGAAAAAAGTTGATTATCACTATGGCATATCTGTGCCAAGCATTAAAAATAATATTAAGGGAGAAGTAAATAATGAAATTGACTCTCACAGGAAAACAACTTGGTGCCAGAGTAGATCCATCACTTCGATATGATAAACGTAAATTAGGACGTTTAGGGAGCATTTACGATGTAAACAGACTGATGTTGTTAGTAGAGATGCTTAGGGATGGATTGAAGCATTTCTTGGCGCTTAGGATACACCAGTCAAAAATCAAATAGTGAAAAGGTTGCGTTCCACTATGTGTTTGGGGTTGAACACACATTTTGCACAATCTGGAGATGGATGTGTAAGGGACCAACCCTGATATAGCAAGGGCAATCTTTGTGATCCAATAATATTCCAGATATTTTAATCAAATATCTTCAATTTTTTTGCGACAAACGAAACATAAATTTCATAAAAATCCTGATATGCTCCTGTTAATCATCTTGGGCCCTATCTCTTGGTGTTACCCGTATCCATATTCTCTTGTGCTACCCTCCACAGGTAGGTATGATTACGCATAATAAACTACTTGTCTCGACCGCAAAATCTAATCAAGATAATCTGCATCACACTAAATTATTCTACATCCACAAGTTAATTCCTCCTCGACTTCCTAACTCAATTAAAGTTAGCCAAATTAATTTAAATGCTTTTAAGTCTTTAGGAGTCAAGGTAAGCTGCTAAGTCTGTGGTCGGCAAGCACCAAACACGTAAGTCTTCAGCTGCAGCAGCTGAATTTTAAGACGCTAATATTTGTGCGCATATCTTTTGGTAAAGTACACTTCGTTTCTCCATAGTGAAAGCAGAGAAAAGCCGAGCCTCCGTCATCAAGTAATCTTTTGTTTTACGTGTACGTTCAAATAATCGTGTTCCTGGAATGTTATTTCTAGTTTCAGCAACTCTTGAGAGAGTAAAGGTTGAGTTATAGTTCCTTAAAACTCTTGAGAGAGTGAGTTGAGTTATAGCTTCTGTGTCTAATGAGAAAGTTATGCTTTCCCCTGCAGGTCCTGTTTCGAACCGGATTCTGCCTTGAAAATCACTTTGATGGCCAGTTTTTTCTCTTTCAAACCCTATTCTCAGAAAAATTTGCCAGCTGGGTCATTCATCTATGCTTTCATGGTGTTTTTCAATGTTTTTTTCTCCTTTTGTCTTCTTGCTTCGTAAGTTTTCCCCTTAAAATTCCCTGGAGCCCATAATAAAGACTGATCTCGCCTTTCATTCCCCACTACATATCCCTATGTATCCCTGATTCGATTTAGTGCTTCCATTGCCCCTTTCCTTTCTTCAATTTCTTCACTGTCTCTTGTCCCTGGACCGAAGGTCTGTCATTTTCCCTTCTCGCTTTCCCTGGGCACTGCTGTGGTCTGTTAGGTTCTCTGCCTAACGCTTCAGTGACTGAAAAAGTACTTCCAAAACATCCGTGACTCATCTGATTTTCAACTTCCAGTTATGATCCCTTGATACTGTGGCCCATCTCTGAAATTCTCTCCCTATCCACCTTGTCAATCCTTCGTATTTGATATGCTGTTATCATGTATCCACTATCCTCCTGGTTCTCCATTGTTGTCGATTTCCCCTTTAAACCCTCTCCTCATAGAACAATCCCCCCATTTTGGGGGACAAGTGTAGTGTAGTGTCGTGAATGATCCTACTTAGATGTTGTAAATCTATTTTCATGTGTGTGTGTGTGTGTGTGTGTGTGTGTGTGTGTTGTGTGTGGTTTTGTGTGGGGTGTGTTTGTGTGTGGTGTTGTGTGTGTGTGTGTCATTAACCCAATCTCGCCGAATCAGCGAGATTGGCTTAAAAGGGCAGAGGTCTTTTTTGCGAATCAACAGAAAAAACATATGATACATTATTAGGGAGATATGTGGCATATGTAAGTTTCTCTCTCTCTCCTCTCTCTCTTCTCTCTCTCTCTCTCTCTCTTTTTCTCTCTTTCTCTCTTCTCTCTCTCTCTCTCTCTCTCTCTCTCTCTCTCTCTCTCTCTCTCTCTCTCTCTCTCTCTCTTCTCTCTCTCTCCTTCCTTTGAACAAGGACAAAACTACAGAGCTCTCAAGGACTCAATTGTCGTTTATTTACCTTCAATTACAAACTTTAACGCCATTCAGGAGTTTCTGGCGGGCGTGCTCGGGAGGGAAGCAATTAGTGCTACGTACGAGGAACAGGAGGAAGTGGAAAGTGGAGAAGAGAAGGCGGAGGAGAAAGAGGAGGAGAAGAGGGGTGAGAAAGAGAGAGACAGCAGCGCTATCCAGACTTCTCCCTTTATCAAAGAACAGTAAAAATAATGAAACAAAAGAAATCTTATGAAGCTGATCATGTGACCCGTCATATAACATTATATGTGATATCTCATGTGACATCACATGTGACCTTGTGTGACATCGTGTGACATCACATGTGACCTGTCATGTGAGATCATATATTACCTCTCATGTGACCTGACATAAGACCCTAATCACAAAGTCTAGGAATTTTTTTTTTCCAATGTTATGAAGTGTTTAGTCATGTCATATGTGAGTTAAAAGTTAAAAGTGACATGTCAAGCAAAGGGCAAATTTGTAAACAAACTTTATAATCATCAAAAAATTCTACTCATTAAAAAATTAAATCTTTTTTTTTAATCTGGATTTAAAATTTAAAGGGCTGCAATCATTATTTTTTTTATATGAAGTCTGATTCTGTTATATGTAGTTCAACTATGAGTCTTCTTGATACAACTTTCTCAGGTTTTTTGAAAAATTAAGAAGATGGGTAAAAACTCTCAATCATGATACAAGGAATTATTCACTTGCCTCATAAATCCACATATGGAAGTAGATGATGCCACCTACTTCCATATGTGTGTTACATCACCTACGACTGCTTCACCGCACCTGTCTACAGTATATAAGCCACTTCCCATATATGCTGAATTCTTTTCAAGATTGATTGTCTGACAACATCGACTCAAGGATGATGGACAGATTACCTCAAAATCCTGTTCTTCACGTTTCCTCAGATACCCAGATAGGCGTATCAAAAGAGGTGAGGGTCATCTTATGAATCAGTATATTGACATTAAGAGGGACATTAAAAAGGGGATAAGAAAAGCTAAAAGGGACTATGAAATTAAAGTTGCTAGGGATTCTAAAACTAACCCAAAAAGTTTTTTCCAGGTCTATAGAACAAAAGTTAGAGATAAGATAGGTCCCCTTAAAAATAACTATGGGCACCTTACTGACAATGAGAATGAAATGTGCTTGATTTTGAATAATTATTTTCTCTCAGTTTTTACACAGGAAGACACTAACAATATTCCAGAAATTATTTTACAGTGGGCTAGAAGAAGAAAAAATTATGTAACATCACAGTCACTAGTGAGATGGTTGTGAGGCAGATAGACAGACTGAAGCAAGATAAGTCGCCGGGTCCTGATGAGGTTTTTTCAGGGTTTTTAAAGGGGAATGCAAAGGGGAACTATGTGACCATTAACTAATATTTTTAAATTTTATCTCTTCAAACAGGTGTAGTGTCTGATATGTGGAAGATGGCTAAGTAACTCTTTTTTTAAAACAGGGGACAAGTCGTTCCCGTCAAATTACCGCCCAATAAGCCTGACCTCAATTGTAGGCAATTACTAGAGTCAATTATAGCTGAGATTATAAGAAGCCCTCTCGATAAGCATGCTTGATTAATGATACTCAGCATGGATTCACAAGAGGCCGGTTTGTCTAACTAATTTATTAACTTTTTCAGTAAATGCTTTTGAGGCTGTTGACACAATAAGAATTTGATATTATTTACTTAGATTTTAGTAAGGCTTTTGATAGAGTTCCGCACCATAGACTGTTAAAAAAAGTGGCGCTCATGGCATTGGGGAAAAGTGCTCTCGTGGATCGAGTCATAGCTCACTGACGGAAGCAGAGAGTGTCCATAAATGGGGTTAAATCCGAGTGGGGATCTGTAACAAGTGGCGTTTCCCCAGGGATCAGTCTTGGGCCCGTTGTTGTTTATAATATATATCATGATCTTGATGAGGGAATTTCTAGTGATATGATCAAATTCGCCCTGACACAAAAAATAGGTAGGATAATTGATTCAAACGTAGATGTTAGGGAACTTCATGAGGAAATTTAAACAAACTCTATTCTTGGTCAGAAAAGTGGCAGATGCAGTTCAATGTAATAAATGCAAGGTTCTGAAGATTGGGAGTGCCCCTAACCCTAGTACTTATAAATTAAATGATGTAGAACTTAGCCATACAGATTGCGAAAAGGGCTTGGGGGTTATGGTGAGCAGCAACCTTAAACCAAGACAGCAATGTGGAAAAAGACACTTATGTACAGTTCAGGACATTTATTAAAAGGAAACGTTTCGCCACGAGTGGCTTCTTCAGTTCCTAAAAACAGATTTAAAAAATAAGAAAAACAATATATATATAGTGGAGGGAGTTTAGGTGAGGTGTAAGCGTGGGTAGAGGTGGTAATAGTAGTAGTAGTAGTAATGGAACTAAGGAGGGAGGTTAGAGAGGGACCTGCTGGCATCAAGTAACACCAGTTCCCAGGATGGGTAATATTCCCCTCCTGGGAAAATATATATATATGTGTGTTTTCTTAGTTTTATTGTATTAGGACTGAAGAAGCCACTCGTGGCGAAACGTTTTCCTTTATAAATGTCCTGAACTGTACATAAGTGTCTTTTTCCACATCTTGTCGGTATCACCATACCCTTTCCTCAAGACAGCAATGCCTAAGCGTACGTAATAAGGCAAATAGATTATGGGGTTTATATCAAGAAGTGTAAGCAACAGAAGTCCAGGGTCATACTGCAGCTTTATACATCATTAGTAAGGCCTCACCTTGATTATGCAGCTCAGTTCTGGTCTCCGTATTACAAAATGGACATTAAAATTTGTTAGAAAACATTCAGCGTAGGATGACTAAATTAATACATAGCATTAGAAATCTTCCTTATGAAGAAAGATGAAGACTCTTAAGTTACATTCACTTGTTAGACGAAGAATGAGGGGAGACCTGATCGAAGTGTATAAGTGGGAAGATAGGTATTAATAAAGGGGATATTAATAAGGGGCTTGAGGATGTCTCTCCAAAAGAGAACGCGCAGTTTATGGATTTAAAATTTGATAAGTTTAGATTTAGAAAGGACATAGGAAAGTATTGGTTTGGAATAGGGTAGTTGATGAGTGGAACAGTCTACCTAGTTGGGTTATTGAGGCTAGGACTTTGGGTAGTTTCAAATCTAGGTTGGATAAGTACATGAGTGGGAGGGGTTGGATTTGAGTGGGACTTTCACATCAGAGCTTATTTCTTGGGTGGCATTGAAAATTGGGTTGGGCAAATGTTTTGTTAGTGGGATGAATTGTAAAGGACCTGCCTAGTATGGGCCAGCAGGCCTCCTGCAGTGTTCCTCCTTTCTTATGTTCTTAAGTGTTACACTTGTGTTTAATATATCATAAGTTATACACCTGTATGAAGCATACATCTTTACTACAGTGAATCCACTATATAAAGACCTTGTTACTGAAATGACCAACTATCACAACACTTGGATAAAACTAACCAGCTCTGCTTTATCTAAAAAGGAGCAGCGAGGGTAGACTACTGAGTCTCAGGGTCAAAGTGACAAAGAAATGCAGCTGACTGTGTCATTTTTTTCAACGTATACCGTGAGTTTAGGGAATTAAGAGAGCAGGTATATGGATAGTATTGGTAACAGTTGTTGCAAGGCATCAACATTACATAAGAACATAAGAACATAAGAAAGGAGGAACACTGCAGCAGGCCTGTTGGCCCATACTAGGCAGGTCCTTTACAATTCATCCCACTAACAAAAATTTGACCAATCCAATTTTCAATGCTACCCAAGAAATAAGCTCCGATGTGCAAGTCCCACTCAAATCCAACCCTTCCCACTCATGTACTTATCCAACCTAAATTTGAAACTACCCAAAGTCCTAGCCTCAATAACCCAACTAGGTAGACTGTTCCACTCATCAACTACCCTATTTCCAAACCAATACTTTCCTATGTCCTTTCTAAAACTAAACTTATTAATTTAAATCCTTAAATGGGGGGTTCTCTCTTGGAGAGATATCCTCAAGACTTGTTAATATCCCCTTTATTAATACCTATCTTCCACTTATACACTTCAATAGGTCTCCCTCTTCTTCGTCTAACAAGTGAATGTAACTTAAGAGTCTTCAATCTTTCTTCATAAGGAAGATTTCTGATGCTATGTATTAAATTTAGTCATCCTACGCTGAATGTTTTCTAACGAATTTATGTCCATTTTGTAATACGGAGACCAGAATGAGCTGCATAATCAAGGTGAGGCCTTTTCTAAGATGTATAAAGCTGCAGTATGACCTCTGGACTTCTGTTGCTTACACTTCTTGATATAAATCCCCGTAATCTATTTGCCTTATTACGTACGCTTAGGCATTGCTGTCTTGGTTTAAGGTTGCTGCTCACCATAACCCCCAAGTCCTTTTCGCAATCTGTATGGCTAAGTTCTACATCATTTTAATTTATAAGTACTAGGGTTATGGCACTCCAAGCTTTTAGAACCTTGCATTTATCTACATTGAACTGCATCTGCCACTTTTCTGACCAAGAATAGAGTTTGTTTAAATCCTGTTGTGTACGAATGGTATATAATACCGACAAGATGAGAGTAAGACACATGTGCAACATCTGGGTATCTTTATTGTAGACGTTTCGCCATCAGTGGCTTTATCAATACAAATTCCAGGACATAACTTGAAGGACAGTAGAACTATGTACAGGAGATGAGGTAATCAGTCCCTCAACCTAGGAGTAGGTGCGAACAGCACCATAGTCGTGGAGATTCTGAAGCGAAGAAAGAATCCTGGCGCTTATATAGTAACGTCAGGTGAAGCAGACGAGGGCAAATTCACTGGTTGGCGGGATTCCCCAGTGGAAGTAGGTCCGTCCCAAGAGATGGGTTGGTTTCGTTCGCACCCACTCCTAGGTTGGGACTGATTTCCTCATCTTCTGTAAATGTTTACCGGGCTTCAATTATGGGCCTGGAATTTGTATTGATAAAGCCATGGATGCGAAACGTCTACAATAAAGATAACGAGTGCACATGTGTCTTACTCTCATCTTGTCGGTATTATATAACATTCGTACACAACTTGTTCAAGACACACTGCAACATCATGGAATCTTTAATTATGAGGACATGTACTTAACTTCACGACTACGGGCATCTACTACTAAAAACCAACCCATCTTTTTTGGGACGGACCTACTTCCACTGGGGAATCCCCCCAACCAGTGAATTTGCCCTCGTCTGCTTCACCTGACGTTACTATATAAGAGCCAGGATTCTTTCTTCTGCTTCAGAATCTCCACGACTATGGTGCTGTTCGCACCTACTCCTAGGTTGAGGGACTGATTACCTCATCTTCTGTACATAGTTCTACTGTCTTCAAGTTATGTCCTGGAATTTGTATTGATAAAGCCACTGGATGGCGAAACGTCTACAATAAAGATACCCAGATGTTGCACATGTGTCTTACTCTCATCTTGTTTAAATCCTCCTGAAGTTCCCTAACATCTACGTTTGAATCAATTATCCTACCTATCTTTGTGTCATCGGCGAATTTGCTCATATCACTAGTAATTCCCTCATCAAGATCATTGATATATATTATAAACAACAACGGGCCCAAGACTGATCCCTGTGGAACGCCACTTGTTACAGATCCCCACTCGGGCTTAACCCCATTTATGGACACTCTCTGCTTCCTGTCAGTGAGCCATGACTCGATCCACGAGAGCACTTTCCCCCAATGCCATGAGCTGCCACTTTCTTTAACAGTCTATGGTGCGGAACTCTATCAAAAGCCTTACTAAAATCTAAGTAAATAATATCAAATTCTTTATTGTGGTCAACAGCCTCAAAAGCTTTACTGAAGAAAGTTAATAAATTAGTTAGACAAGACCGGCCTCTTGTGAATCCATGCTGAGTATCATTAATCAAGCTATGCTTATCGAGATGGCTTCTTATAATCTCAGCTATAATTGACTCTAGTAATTTGCCTACAATTGAGGTCAGGCTTATTGGGCGGTAATTTGACGGTAACGACTTGTCCCCTGAAAGTTAAGACACATGTGCAACATCTGGATATCTTTATTGTAGACGTTTCGCCAACCAGTGGCTTTATCAATACAGATTCTAGGACATAATAGGAAGACAGTAGAACTATATACAAAAGATGAGGTAATCAGTCCCTCGGCCTTGGAGTTAGTGTTCAAGGCCGAGGGACTGATTACCTCATCTTTTGTATATAGTTCTACTGTCTTCCTATTTTGTCCTAGAATCTGTATTGATAAAGCCACTGGTTGGCGAAACGTCTACAATAAAGATATCCAGATGTTGCACATGTGTCTTAACTTTCATATTGTCGGTATTTTATACCTTTCTTGCACGACTTGTCCCCTGTTTTAAAAATAGGAGTTACATTAGCCATCTTCCACATATCAGACACTACACCTGTTTGAAGAGATAAATTAAAAATATTAGTTAATGGTTCACAGAGTTCCATTTTGCATTCCTTAAGAACCCTTGAAAAAACCTCATCAGGACCCGGCGACTTATTTTGCTTCAGTCTGTCTATCTGCCTCACAACCATCTCACTAGTGACTGTGATGTTACATAATTTATCTTCTTCTAGCCCACTGTAAAAATTAATTACTGGAATATTGTTAGTGTCTTCCTGTGTAAAAACTGAGAGAAAATAATTATTTAAAATCAAGCACATTTCATTCTCATTGTCAGTAAGGTGCCCATAGTTATTTTTAAGGGGACCTATCTGGATGGCTGGCTGGGTAGCAGGGTGGATGACAGGCAGCAACCTTAAACCAAGACAGCAATGCCTAAGCGTACGTAATAAGGCAAATAGATTACTGGGATTTATATCAAGAAGTGTAAGCAACAGAAGTCCAGAGGTCATACTGCAGCTTTATACATCATTAGTAAGGCCTCACCTTGATTATGCAGCTCAGTTCTGGTCTCCGTATTACAAAATGGACATAAATTCGTTAGAAAACATTCAGCGTAGGATGACTAAATTAATACATAGCATTAGAAATCTTCCTTATGAAGAAAGATTGAAGACTCTTAAGTTACATTCACTTGTTAGACGAAGAATGAGGGGAGACCTGATCGAAGTGTATAAGTGGAAGATAGGTATTAATAAAGGGGATATTAATAAGGTCTTGAGGATGTCTCTCCAAGAGAGAACGCGCAGTAATGGATTTAAATTAGATAAGTTTAGATTTAGAAAGGACATAGGAAAGTATTGGTTTGGAAATAGGGTAGTTGATGAGTGGAACAGTCTACCTAGTTGGGTTATTGAGGCTGGGACTTTGGGTAGTTTCAAATCTAGGTTGGATAAGTACATGAGTGGGAGGGGTTGGATTTGAGTGGGACTTTCACATCAGAGCTTATTTCTTGGGTGGCATTGAAAATTGGGTTGGGCAAATGTTTTGTTAGTGGGATGAATTGTAAAGGACCTGCCTAGTATGGGCCAGCAGGCCTCCTGCAGTGTTCCTCCTTTCTTATGTTTCTTATGTTCTTATGTTTGATGGCAGGGTGGACGTCAGGCTGGATTGCAAGGTGGAGGGCAGGCTGGATAGCAGGATAGACGGCAGGGATTATTAGTGGAAGAGAGGGAGGGAAACTGGCAGGGGATGGTGGCAGGGAGAGTGCTCACGGTAGGGAGTTTTGCCAGAGCGGTAGGTGACAGGGAGGGGGCGGCATGGACTGTAGGGGTATGACATAGAGTGGGCGGTTCATGTGGGCGGTTCATGTGAGGTGTTCATGTGGGAGGTTTAAGGGAGCGGTTTATATGGGCAGCTCATATTGACGCTTCATGTGTGCATGACTCACGAAATCGTAATGACACGATTACAAACAAACCATACCACGGACGGGGATAGAACCCGCGATCAGAGAGTCTCAAAACTCCAGACCGTCGCGTAGTATGGTTTGTTTGCAATCGTGTCATTACGATTTCGTGAGTCACGTTGACGGCTTTGAGGAGACTTGAGCTAGAGTTAGTCACGGCCACGCTGGCTGGATATTCGTCTGTAAAAACTTGCATTTGTGGTCACAGTGGTGCCTGTGCTAACCTTCCTATGGTGTAGAAATATACCTAGTTGGACGAATCTTATTGTGGCTAGCTGGTCTAGTGGCTAACGCGACGGTCTGGAGTTTTGAGACTCTCTGATCGCGGGTTCTATCCCCGTCCGTGGTATGGTTCACGTGTGCAGTTCACGTGGGAGTCTCATGCGGCTGGTTTATGTGGGCATCTTGACGATGATATATCACCGGTCAACAACAATAGAAATTCGATGCCCAAGATAATTGAGGGTTAATAAGGGAATTTTGGGGTTGCTGAATTCTAAAATTACAGTAGGGTTTTCAAATGAGGTTTAGATACTGAGATATTTCACACCTACTCTCAATTAACAGGGAAGTTAGCCATAACGCGTGAATATGTATATATAGAGAGACACTTTTATTATCAAATTATTTAATATTTAACGAAAGTAGTTATATAGACCACGACCACGTGACAGTATTGTACCATTTTTTTTTTTTTTTGTATTTTTTTTTCACGAAGGGCTTGCTTAAACATCTCAATACATTTTGCTATATTTGTGCCAAATAATCATTGCCAAACAAAGGAAAAACATCACAGATTTTGTAAAAGAAGCTTATCTTGCTTATTTTGGAATGGCGCTTGGAGAGCAAGACAAGTCTTTGGCTCCCAATATGGTTTGCAAAACCTGTGTAGAATTGTTTCGATAGTGGAAAAATAGGCGAAGGAAAAGTTTAAACTTGGGTGTGCCTATGGCGTGATGATTGTTATTTCTGTATGGTGAATGTGAACGATTTCAACTGATATAAGGAAATTAAGTAGGAATATCCTCATTTTGGACTCAGCAAAAACACCTGTACCACACTGAGAAGACAATCCAATACAAGTGTTTACAACACTCCCTAACCTTCCGTTGTCACTTGTCAGTGGAAGTGAATATAAATTGAGCATTTCAGCACCCCAGCAGTTCACCCAAGAGGAACTCAATGATCTGATACGTGACTCCAGTCTGGATACTGAAGTTTTAGCA